>JADRCH010000114.1:3310813-3379295 GCA_019843965.1 Rhynchomys soricoides
CCCTCATGAATTCACCGCAGCTGGGACTGCATGCACAAGATCAAGCCAGCTAAAATCATGACAG
Source organism: Rhynchomys soricoides (assembly GCA_019843965.1). Lineage (NCBI taxonomy): Eukaryota > Metazoa > Chordata > Mammalia > Rodentia > Muridae > Rhynchomys > Rhynchomys soricoides. The sequence continues at coordinate 3,310,878 of JADRCH010000114.1, forward strand.
GGAGGGGAGAGGGCACATGATGGGAGAAAGTCAGTTTCTTCAAGGATGCTGCCCCCGGGAGGCCACTGGTGCTCCAGCAGGTGCTTCTACACCCACACAATACAAGCAGCACTGACTGGACACGGTGGTTTAGAAAAAGAACTCATGGAGTTGAGAGAAAAGAGTACTAGGGGAACTGGAAGGAACTGGAGGGGAGAGCATGAGGTAGGTTAGATCAGAACACTATATGCGTGTGGGGAATTATCAAACAATGAGAAAAAAATTTAAAAGATGTTCTTGCCAGAGAGGGAGCTGGATACACTGAATCCTTGGAACGTGGGTTTCTTCTGTCTGCAAGAGGAGCCCTTTATCTCTCTGGGGAGATGAAACTGAGAACACAGGACCTGACACTTTAATTTTTTCAAAGTCTACTTTTAATGAAAGTTCTTAAACGTGTTAACCTCCCTTGTAGTTCACCTCCCACCAGAGGTAGTGGAAAAGAAAGGATACTGGGAAGTGGACCTGTTTAGAAAGGTTCTTTGGAACAACTCCATCTGTGCTGTCTGGAAAGCAGCAGCTCAGGTCACAGGTTAGCAGTGGCACCTCGGTCCACTCTCAGACACTTCACAGATCTATCAGCAGTCCAGTTTGGCAGTCAGGATAGCAAACACGAATCAACAGCAGTGGCACTACCTAGCAGAGACAGCCAGGCCCCAGCCTTGGCACAAGCCAGCAGGAGGGACCAGGGAAGAACGCCAGTAGAAGTTCTTGGCTGTGCCTCTCAGTGAAGCGAAGATCAGTAACGAAGAGAGACCCACAAGTGTTGCACAGCTAGCTCTATAAGCAAGCCTAGCTCTGCCTCTGTCACTGTCCATCGAGTCTCTCCAAACATTGAGTGTCCTCCATGAGTCTTGCCTCACCATTGGTCTTGCCTCAGTGTGTGTGTCTGTCTCAGCTGACATCATTTTGCCAACCATCCCAAGTCTGCTGAAGCGGCAAGAAACTGCAGCACTGCACCAGAGGTTTTTGGGAATGTTTCTCTCTATGGAGTCCTGACAAATGGAGCTCAACTATGCATTGTAAGGCGGACCAATACACGCATATCATTAGCAAAGAATCCTTCGTCACGTGTTCTTTCACATGCTTGCTTTTGCAGAACATCCTTTCTCCTGTGTCTGCTTCAGCAAAACGTTCCTTCACTTCTTTGTCCTAGTAAAACACCATCCAACACAGCTGACATTCCAAAGATCCTTAAGTTTCCACTTCAGGACCCCTTCTCTACCCTTGAGCCACCTCCAGAGGAAACAGCCCCTCACTATTTGGAAATCAATTCCAGTTTACATAAAAGTTCAAGGGAGTTTATCTACATTTGTTGTTGTTATTATTAATTATTTGCACAGAAGCACCTATGGTACAGCAGCACTACATCTGCCTATCGAACACAAATCATAATCCCAGAATTGCCCGAGAGGAAGTCCCACACATCACAGATCTTTGCCTCTAAACGCCTTAGGGCATGTTATTTAGGATTGGCTCAACACATTTAACAGACCTTTGACTGATTCCAAAGTTTTCTCAGTTATTGACTGTTACAGGTTGAGTAATGCCTTCCTAAAGGGTCCCTGTTATAAATACATTTCTGTTGTTTTAAGACACTAAATCTAGACTAATTGGTTAAAAGCAGGAGAAACCACGACGGAAACTTTCATGAAGCCCCTGAACCCCATTGTACTTCATTGTCTCGGTTCTTTAGCTTCCTGTGGCTTGGAGCAGGCCTTCAGCTTTTCTCTGTCTTCTATGACAGTGACACTTCTGAAGACAGCGCACCACTCCCTGCACCTCTCCTTCCCCCAGATCCTTTTTCAGCAGATTTGTTTCTCACTTTGGGCTGTTTGGTGTTTCCTGTGATTGGCTTTGCTGTCTAGAACCCTGTGTAAGCACAGTGTCCTCCTCAGGATAACAACTGCCTCTCATTGGAGATGTTGATTTGGAACCACTGAGAAGCCACCTGCCCACCCCCACTCATCTGTGTCACACATGATAGGAACTAACACAGTTTGTATCATGATTGTTATTGCTCTGCTGGTCACTGGACACCAGGAGACAAGGAATACTTGATCTATGTTCTTGAGGACCACACAGCTTCCCAAGAAGCTTCAAGCACTGGGGAGCAGTCAAGTAGATTCCTTCATTCACTCATGTTCATTCACTGCACAGATATTTGAGCTCCTAGTGTCCTGGGCTGAGATACATTTTGTACAGGAGAGAACTGGTATTGATGTTCATGGTGCTTACAGTCTATGCATGAGATGCTACATCCCCAGCACTCAGAACCAGGTCTCTCATGTAAATAAGGGCTGACTAGGTGACTGAATTGCTGCCCTTCATGATGGCATGAGTTCTTTTCTGCAGGTATTGCTTTGCCTGTGTTCCTGTAACAGGCGAAGAACTGAGCTCCAGGAAGGAGGGACAACATTCTGTCCTTAAACAGGTAGCCTTGGGGGTTGTTACTCCAAAACCTCCCAAGAAGAAGTAGGGCATCAAGTTGGTTTTCTGTCCATGGGCAGCTGGCAGTTGGGTATTTTGGAAGCAGCCTGTTCTCCCACTTTCTTGTAGGCTGGGCTGTCTTTTCCCCCCCATTGTGCTCTGGGGCTTGGGGCCCCCTGATTAGGCCTGTGGTTATTTAGTCAGCGATAATATTGGATTTACTTTCATCTCTGAATTGCATCAAATGTCGCCAATGACATTTAGCTGACACACAAGGAGGAGGCTGGCATTTTTAGGCTGTCAGCCTGCTACAGATGTAGAAGGGGATTGTGTTAGGGCATCTGGTTTATTGTTAATTAGATGGAGCCAGTGAGGTCTCTTTAGTGAGTGGGTAGATAAGCCCTTGCATAGCTCCTGCTTCAAAGTGACTTCAATCCCCTTCTGGAAATGAACATGGGCTTGCCAGTTTTCCCATTGTGATGGGAACAACATGCAAGAAGTTCTAGAAGCAAGTGACAAAGTGCATTGTGCTCTGCCTGCAAGAATATTCATACCTTAAGCCAGGCCCAGATGACTACTGTCTTTCTCTTTTGCAACTGGAGGAGCAGTTGAAGGGGAATGGGGAAGCCACTTGCCTGATTTGAACATTTACTTGTCTGCAGATGTCTTTGGAATGTTCCTAGCTGTCTCAACCTAGGTGTGCGTCCTTGGTCTCTTGCATTCATTCCTCCAGCCCCCACCTGTCAACTGTAGAGATAATCAAAGTCCTATTTGATGGGGGCTGTTGTGAGAAGTAGGTGAATTAATATTTGGGGTGCTTAGAGGGGTTCTTAGTGCTCAATGGGCCCCACTTACCTTTCTCCAGCTCTCCCTGGAATAGCTATAGTGAATGGGAACTGGTGTGCTGGGGCATATGAGGTGGCAGAAGACACCTGCTTTCCCTCAAGATCTTGAAATCTGATGAAAGGGATGGACATCTACACTGCCACTTTCCAGAGTCTAGGGAAGGATTGTTGTACAATTATGGGCTTTTGAGACTTGAGAGTTCTCTGAGTCTGCACTTAAACGTTCTCTGAATTCATACTGTTTATATTCAATGAGTCTTTGATTCTGTATAATTCTAAGTGCCAATAGGTGATCTGCAGTGACAAAGATTTTACTTTTCATTAAACTTGTCTCCCCATCCCAAGGGCACACACAGACTATTTCCCAACTTTTCTGACCGCTACACGGGCTTAGGGAGCAGATCCACAATGTGGAAGGAGTCTGGGTCCCTGAAGAAGCACGGGAAAGGTTGTCCATCCAGGAATGATAGCAGAAAATTAACTTCCATTGTGTTGAGTCATTGAGATCCCAGGATTTACCTGACTCAGCAGCTGGCAAATATTCTCAGACTCAGTTGCTTTGGGGGAAGTAGTACAGATGGATGGGAAGGCCATCAGAACCTTCCCTGACAGAGTGAGCTGTCTGCCCACCATTTTCCCAACACCCTTCCTTTGAGCCAGATCCTTTCCCCAGTTTCCCTAGACCTCCAGACACACAAATGTAGTCTAGGCTAGCCCCATCCTGAATTAGGTGTAGACTAGAGAAGAGGGGATAGAATCTGCCTGCTGAGGTCACCTGCAAGGCCCCTATCTGTTCCTACAAATAGGGAAACCCTGGGTGGAGTCCACCTCTCACTTCTGAGCATCCTGAGGACTCCCACACCAGTCCCTTCCCTGTCTCTCTAGGAGAAGCTTCTCCAGCACACTCTTTCCCTTTCTTGCCTACCACCTGCACCTGCAGACCCTGGTGTACTTGTTGGGATAATCTGCTCCTCCCTAGGGAAACTGTAACTTATACTTAAGTCTCTGCCTGGACCTGGCTGGGCTCTGAACATATAGGTATTTGAATTTTTGAAAGAAAAAAAAAACCCACCAAAACCTTGGGCCATGAAGGGTGTACAAAGGCACTGGGGCTGGGAGCCCCATCCTTTTGGTGGGAAGATCTCCCTTTCTCTGTCTTGTGTTATTTCTTCTTGGATGTCTTTCTGAATACTACAGAGTGGTTGGTTTTTCCTCTTGGCCTCAGTTACCTCATCTGTAAAAGGCAGATGGCCTTCCAGAGGTTGAACTAAGGATTAAATGAGACATTTAGGGTGTACCTTGTCTAGATCAGGGTGGAAGCTGCTTGATACTGGCACTGGGTATGAGGAGAGTTCCTGGGATTCTGGTTGGCAGGATGCTGCCCAGGCCCTGGCCTCAGGATGCCAACATTTTTTTTTCTTTTTACAAAATCAAAATGGTCATTTGTTGAGAGCTTAAAGGCAAAAACCTTTACCCAACTATCTAAAAGTTCTTGTTGAATTCAGCAGTGTTAAAAATATAACATGTACCTCAAGTAATTTTTATATTGCATATAGAAGACTGGTTTAGTGTTTATAAATTAGTTTGTATGTACAGTATAAATATGAACAAAAACCAAAAAAGTTGCATAATTATCTCAAATAATATGAAAAAATATGTGACAAAGTCTAATATGGACTCAGATCATAAGTAAGTCAAGCATACCTACTTTTACTGCAGTTATTCAATAAAATAATAGGAGAGCCATTCACTCCAATAATCAATAAAAAATGCCAAAAAACTAACATGAAGAAGAAATAAAATATACTGCCATGTAGAAAATCATAAGTAACATACAAATATACATTCACACTTCCCACTCCCACCCCACACCAAAGAGCACTAATTAAAGAAGCTTATCAATACAGATGGAACATGAAATAATATTTCACCTTATCAGCTACCAGAATGTAAATTAGAATCATAACATTATTCTAGGATATAATTTCAACAGTGTCCAATTGCATAATTACAAACTGAGAAATGTCGAAAGCAAGGTAGACATCTAACACTATTTACAATTAGCCCCTTAGAATGAAGCCCTTACAGAGCTTCTGTCTTAGTTAGGTTTTACTATTGTGCACAGCCTGTATGACCCAGGCAAGTCATAAAGAACAACATTTAATTGGGGCTGGTTTACAATTTCAGTCCATTATCATCAAGGTGGGAGAATGGTAGCATCCAGGCAGGCATGGTGCAGGCAGAGCTGAGAATTCTACATCTTCATCTGAAGGCTGATAGTGGAAGACTGGCTTCTAGGACAAGGGTCTTAAAGCCCAAGCCCACAGTGACACACCTACTCCAACAAGGCCACCCCAATTTGAACAAGGCCACACCTCCAAATAGTGCTACACCCTGGGCTAAGCATATACAAACCATCACAGCTACCAAGTCATTTATAGGCTTAAATGATAAAATGTTGATTGAAAAATATCAAATAATGTCTAACGGCAATGATGCTTTGCATTCATTGATAGGAAGGTGCATTACGATACAGACTCAACAGTCTAAAGCTGATCTGAGGGAGGTAATTCTTGTCAAAATAAAAAGTATTTTGTTTTTTTTTCTTTTTGTTTTAATTTTTCCTACTTTATTTACATTTCAAATGTTTCCCCCTTTCCAGATCTCCCCTTTGGAACCTCTCCATTTCCTCCCCCCTCCCCTGCCACTATGGGGGTATTCTCCCACCCACCCACCCACCCACTCTTGTCTTCCCTCCTTGGCATTCTCCTCTACTGGGGGATCTAACAATCTCAGGCCCAAGGGCCTCTCCTCCCCCTAATGGCTAACAAGGCCGTCCTCTGCCACATATGTGGCCAGCACCATGGGTCCCTCCATGTGTATTCTTTGGTTGGTGGGTCAGTCTCCAGGAGTATCAGGGGGTCATGCCAGTTGCCACTGTTGCTGCCTCCCTGGGGCTGCACACTCCCTCAGCTCCTTCAGTCCTTTCTCCAAGTCCTCCATCTGGGACCTCACACTCAGCCCTACTGTTGCTGCGAAGTGACTCTTGGGTATTCCGAACTTTTGGGCTAATAACCACTTAACAGTGAGTACATACCATGTTCTTTCTTTTGTGATTGAGCTACCTCGCTCAGGATGATATTTTCACGATCCACCCATTTGTCTGCTAATTTCATGGAGTCATTGTTTTTAATAGCTGAGTAGTATTCCGTTGTGTAAATGTACGTTTTCTGTACAGGATGCCAACATTAAGACTGGGAAAGCAGCTGTGCTCACCAGGAGGACCTGGTGAGATCCAGATCACAGAGCACTAGGGGGTTTAGAGAACGGGTAAGGAAAGAGGAGGGTAGTTGGTAAAGTGCTGACTGTGCAAGCAGAAGACGCCAAGTTTGATTTCTGCATCCTCAGAAGATGTTAGGTTTGGGGCTCAGCGGAGTTAAAAGCACTGGGCATGATGCCCAGCACTCACGAGGTAGCTCGCAACCATTTGTAACTCCAGTCCTCTGGGATCTGACCCTCTCTTCTGACCTCTGTGGGTAACATGTGGTGCACATGCGTGCAGGAAAAACACCCATACGTGTAACATAAATGACTAAAATGTTAAAATGCTGGGTGTGGTGGTGTGCTCTTGTGATCTCAGTATTGGAGAAATAGAGATGGATTCCTAGGGCTCACTCACCCACCTAGACCAATGGCGTGGGTAGTATACAGACAGGGAGGTTTTTCAGTTGGATATGATCTCTAAAAAATGGAAAGGAACCAAAAGAGGTAGGGAGTCTTTAAAAGAGAAGTCTGAGATAAAAGACTAAAATATTTATGCCACTTTTAACACTCACCTTTTCTAGGGATGGAAAATATAATCTCAAAAAATAAGGTGAATGGCAATTGAGGAAAAATTTGAGATATCTGAGGTTGAGGTCTGGCCTTCATACAGATGTGCACATGCTCCTGTACACATTTTATACATACATATGTATTCAGCGCGCGCACATACACACACACACACACACACACACACACACACACAGTGGGGTTAAGTGTTCATGAAAGTCTCTTGATGAGAACTGGTGTAATCTGGTAGCCACCGCCTCTAAGGATGTTGAGGTTCTGAGACTGTACGTCACATTACCAGTCAGACTAGATGGAACCCTGGTCTGAGAAACTCAGTCATTCCAGGTTGTTCTCTCTGGAGAACATTGTTGGTTCTCTGCATGGATGGAAGCAGCAGCTGCAGAGAACCAACAATGGCCTCCTGGCTGGCAGTGTTGTGAAGGACAGCTGGAAAACTCTGAATGCCACTTTGCAGAAGTCATGAGCCTCCTCTTGGGCTGAGAGAAGGAAACTGGGACCCGGGGACTTGTCATTCTCCATCTCAGAGATGGCCTTCTCCTCCAGCTGGCAGGGCAGAGCAGCCAGCAAGATGGCAATGATGCCTGCTCCCTGCAGACTAGTGCTTGTTTGCAAGGACCATGCACACTGTGCCTTTGCTCTATGCAAATATCAAAATAAAAGGCAGGCACTGGCATGGTGCAGCTACACGGTCCACAGAATAACCCAACTGTCCCCGGGAGCAGACAGAAAGCTATGCATGAACTAATGGATTCTACCCACCTTGTTCCAGAACAGAGAACACTTCTGTGATTACATCCCGCCATTCCCATTCCAGGAGGTGCTGGGCAGAGGTGACTTTCAGGGCTGTTATTTTTAGGAGACTGAAGAAAGCCTCTGAGATTTGAGCTGGTGTGGATGATATAGAGGGAGGTTTTTCGGTTAGATATGATCTCTAAAAATGGAAGGAAGCCAAAAGAGGTAGGGAGTCTTTAACAGAGAAGCTTGAGATAAAAGACTAAAATATTTATGCCACATTTAAACCTCACCTTTTCTAGGGATGGAAACGCAGTCCCCATGTCCTATTATGAGCCATCCATCTCAAGGTTGCTCTCTGAAGGGATATGCACAAGTTTGGCTTCTCTTGTTCCTCCCCAGCTTCTGCCCGAGTCCCAGTATGTCCCTGGGAATTCACTCCAACACCCGTGTCTTAGAGGTGGCCTCAGTGACACAGAGCTTTGTATATATTGGAGGTCTTTTCTTTGTGTATCCTTGTGTGGTTGCTGAGTCAGGAGATTTGTAGAAGACCTCTGATTAACAGTGAAATGTCAGGGCTGCCCAGTGTACAGGGGTGGGAGGTTCTTGTGGCCCCTACCACATGAGGAGGAAGCCAGGAAGAGCAGGGAAGGCTCATGTGAGAGAGAGAGCGAGAGAGAGCGAGAGAGAGAGAGAGAGAGAGAGAGAGAGAGGGAGAAAGAGAGAGAGAGAGAGACAGAGACAGACAGACAGAAAGAGACAGAGAGACAGAGAGACAGACACACAGAGAGAAGTGGGCTGCAGTCTGCCATCTCTAGAACATGAGCTCTTTCATCTCTGGGCACAGGACAGTTGCTACTTTATGGGGCATAAGAAGGAGCAAGGAAGGCAGTGTACCAGCCAAAGGCTGGGTTTTGCCCCCTTCGGCTCAGCTGGCTTAATCTGTCTTTGGTTTTTCTCTATTTCTTGTCCTTTTGTTGTTGTTTGTATGTGGTGTGTGTGTGTGTGTGTGTGTGTGCTGTAATATGGTGTGCTGTGTATGTGTGGAACGGTATATGGTGTGGTATGGTCTAGTGTGTAGTATTTGGTATGTAGTGTGTGTGTGTGGTGTGTGTATGTGGTGTGTGTGTGGTGTGTGGTATGTAGTGTGTGTGGTGTGTGTATGTGGTGTGTGTGTGTGTATGTGTGGTGTGTGGTGTGTATGTGTGTGTGTGTAGTGTGTGTGTGATGTGTGGTGTGTGTATGTGTGTGTGTGTGTGTGTGTAGTGTCCTGCATGAGTATGTGGTTGCGTGTGTGAACCAGAACTCACTTGTGGAGACCAGAATAGGGCGTCAGGTGTCTTCCTCTATCACATTCATCTCGTTACTTCAGGACAGGGCCTCTCATTAAGCTCTTACTTGGCTAGGTTGGCACTCCAGTGAGTTCCTGGGATTTACCCGTTTGTGTCATGCAATGCTGCTGTTGCAGGTGTGTTCAGCCATGTCTTTTTTTGTTTGTTTGTTTGTTTTTGTTTTTGATGTGGGTGTTGAAGATTCAACCTCAGGTCCTCATGTTTTAGGTTTGTCAGGCAAGCTCTGTCACTGAGCCACAGCCCCCAGTTCCAGAATAGTGTTTGACACAAATGACTCTTCAGCTACAGATGAAAACTTAAAAGGCTGGGTCTTTGGTTTTTAGTACCGTACATATCTGTGATGAAATGCTAGGTAATGAATGAACAATTGTCACCATTTAGGGGCTTCACTTTAGAAATTTGTACAGACCATCTGTGTGTGGAAGTGGCTGAACAGACCTAACACACTGACCCTGGGAGGGGGGGCTCTGCTTTTCTTAAGGAACGGTTCTACACAGTACGACATGCATACTCCGAGGAAGGAGGGACTAGCTACCTGGAAAGTCTTCACAGAAGAGGGCATATTTCAGTTGGTCTTAAGAAAAATGCAGTTCTCTAAAAGAAGAGGAGAAAGAAGAGGAGTGGGGGGGGGGAGTTGCTGGCTCCCACCAACAGCTTTTCAGACCCAGACTGTGGAAGCAGAACTTCAGTTAAAACCTAAGTAAAGTGTAGAAATGTAGAGTTGGCAGCCCAGTGCCTCTGGTGCAGACAATAGCATCACACCATGGAGCGAAGTTGGGGAAACTGCTCATCCGGGTAATAGTATCAGGGAGCGTCATTAAGCATGCCCGTATGCCTGTGCTCAGCACACACACACACACACACACACACACACACACACACATACACACACCCCTACCTCAGCTCCTTTAATTTCCAAGGATTCTTCTACCCATCTCTACTTTCAATCAAGAAAACCAAGACTGGATACTTCTCTGATGGTAACACGCCCACAGGAGGCCAGTCCCTCTATTCCCTGTAGAAGTTGATCTCACTCATTTGGTGTCTCCCATGGGAGAAGTGTGCTGCCTACAGACTTATATGAGAAAGCCAGAATGAGCTTCTAATTTGGAAATCATTGTTCAGCTGGGCATGGGGGGTGGGGGAGAAGTTGCATGAGATGACAAGATGGGAAATTAGGGGTGGCTAAAATTAAGAGATATTACTCACACATCTCAGACCTACTCCTACACCTGCTTTTCTTCCTGTTTTTCTTCCTTTGTTCGCCCTTCTGTTCTTGAGTAGGGCTGGTGAGAAGAAACAGAGTCTTACTTCCCAGAGTGGTTTCTGGATGGCTGTGATCTGGAAGGCGGTGCCAGCTCCTTGGTACAGGGGCCTTGCAACTTCAGCCTTCCTCCTTGGCTCTCCATCTGCGGCCCCCCCTTCCACTTGTTGGAGGCACCAGAGATGAGGCAGTTTGTCAATAGGAGTGCTGGGTGGTGGATGAAGTAGGGTGAGGGAGAAGGAGGCAGGGAGGGGCATGGGAGAGGCATGAGGAGGGAAGCTGGGAGGACGGGGGTGGGTGGGGAGGGAGCAAGACATAAATGTCACATCAATGGTTGGTTCTCTCTTGGTCTTTGATGATCTTCTACCTGCCTCTGGGCTTTAGAAAGTGATTTCCTTCTGGTCCACTGACCACAGGTTGGTACTGGACCCTGGATATTTACCCATGCAATTCCGCACAGCTCTAGAGGTGACTGGTAGTGTTGAAAGAAACTGAGGAGACATGCTTGGCCTAACATTGTTAGGGTCATTGTTTCCATGAAACACCATGACCAAAGCCACTTGGGGAAGAAAGGGTTTATTTGGTGTATGCTTCCAAATCACTGTTCATCATGGAAGGAAGTCAGGGCAGGAACTTAAACAGGGCAGGAATCTGGAGGCAGGAACTGATGCAGAGGCCGTGGAGGCTGCGGCTTACTGGCTTGCTTCCAATGACTTGCTCAGCCTGCTTTCTTAGAGAACCCAGGGCTAACAGCCCAGGGATGGAACCACCCACAATAGGCTGGGCCCTCTCCTATCAATCACTGATTAAGAAAATGTCATATAGGCTTGCCTATAGCCTGGTCTTAGGGAGGCATTTTCTCAACTGATGCTCCCTCCTTTTCAAGGACTCTGACTTGTGCGAAGTTCATGTAAAACTGGCCAGCACCATGCTCACTAGAAGGAGCCAGGGTGGCCACCATACAATGTGGATATGCTCTTGTCTCAGATGTGGATGAGAGAGAATCAGGGTAGGTTGGGTGAGTTTGGAGTCTACATCCCAGTTGATCTATGTTCAGAACCTGACTTCTGCTGTTTCCTAGCTGTGTTTTGTGGACCTCGGCGTCCATAACTGTTGAGAGATTTGCTTGATGTTATTATACAGAGCACAGGCCACATGGAAGTTCTTTCTCTTCTCTCTAGGTATTGACCACCACAGTCACTCCGAGATTTCCACAGTTTTCAAAGCCCCTGTCTGTTGATCTGTAAAGTGCCTCCTCTAGTTATGAGGTCTGTGTGAGGAGGTCACGCACGGAACACTTGTAAAATCTCTATTTATTAACTGTAACGAGCTGAGCTGATGAGATGTAAACACGGGCAAGTTCCCTGTTAGGTTCTTGACTGATCTCACCAGTGTTATAGTTTTTCTCATGTAGGTATTTTATGGCTTTTTTTAGTTTTGTATTTAAATAGCTATTTCAGTTTTAGGGTGCTAATGTAAAGGTCAACTTTTCCTTTCATTTGTTAATAGCTGGTTTGTGGAAACATGATTAATTTTTGCATGTTAACTACATATCATGAAAATGTGCTGTAATTGCTTGTCAGCTCCACGAGGGATTTATGAGGAGGGTGTGCTTTGTTTTGTCAGCTTTCTCAGATTTATGACAAAGATGATCACATGGTTTGTAAGCAGAGTTTTATTTCTTACAGCCTGACACCATTTATTTTTTCTTGTCTTATTTTGTCAGTTAGGATTTCAAGTGTGATGTTGGAAAGGTAGAATGAGAGGAATATCCTCACCAATTGCTGACGTTTGCAGGGTGATTTCTAGTTTATCACTGTTAAGGTTGATGTCTGCTTCAGGGTTTTTATAGACAGTCTTTTGTTGTTGTTTTGGTTTTTCGAGACAGGGTTTCTCTGTATAGCCCTGGTTGTCCTGGAACTCCCTCTGTAGACCAGGCTAGCCTCGAACTCAGAAATCCACCTGCCTCTGCCTCCCAAGTGCTGGGATTAAAGGCATGTGTCACCACCACCTAGCCTTTGTAGATATTCCTCATCAGGATGAGGAAGTGCCTCTTCTAGTTTGATGAGACCTTTTTTAAAATCATGAATTAGATTTTGTTAATTTTTCCATTTGATACAATTATATGATTTCTTCCTCCTCTTCCTCCTCCTCCTCCTTCTCTTCTTCTTCCTCCTCTTCCTCCTTACTTTTCTTCTTCAGGGTATCAATATATAGCACTGGCTGTCCTACAACTCATTATGTAGGGCAGGCTGGCTTTGAGCTCACAGAGATCCACTTGCCTCTGTCTCCCAAGTGCTGGGATTAAAGGCATGTGCCACTAGGCCCTGCCTGATTTTTCTTTAGTCTCTTGATGTTGTATATCTTACTAATTGATTATTATTTATTCCCCGAGAATTCTATTGTGTGCCTACTGACTTCTAGGGGGGCACTCTATTATTAGTCTCATTATGTAACCTAAAATGGCCTGGAACTCAGTATATAGTCTAGATTAGCCTTGAACACCTGACAATCCTCCTGCCTCAGGCTTCTGAGTGCTGGTATTATAGGTGTATATCACCACACCTGGTTGAGTTTACTCAACTACGGGAGTGAACAGACTTGGAGAGTTCAGGCTGTGACATCATCCTGGAGAGAGGCTAAGGTGGGAGGGCAGAGAGTCCTGTGGGTTGGGAAGTCAGGAAAGGTCTCTCTGAGGAAGGGACATCAGGGATTTGAAGGGTTAAAGAGATGAGCCAAGCACGTGACAGGGTGGTCTAAGCACAGTCCAGTCCTGACCTAGGACTCGGGTATCTTATCTCATACAATCCTCACTGAGGCTACAGATAAACTTTGATCCTTTTTGCTGATGAGGAAACCAGGGTTCTGGGAAGTGGGAGAAGATGGACCCCACATCAGACACGAAGCACCTTTCAGGGACTGTCTCTCAAGAGAGTGAATGTCAAAGCTCAGAACACGACCTCGTAGTGAGAAGGACCAGCTGGTAGCCATTTCTCTTAAAAGGGTTCTCAGGCACATTTCTTGTCTACATCTTTGTACTGATGGCATGGGGTGGGGTGGGGGCTAGAGTGGAAGTGGATGTGGGTGTGAGGTGTGGGACTAGGGGTAGGTGTGGGGCAGAGGCTAGGGGTGGGGGTGGGGGTAACGGCAGTAGGGGTGGGCAGGTGTCTCAGTCCAAAGGCCTTCCCAGTTTTTCTGTGTCTACCCTAGAACTTCGGTCTTGCAGTTCTCCCTAAGACCACCAACCTTGACCTTCTAGGAGGGAGGGCTCCATGCCATGGCAGGTCCAATAGCTGCTTTCCAGGGGGTTTTGTTTAGAGTCATGCACAAGGAAGGTGGCAGAACCAGGAGGCCAGACTCCAAGTCTCCTCTGACCTGCCTCAGATGCCCCAACCCATTCATCCCATGATGATAGATAGGCCTAGTGCTGGCTGCAGCTGCCTCCTGCAGACTGTGTCATCTTTTCCCATCCCCCACCCCTGCCCCTGCTCCTCAGAGTTCCTTCTGGGAGGAAAGCACTTTTTCTATTTTCCACAGAGATGACTGTTCTGTGGCCATAGATTACTCCCGACACCTAATTACTGTATATCATCATGCCATGAAATGATGATTGGAGGTGTCACTGTCCCAAATTTGTGCTCATAAAATACGTGTTCTTTTTGTTTTCCTCCTCTGCATTTGTCTGGGAGAAAAGACAGGCAAATTTATTCCAACTTTTCAGAGGAACTTAAAAGCAAGGAACAGAAGAGTTTTAGAGGTGGGTGGTTTTAAAAATACTCACTAGAGGGAGGCGGCCTGAGCTGAGCTGAGTCTATGTGGCCCAGGGAGGAAAGGGAGACACTGGGGGAAAATGGCTTCTCTTGTCACCCGCCTGGCAGAACCCTTCTTTCATTGGTTCACCTGACTCTGTCCACTCTGTCACCCCTACCCCAATGGGCCTCTCTCAGGCAGAAGGATCATAGTAGACTTCAAATCTCTCCTCTGGATGGATAGCCATTTTATCTTGGTAAGTTTTATAACCTCTGTACCTTTGGAGTATTGGTTCCACACAAAAAGTTGGGACTTGTGGATCCTACTCTGCTCCATGAGAGTTGAAATAATACCACTGTGGAGGCGAGGTGTCTTCTAAAACAAGAGGGATGCACAGGGGGCCGGTCTTCTTTCCCTTCACAAATTCTTCTCCCATTCTTCCTAGGAGGACCACCAAAGTTCTAGTCACTCTTCAGAACAATCCCTTCTGTGGGGTCTCCTGCAGACAGGAGCCAGTAGGAAATTAATGTGATTAACCTGAGGGCAGTGGCTTGGATTTACTTAACACTCCTCCAGGCTCCAACAGGCATTTTATTTTTCTTCTTGAGTGGAGTCTAGAAGTTTCTGTGTAGATCAGGCTAGCCTCCAACTTGCAGTGATCCTCCTGCCTTAGTGCACACATTTCGATAGAGTAACCTCATTTGTCATGGGGAGGATGATGGAGTTCACTTGTTCCTCTGCTCCTCTTGCCCAGGGAGCCTCTCCTTGAGGCTGCAAGTGGCTTGCCTGCCTCTGGTCCTCTGCTGTGAGTTGAAATTCATGACTCTTGTCTTAGTCAGGGTTTCTATCCCTGCACAAACATCATGACCAAGATGCAAATTGGGGAGGAAAGGGTTTGTTTGGTTTACACTTCCACATTGCTGTTCATCACTAAAGGAAGTCAGGACTGGAACTCAAGCAGATCAGGAAGCAGGAGCTGATGCAGAGGCCATGAAGGGATATAACTTACTGGCTTGCTTCTCCTGGCTTGCTCAGCTGGCTTTCTTATAGAGCCCAAGACTACTAGCCCAGGGATAGTACCACCCACAAGGGGCCCTCCCTCCTTGATCACTAATTGAGAAAATGCCTTACAGCTGGATCTCATGGAGGCATTTTCTCAACTGAAACTCCTTTCTCTGTGATAATGTCAAGTTGATACACAAAACTAGCCAGTACAATTGACCCCTTGTCAACTTGACACACAAACACATCACCAATAAGCCTCGACCCTTACTTCCTTATTCATCCCCAAGATCTAAATAACTTTACAAGTCCCACAGTCTTTGCAAATTCTTACATATTAACATTTCAGTCCCTTTTAAACATCCAATCTCTTAAAATTCAAAGTCTTTTAAAAATTCAAAGTCTCTTAACTGTGGGCTCCACTAAAATACCTTCTTACTTCAGGAGGGAAAATATATCAGGGCACAGTCACAATCAAAAGCAAAACCAAACTCCAACCGTCCAATGTCTGGGATCCACTCATGATCTTCTGGATTCCTCTGAGGACTTGAGTCACTTCTCCAGCTCTGCTCTTTGTAGCACACACCTTGTCTTCTAGGCTCCAGATGCCTGTACTCCACTGTTGCTGTTGTTCTTGGTAGTCATCCCATGGTACTGGTATCTCCAAAACACTGCTGTCTTCTGCTGCAACTAGGCTTTACCATGGTGCCAAGCCTCACATCCTTTGCATGACCCCTTCAGTCCTGGGCCATCAATTGCAACTGAGGCTGTACTTTCACCAATGGCCTTCTGTGACCTCTCACAGTGCCCAGGACTCAGCTGCTCTTCATGACTCCTTGATGCCTTCAAAACCAGTACCACCTGGATGACTCTAACACATTACCAAGTCCAGCCACAGCACAAAGTACAACCTTGGCTATCTCTGGAACAAAGCCTCTGTGCTCTCAGAAAACACTTCTCAGAAGATTTCACCTCATTGATGCGGGTCTCTTCCCAATCACTGCCAATTTCCCAGCTCCAGCTAACCAACATCAATAGTCCCAGTAATGCAATGGTTTTGCTTTAGTAGTTTTGGTATCTTGTTAATCACAACTGATCTTCAGCCCCAGCTAACCAAGAACCACAGAATCTTAAATCAAACTAACAATGGCCTTGATAAGAGTCTTTAATCTTCCCTCTGAAATTTCACAAGCCAGGCCTACATCTTCTGCACTGTTCTCAACATTATCTTCCAAGCTCCAACACAACATCCCACAGACCTGTTAACACTGAATGGATCTTCTAGGCCAAAGTTCCAAAGTCCTTCCACAGTCCTCCCCAAAACATGGTCAAGTTGTCACAGGAATACCCCATTACACTGGTACCAATTTGTCTTAGTCAGAGTTTCTATTCCTGCACAAACATCATGACCAAGATACAAGTTAGGGAGGAAAGGGTTTATTTGGCTTACACTTCCACATCGATGTTCATCATGAAAGGAAGTCAGGACTGGAACTCAAGCAGGTCAGGAAGCAGGAGCTGATGCAGAGGCCATGAAGGGATTTAACTTACTTGCTTCTCCTGGCTTGCTCAGCTGGCTTTCATTCTTTCTTTCTTTTCTTTTCTTTTTTTTTTTTGGATACTTTATTTACATTTCAAATGTTTCCCCCTTTCCAGATCTCCCCTTTGGAACCTCCCTATTCCCTCCCCCTCCCCTGCCTCTATGGGGGTATTCCCCCACCCACTCTCGTCTTCCCTCCTTGGCATTCTCCTATATTGGGGCATCTAACACCCTCCGGCCCAAGGGCCTCTCCTCCCCCTGATGGTTAATAAGGCCCTCCTCTGCCACATATGTGGCCTCAGCTGGCTTTCTTATAGAGCCCAAGACTACCAGCCCACAGATGGTGCCACTCACAAGGGGCCCTCCTCCCTTGACCACTAATTGAGAAAATGCCTTACCGCTGGATCTCATGGAGGCATTTTCTCAACTGAAACTTTCTCTCTGATAACTCCAGCTTGTGTCAAGTTGACACACAAAACCAGCCAGTACAGCTCTGGTGTGGTTTGTTTGGTCTGACCTTCTGAGACTCCATACTAGGCCTTTGGCTCTCAAAGGATAAATATTGCCTTTTGGCTTTTTTGGGAGGGAAGGGAGTTGGAGCTCAATCTGTAGCCCAGGCTAGCTTCCAGCTACCAGCACTCCTCTTGACTCATTCTCATGAGTGGATGGGATTACAGGTGTGAGGCACCGCACATGCATCTCAATGGGCTTGAGGAGTGGTTCTCTACCACAGGTGAGCTTGTAACTCCAAACCAAGTAGCAGGTGATGTGGCCTTAGAGCAGAACTTAATGAATTCGTGGGTAGAGATAATTCTCTGTCTGCCAACAGGCATTAGCTGCCTATAGTTCTTTGTCTAGGGCTGGAATCCTGTAAGAGCTTTCCTCTTTCCATGTTAATATATCCATGGATCTTGCCATTGCTCCAGTCTTGTCTATACAGCTATTTCTAGAAGATACTGTTTCACAGCAGACTGTCTGGTATCTTTCCTCCCCCTCTTCCTAGATGTTC
The DNA here is from genome assembly GCA_019843965.1 of Rhynchomys soricoides. NCBI lineage: Eukaryota > Metazoa > Chordata > Mammalia > Rodentia > Muridae > Rhynchomys > Rhynchomys soricoides. Next base: position 3,328,690 of record JADRCH010000114.1, read on the forward strand.
CCGGAGCTGCAGATATAGGAGCCCCTGTGTAGATGTATTTGTTGGGGCTGGGATCCCCATGATCTGTTGATCTCTGCATTGTGTCCATTTGTGGTTTCTGAGATGTTCTCCATTTGCTACTCCAGGGAGGGTACCTGGGATGATCTAGAAGGAGGAAGGTGTGTGTGTGGAACTGACATAGTTCTACGTCAATTAAAAACATTTTAAAAGAAAGAATGTATAAGAAGGCAAAGTGGAGTGGGTGACTGCCCCAGGAGGCCTCTTCCCTCATCCCACCTCACCTCTGCCTGGCCAGCATCCCCAGAAACAGCTGTTCTGCCTTCCTCTACCAGGGTGGAGGTGTTCTTACCCTACTTGGTGGTGTTTCTGCACTGGGATGCAGAGTCTCTGCTGCCAGGGGATGGCCTCCCAACAGGACTACCTGGCACCCTGAATCCTGCTTCTCCAGGCACCACTGGCTGGTTTAGTGTCTGCCTGCCTCTCTACGTTGTTTTGCCAGGGCAGTGGTAGGCCAGCCTGCTCTCTTCTGAAGCCAAGGTGCCCAATCAGTGTCTGGCACATTGTGGGCATGGCAGTGGGTATCTTGTGCTCATCCCAATTAAAGACATAGTAAAAAACATCTTGTGTTCCTGGCTCCATTCTAAACACTTTGCATGTAATAACCTCAGAGAATCTCCAGGACAACCCTAATGACTGGGGCCTTGATAGCATCCCAGCCTATTGTGACAAATAAAAGCAGGGATTCAGAAGGTTTGTACCCTTGTCTTTGTGTGGCTTATTTTTTGTATGGCATTTCTGTTCTTCACGGTTACCTGATAACTCCCTAGTTCAGGGAATGGCTATGCAGTTAATTAATTCACATACTCCAAATGTCTGCGAATTATCCATCATCAGCCTACCTTACGGTGGCAAAAGTTGAGACAGAATTTTAGTAATTTGATGAAACTCACAGAATCTAAGAAAGACAAAGTTGGGACTCAGAGCCAGATAGTTGGACTCCTGGGGCCTTGCTTATTAATCTCAACACTGCTGAGCTTGCTAAGACCTATGTGAAGACCTGGCTCTACAGGGGTCTCTCTTTCTTTGAAAAAAACGCAGCTGAAAAGATTGTTAGGTCTCTTTTCGTCCTGCTGCTATCTAAGGAGATTTTTCACCATATAAATACAGAACGTGGCTCTCTAACCTGTGGGCTGGATCCACAGGGGTCTCTCTCAGGCCTAGGGGCTGGTCTCCAGTGTAGTGATTTATTTTGCCGGTAGAGGTCAGGCATGGCCACGGTTGGAGCATTTGGTGAACAAGAGGAACAACTGGGCGAGTCAAAGACCCTTGGAGGTGTTATACCCATAGACTAGACCAAGGTCAAGGTCATCCAGGAGGTTCGGGGCTATGAGGCAATGACCTTTCATTTTTCTTCCCATGTCTCTGGAGCATACACCCCTAAGAGGGCAGTTTGAAGGGCGCTAGAAATCATAATATCTAGCGCTCTGGGAGGGTGTGGATGCCAGTGTCATGTGCTACACATGCTATGGGATCTTGGCTGTTTGTCGCCTTCTTTAGCCGCAGCACTGGTCCTCGGAAGGGGACTGATTGGACGACCCGCCCTGCAACTGTGGGGACGATACCTCTTTTGTCACTGCCTGCCCTGGTCCTTAGGAGGGCAGGGGGTGGTCCCAGCCCCTGTGCAAGGCAGGGGACAGGGTGGAGCGTGGCAGGGTCCCTTCCCGAAGCGTTTAGGGCTGGAGGACAGCGCAGAGCCCGATGCCCTGCAGGGGGCGCTGCTGCATCACGCGCGGCTTCTCTGCGTGTCCTCCCAAGGACAGAGTGCGGACAGCGAGTGGTGCAGGGCAGTGGCCCAGCGAACTCCGGCCGCGCCCACACTCACGCTGCGAGCCGAGGTCGGCGACACGGTGTGAGGAGTCGAGGGACAAGGCACGCTGTCTGGCACCCTGTCTGGCCTTTAACCGATCTCCAATTGTTCCGACCTGTGTGGGAACACAGTGGGGGCGGAGCCCGAGCTAGGGCTGGTGGTCTGGGCTTCTCCTGTGACCTTGAGAGGTCATGGTCCCTCCTGGCCTTTTATTTCTTTCTCCTGCGACGGGGAATTCTTGAAGATGCCTATGAGATAGCTACCGCACGTAAAAATGCTCCAGGAAATGCAAAGCCTAAGCAGGAAGGCTTTCATTGAGTGATTGTCATCCCCTACCTCACCCAATCCATCTGCCCAGCTGCCACTCTGGTGGCAACCATTTTAGCCCATGTTTTCTGGTTTTTTTTTCCCCCTACATACTTCAAAATAACATGCTTAGACTGCTATTTCCTAATTTACCAACATTAAACATTATCTATTGTCTTCCTGCTCGAATAAGTAAAGAATTAGCTGCTCTGCAGGCCCTGCCTGCCCCGGGTATCTGGTGCATTATTATTAGGTAACTCAATGATCAGCATTCCTAGCAAGAAAATTTAGCTTTTTGTCTCCCCCAAAGATCTATCAGAACAACAATCCTGCCAGGGTTTACAAAGTCTCCCTCTTTATAGGAAGGGGTCCTCCTCCCGGCAGTCCTGTGGGCTTCTTCGGGACGTTTTTCTTGTGTCCTTGATTTTTGGTTCTCTCTTTGTGGCCCCTATCCCCGCACACCTCCCCCTCCCCCCAATGGTTCTGCAGTAGGGCAGGAGCGGGGAATTCTAGTCTGTGGATTTATTTGTCGTCTGCCTGGATGAATGATGGATGGATGGCTAAGTACAGATCCTGGTTGAAATCATTCCCCTTCAGGACAGGATGCTCTGACCTGCTCTCCTCTTGCACACTTAGAGCTGAGGCCGAGAGGCTGCATGCTTTCAGATTCATGTTCCTTTTGGTGTATAACCTCTCTTGTGATCTGAGGACATCATTTATGGTCGGAATGGGACAATGCATGTAGTTTGATGGCTTCTGTCATTATGTGTCTGGTCCTGAGTGGCCCCTTTTTAAAATGGATACATATATACATGTCTCCTTCAGTTGTTAGACCTTTTCTTTTCCTTTCATAATCTTTCTGCTTGCTTCCTGAAGCTCCCCAGTCTGTCTTGGGTCTCTAGGATTGATCTCCTGGCTTCCTTTGTCTCCATCCCCTTCACCTTGGCTTTCAATGTCTACTCAAATTACCCCTTGAATTTTCGTCCTAGTTCTGACTATCACACCCCAAATTTCTAAGAACTCTGTTTATTGTGTTCTTCTCTACCCCACCCAACACGGGCACAGTCTCTTTATTTATCTTTCTGGGGATGTTCCTGATTTTCTCCCTCCTGTTGCTTGAATTCTGTCTTCTCCATTTTCTCAATTGTGTGTTTGGCTTATGGAATTCTGCCTGGCTTTGTGCCCCCTCCTCATGCGGGAGGCATCTCTAATCTGTAGCAGTTTTTGGCATTTTTGGAAAAAAAAAAAAAAGAAGTGTGTGTGTGTGTGTGTGTGTACATGCCTGATTGAAGTCAGAGATGTTGCATTTTCTGGAGCTGGAGTTACACAGCTGAGAGCCACCCAGTGTTGGTGCTGGGAACGGAACTTGGATCCTCAGCAAGAGCAGTATGCATTCCTAACCACTGGGCGGGCCATTTGAGCCATCTCTCCAGTTAAGAACAAGGGTGCAATAACTTGCCTGGCTTTAGATGATGTATGAAGTCAGGTAGGGTAGATTCTCATTGAGTAGACCAGGCAGAGGTTGGCCTTCAAGTTAGGAGGATGCTTAAGTATCAGGACTTCATCCAGCTATCCTCACTCCCTAGACAGAGTCTTGTTCTGTTGCCCAGGCTGGCCTCAAATTTACCTCCACCTCAGCTCCCAGAACAAGGGAAGGTCTCTTTGGGACTATTCCATTTCTCCAGCAGGGGGAGGATGGGTGTGGTTATGAAGCAGATTTTAGAACCTATCTACCTTGGTATAAATCACAGTTCTGCCCTAGTGTTATTATCTCTCTGATCACAACTAAGTCATTTGTCTCCGTGCTTCAGTTTCCTATCTGTAAACTGGATCCATTAAGAAAACCACTCCAGGGGCTGGAGAAATGGCTTAGCATTTAGGATCACGTGCTGTTCTGGCAGAGGACCAGAGTTTTGTTCCCAGAACCTACCTACATGACAGTTCAAAACTATCTGTAAGTACATTTCCAGGAGATCTGATGCGCTGTTCTGGTCTCTGTGGGCACCAGGCACACACATGGTGCATACATGTGGTGCACATCCATACATGTGGTGCACATCCATTCATGCAGGCAAAACACTTTTACACATTAAAAAGCAAAACAACAACACAACAACAAAACCATTCCAGATGCTGTTGAGTTTGTGCACATGCTCCTTGATCTTTGTTGGGGTCTACATTCCAATAACCCCTTGTAAAGTGAAAATATTGAAAGAGAAATGGCTTTTTATTTACCTAGGTTACAGAACATAATTTTTAAACAACATGGTATACAATTTCAGATGTGGGCATAATTTTAGATTTTATTTTATATTTTTAAAAAGTATGTGTGTGTGTGTGTGTGTGTGTGTGTGTGCAGTGCATATGTGTGCAGGTGCCCATGGAGGTCAGAAAAGGACATCAGATCCCCTGAAGCTGGAGTTACAAGCAGCTGGTGAAATTCTTAGCATGGTAGATAACAATAGGTCTGTTACATTGTTACCACCATGTTATACAATGGAGAAATAGGGTGGAGTGGGGCTGTACAGTCTCAGTCTTCAGTCAGCCCTGTTGTCTTCAGCCCCTTCTGGAGTCAGGATCTCATGTCAGGTGGATGACTTTCTTCTCTGTGGTGTCTATTCTACAGGTAAAAATTAATCTAAATTTTAAAGATTATTTTAGAAATTCAATCTACATGTTTTTGGCTAATCCAAAAATGGTTTTGAGTGAAAAATCATTAAAAAATGAAATTGTGGTGAAGTTTGAATGAGAAATGCTTCCCATAGACTTGTACATTTGAACACTTGGTCCTCAGTTAGTGGTGTTTTTTGGGGGGGAGGCTTAGGGAGTGTGGCTTTGCCTCAGGAAGTGCCTTACTGAAGGCTGGCTTTGAGAATTTGAAACCTCCACACTTCCAGTTTACTCTCTGCTTCCTGCTGGCAGTGTGAAGATGTGAGTCCTTAGCTGCCTGCCATCAAGCCTGCTGCTGGCTGTTGGCTGTTGGCTGCTGGCTGCCGGCTGCTTGCTGCATGTTCCTTGTTTCTGCCATACTTCCCCACCTTTGTAGACTATCTCTCTAGAACCATAGACAAAATAAAGTCTTTATTCCATAAGTTGCTATTGGTTATGGTGTTTTATCACCATAATGGAAAAGTAACTGAGAGAGAACAGCACATCACAAACATTTATTTTGCCCTAAAATCTACAGATGACTCTTCCCTTCTCTAAGTATGGGCCTGTTAACCAGAATTCTATAAAGTCTTCCTCTCACCCCAAATGCATATAATAAATACCACCTGCCACTTCCAGGGTCAGCTTCTTTATAGCACAGTTTGTATGTAAGGGGCTTACTGAACAATCTGTATGCAGATTCCTTTAGCTTTATAGGATTTCCTCCCAATCCCGTGTAGTCATTGTCTGCAATCCATATGATCTTTTTTCCTTATTAACAATCTGCTTTGGTTGTTCAAGGCATTCAACTTAGCTTTCATCAGAATAGGCCCTTTTCACAATCATGTTTTATTGGTTTATTTATATTAAATTGAATCACATAATTACGATGGTCACAGAGGGGTTTGAGAATAAGTGATTGCATTTGGGAAGGCAGAAGATTAACTGGAGAAGATCTACGTGGGCATTCTGAGGTACAGCCTGCCTGTTGAAGGTTTTGGCCCCGAATCTGTGAGGAGGCTGAGGGTATGGTACACTGAGGTGCTCACTCAGCAGTGGCAGAGCATGCTAGCTGACGTGATGTTCTGATACTCTATAAAGTTGCTACCAATCCCCCTGTCCCCCTCCGCCCCTCTAATCTAACAGACAGTTGTTAAACTCTCTCTTCTGTTTGTGACTCTTCTTTCTTCCCCCTTGTCCTCATGGCTGATAGCTCTGTCCCTTATCATCACACTAAGGGGGAAAGGGAGAGGGTGCGGTATGTTAAAAGTTCAAGCTGTGATTTTTGTGCAGACAATGCTCTCACTTAAAACTCAATATCCAGTAAGTGGGCGAGCCCATTATCTCAGCAAAGGTCGGATGGCTGTGACAGAGGTCCCCAAGAGGCTGGAGTGGATAATGTGGTGCTTTGTCCAGAGCCTCTCTCCAGGGTGAACACACCCACCCTCAGCTCTGGGAATGTTGGCAGCCAGTGGTTCACTACACATTGCTCTTGTGAACTGCTATATTCTAGCATACACCTCCTCTCAGGGGAAGTTTGCAGTCCTGTAGGAGGGTCAGGGATGGTATGTTCCCAGCTGTGTAAGGGGGTCTGGAGGGACCTGTGGTGGATGATGAGGTTGGGCAGACAGGTGACATACAGCTCAAGGGTTGGGTGGACTTGCCAGTGGGCAGTCATTAGGGAGTTTTGCACAGGGAGCAACATCCCTAATCTGTGAGCAAGTAAACAGGATGAACTTGACTTCGGGATGGATTGAAGGGCACCATGTAGAATGAGGGTGGCCCCTGAGAAAGAGAGAGAGAGAGAGAAAGAGAGAGAGAGAGAGAGAGAGAGAGAGAGAGAGAGAGAGAAGACATGGGCCAGATCCTTGAGGATGCAAAGTCAATGCTTGATGACTCCCTGCTTGCCCCTCAGCACCCTGTTTCTACCACTTTGGTCTTTACCTCACACTTTCTAATGTGCCTTATAGTGTAATCTATTTTCCTGTTTATCGTCTGCCTCTATTCATTATTATAAGATCTGTAGGGTGGCTTCTGTCTATTTTGTTCACACGTGTGTTTCCAACAATAGAAGTATGCCTGTTACATGGCAGGTGCTCAATAAATAATACTATTTGGATACATCCTTAAGAGTGATGGGGATCTAGGGATAGGTATAGGGTTGGCTTCATCCCTTAGCTTTGCACTGGATGACTTGATGAATGCTGGGCTCTTAGGATTAAGTTGAGAGGACCCCATTTTGCATGGGGGCTGGGTAGGAGCTAGAGGAAGTTCCAGGTATGGATGTTTAGTAGTTCTCACTGCCCATAGTATGATCAGAGGACTCGGATGAACATGGGTTCCTGGTTTCAAAATGGTACTTACTTGTGTGTATCTCACAGAAGCCAGGAACACCAGGAGGGGCAAGGCCTGCTTGGTAGTGAGTAGGGGCTCAGAAAATGTCATGCTTGGTGTCGTGGTGGAATGGTGCTGTGTAGTAGGCACTGGCCTTGGGTTTTCTAAAGAGTAAAGTAACAACCCCAAGAATAATGTTTGTGATGCGGTGACAGTCCATTTGCTTATCTGATGCTGAGGGATGTGTGTGTGGTTGTTGGTCCTTCCCCTCAAGTGAGGATTTAAATGATCAGAGATGAGAACTTATAATGGTTACTTGGCTAGGAAATACTTGGCCAGGTTGCTCTGACTCCATTTCCTGCTTTCCCAGGAAGTTTTACTGCAGGTGAGCTCTGCCTTCATCTCTCTAGCCTCAGTTTCTCCCTGTCAGGGAAGGTGAAGTTGTTCAATCTGAGAAGCATTTCTGACTCCACAGCAAAGGAATCCTTTCACCTCTGATGGTTTTTAAGACACTGAACAAATCATCACGGTGTGGAAGAGTTGCCTTCTAAAGATACAGAACTAACTGGCTCAGGGAGAGCTGCCCACTATAGATACAGAACTGGATTATAGACCAAAACTGAGGGGAAACCGATAGGCGACCACTTTGTTGACAGAAGTGTTACAGATATCCATGGCAGTGATAGAACTGTTTACTTCATTTGGATGCTTCTTTCAAATGACTCAGAGATGGCTCTTCCCAGATGCACTGATTTCTGCTTAGATGTTTGAACAAGGGAGCACATATCAGAGCCAACACGTGCAAGGCCCTGCTTGGCTTGCTCCTTCCAGACTGCTTTTCTTGTTCTCTCAGTTGATCCCACCACCCCCTATCTGAGCAACTGCAATTCCTTCCCATTTCTTTATTAATTTTCTTTCTGTTATTATTTGGAAATGTATTTTGTCTTTTTGGAGGTTAATGGAAAGTGAACCCAAGCCTTGTATATGCTAAGTAAGCACTCTGGTGCGCATACCACACACACACACACACACACACACACACACACACACACACACTTACATTTATATATGTCCCTACCTCACTCTTTTTTATTTGTGAGACAAGTACTAGGTTGCCCAGAACAATGCTGAACTGATTCTTGCAATCCAAGCTGGCTTTGAATTTGTGGTCTTTTTGCCTGAACCTCCAGAGATGGTGAGATACTGACCTGTACCATAGGCCTGGTTTTTGTATGCTGTGTGGGTATGTTTTCATGATCTATATCCTGAATTTAATTTTGCTGTTTACAAAATGTTTTATTATGGACAGTGAAAACTCTCATGAAGTAGAGAGAATAATGTAGTGAACACTCAGGTATCCACCAGCTGGCACCAACAGTTATCAGCCTGGGCAGTTGTGTCTCATCAACTCCTGCTTACTTAACTCACCTTCCCTGCCCAGATTATATTGAAGGAAACACCAGGCACATACCTTCACATCTATAAATATAATACTGCATTGAAATGTATAATGTCATTATCATATCAAATATCAACTCTCTAATATCATGATATATACCAAATGTTTAAATTTCCTAGACTAACTCAAATCATTTTTGCTTTTACAATTTGACTTTGTGTCTTAGTCAGGGTTTCTATTCCTGCACAAACATCATGACCAAGATGCAAGTTGGGGGGGGGGGTTTGTTGAGCTTACACTTCCATGCTGCTGTTCATCACGAAAGGAAGTCAGGGCTGGGACTCAAGCAGGTCAGGAAGCAGGAGCTGATGCAGAGGCCACAGAGGGATGTTCCTTACTGGCTTGCTTGCTTCTCCTGGCTTGCTCAGCCTGCCCTCTTATAGAACCCGAGACTACCAGCCCACAGATAGTACCACCCACAAGGGGCCTACCCCTTGATCACTAATTGAGAAAATGCCTTACAGCTGGATCTCATGGAGGTATTTTCTCAACTGAAACTCCTTTCTCTGTGATAACTCCAGCTTGTGTAAAGTTGACACAAAACCAGCCAGTACACTTTGTGTCTAAATTAATTGAGCAGGTTGCAACTGACTGATAATCTCATAATCTCTATTAAATATCTTAACTTTACAAACATCTGTGTGTGTGTGTGTGTGTGTGTGTGTGTGTGCAAGAGAGAGAGAGAGAGAGAGAAAGAGAGGCTGTAGTACGTGTGTGGAGTCCAGAGGACAACTTTGGGAGTTGATTCTGACCTTTTGTCTTTACAAGGATTCCAGGGACTAAACTCAGGTGGTTGGGCAAACCCCTTTATAGCCTATGGGCCATCTTGCTGGTGGCCAGATAATCTCTTAATATGTTGGTCTATTTTTCTTTCTTTCTTTTTTTTTTTCTTTATCTCTAGCCATTTTTGCTGAAGAACATGGGTTGTTTATCCCATTTCTCATAGCTGGGCTTTGCTGAGTGAGTCCCATGGCATTGCATGGACACGCTCATCAGTCTCCTGTAAGTTCTGTGCATCAGTAGTTAAACTAGATTTAGGTTTGAGGCTTTGAACAAAATACTTCAGAGGCAGTGGCCAGTGGCACGGACTCCCATCAGGAATCACAGTGCTTGCCAGTTTTTTTGTTTGCAGTCACGGACAGTCAGTGACCAGAGCTGTTATTTTTTTTTTCCAGCAATTTCACAATAGCAGTATTTCTGTCTATTGTGTTTTCTTTGCTTGTCTTTTGGCTGGACTTTTCTGAAGAGTAGCATCCTCTCTGAAACAATCTGGCATTCCTGAGGTGCTGTCTACTTTGTTCAGGAAAGACAACAGAAATGTGTGATTCTTCCCATTTAATTTCAATTTTTAAAATAATGACCTGTTTCCCTAACATTAGCTGTCTTAGCTAGGGTTTTACTGCTGTGAACAGACACCATGACCAAGGCAACTCTTATAAGGACAACATTTAACTGGGGCTGGCTTACAGGTTCAGAGGTTCAGTCCATTATCATCAAGGCAGCATATAGACAAATGTAGGGCTGGAGGAGCTGAGAGTTCTACTTCTTTATCTGCTAGGAGAAAACTGGCTTCCAGGTAGCTAGGACTAGATCTTAAAGCCCACACCCGCAGTAACACACCTACTCCAAGGCCACACCTCCTAATAGTGCCTCTCCCTGGGCCAAGCATATATAAACCATCACATTAGCCAAAGGGATTCTGTTTTAATCTCATTGGCTGAAATAGATAGGATGCATTTCATCCTTTTCAGTTTTACACTTACCAATGCTCAGATTTTCCTGGTTTGGGCTAATGGGATCTCTTTACCTTGGCTCATAATACTTTCACTTATGACTCTAGTGGTTCCTGTAGTTTCCCTGCTTGGTAAAATGATAAGATGCTTCATTTTGTACACCCCATGCATATGCAATTGGTCTCTCCAAGCAGCGGTCTTTGGAGGAAAATGGTATTTAGAGACTCCAACCTGGGCCAGAGCTAGGGGAAGCCTTGCAGTAGCCAGTTACCACCTGGCTTAAGAGCTAGTGCACCATCAGCAACAGCTCTTTACAGTCTCCTCCTTTAACGTAACCTCTAGCCACCAGAGGGTGGATTGCATATTTACCATTTTACTAATAAAAATCTTGACTCATTTACAAAGATTCTTTTTAAAAATAAAAATATTAATTGATTTTTAGATTATAATTACATTGTTTCTACCTTCCCTTTCCTCCCTCCAAACCCTCTCATGTACCAGTTTTGTTCTCTTTCAAATTCATGTCTTCCTTTAAGTTATTTTTACATACATACATACATATATACCTACATCATCCATACGTATGTGTATGTATGAATATAAAATACCTAAATACCTAAATGTATCCTGCTCAGTCTGTGGAATGTTACTTGTATGTTTGTTTTCAGGGCTGACCATTTGGTATTCAACAACCCATTGGTGTGCCCTTCCCTGGGGAAGACTATTTATCTCACTCTTGCGATTCCTTAATTGCCTGTAGGTTTTTTTTTTTTTTTTTTTTTGAGTAGGACTGAGGTCTCATGAACTTCTCATCCATTTGTATTGGTGTCATCTTTTATATGGATTCTTAGATACCCCCCCCTCTCTCTTTCAAAACAGGGTCTCTCTGTGTAGCTCTGGCTGTCCTGGAACTCTATTTGTAGACCAGGATGGCCTCTAACTCACAAAAATCCTCCTGCCTTTGTTCTCAAGTGCTGGGATTAAATGTGTGAGCTACCACAATCTGGTATATTATATATTTATTTTTAAAGACTTACTTATGTGTGCAGGTGTTTTGCTTGCATATATGTCTGTGCACCACATATGTGTGGTGCTCATGGAAGCCAGAAGAAGGTGTCAGATTTCTTGGAGCTGGAGCTACAGATACTTGTAAATGGCTGTGTGGCTGCTGGGAACCAAGCTTGGGTCATCTGTAAGACAAGCCAGTGCCTTTAACAGCTGAACCATCTCTCCGGCCTCTACCCATTTTATTTTTATTGTATGTACACAATACACATGTACATTGCACATGTAATATGTTACAGAAGGACATTTCCAGACAAATGTATGTGTTTATCATATTTCCTACCACATCCCTCCTCCTGCTAGTCTGCTTCCACAGACATTTTCAACCTCCATCTCCCTCCCTTTCTCTCTCTCTCTCTCTCTCTCTCTCTCTCTCTCTCTCTCTCACACACACACACACACACTACATGATTTTAGGTATCTATACAAAATCTAGGAGCCACAAATGAGAGAAAACATAGTACATGTTCTTTCTGAGCTGGATACATTCATTTAATATCATTTACAGCTACATCCGTTTTCCTGCAAGTCCATTTTCCTCATTGTTCTTTACGGCTGAAGAATCCCACTGTGTATATGCAGTCAGTTTTTAATTGCATTTTCCTGTTGTTGGACTAGGGCAGTTCCATAACTTAGCTATTGCTAATATAACTTTAGCAAACACACGTGTGAAAGTAGCCCTATAAAGGCTTAGCGTTCTTTGAATGAATATCTGGGAATGGGACAGCTGGGTCCTACAGCAGTTTTATTTTCCACGTTTTGAGTTACTGATTTCCACAGTGGCTAGACTGGTTTACATTCCTAGCGGGAGTGTGGGGGGTCCTTCTTGTCTTCATCCTGACCACCATTTACTGTTTTGTTTTTGTTTTTATTTTTTAAGACTGTCATTCTAAGTAGGGTGAGATGGAATCTCACTGTGATGAGTTAGTTTGTTCCTGTACTTTAGGACCATGATATAATGGTCTTGCTGTCTTCTATGACCTGGTTGGCTCTTATTCAGGGTATGTTTCCAGAAGTCATCTAGTTTTTCAGCTGTAGCTGATTTATTTTCACTGCTGTGTAATATTACTCCACGTGAGTATGCCACCATTTATCTTCTTCATTCTCCTCTTATGGACAATTGAGGTATCTCCAGCTTCTGTGATTATGAATAGCCTGCTAAGATAGCTCTTTCAGGCCCCCTGTTCACATTCCCAGTATTCATGTACAGGGATTTGTATGAGGCTGTAGTTATCAAAATGTTTCAGTCTTGGGATCTCAAAGAGGTTTTGTTCTTGTATATTTTATGTACAGATATTTACTCTATTAGCACTTGAAGCTCAGGAAAATATAAACATCTTTACATAGTTTATTAAATTATACAACATTGAACTTACAACAAGTTAACAGAAATCGCATCTTTTGAAAGAAAACCCTGTGTTTTCTAAGAGAGTAAGTTCAGGGAGAAGAGCAGTTTGTTTAGATTCATGTAGCTCTCTTCATGTCTGACTTTGTAAGAGAATGCTGAATTCCACTTCTGTGTTCAGTCTGTTACAGAATCGTATGTCATGTTTGAGATGAGATTGAAACAGCCAAAGGACACCTTCAAATACATTGTGAATACATTTGTGATCCTTGGTTCCTGGACTGCAGCTTAAGAATGACTAAACTGGAAAACACTGGTTTGGGCATGATACTACTGACACATTGGGTTAATGGGGACATGTGTGAATGTTTAGTTATAGGGGATAAAACCATATTGTTTTCCAAAGTGATGATAGAATCCTCCCACTGCCAGAATTCCTATTTATCTGTCTCCAACCAATGCCTGGTATCACCATTTTCCTGTATAATGACTGTGAAATGGAATTTCTCTGTGGCTCGTTTGTGCTTCAGTCCATTCTTACACTACTATGCTGATGGTCCTAGGGGGGCATACTGGCCCTACTATCCTTTTTCCTTGTAAACAGCTTTCACTTAGCTGTAACTCCTTCTATGTCCTGACTCATGATATACATTCTAGGCAAATGGAGATGCTTGCTGTTCCCAAATAGACCCTAGAATGTTACTCTCCAAGGTTTGGCACATGATAGCTTCTTGTTTTGGTGCCTTTATATGTCACTTCTGTCTGCTGGAATCCAACACTCCAGGAACTTTACTCAAACATTTCTTATTCCAAGAAGGCTGTCCTACCCTTTGCTCCATCAACTCCCTACCATGTAAGGTTTGCTCCTCTTATGTTTCTACCTCTGATGACCATGGGTTCCAGTCAAGTGTGAATGTCTTTGTTATTCTCACTGTCTAGAAGCTCCCAAGATCAGAGATCCCATTTCTACATCCCCTGTAGTCTATTGCTGGGTCCTGGCATATACTAGATGGCAAACAGCTGATTGTTGTCAGTGTCTCTGATAATTTATATATGAGGTTCAGCCAGATTCAGATCAAAGGTATTTCTATTGAGCTGGAGACTCAGGACTTCATATGAAGAAAGCAATACAAGGTATTCTCCGATAGGCCTTATGGCCAACCTTTCCTCTGAGGGACCAAGCTGTGAGAGCCTAGATAGTAGAGGTAACTCAGGAAAATGGCTAGAGTTTTCTGGAGGCAGTGGTACTTAACAGTGGGATTGGGAAGGTGGGGTTATGGACGAGTGCAGAAGAGATACATTTGAATCATTTGTCCAGAGAGGAGAGGACTACTTCTGAATTCCATCCTGAGGATCTGAGCTGGACCTCCAGGCTCAGAAGTGAAGTGAATCCTTGAAGCCAGTTCTCACTGCCCACCACACTGGAAGGGGGGTGTGGTGGCTGGAGGCAAGTCCTGGGAACAGTAGACAGTGACATGGGAGGGCTCAGGGCTGGAGAAATCAATGACTCAATGCTGGATGCAGAGGATCTTCCTCATCAGAGGCTCCGGGGATTTCTTCTGTTGTCGTTCATAAGAGAGATGTTCCAAGAGGTCTAGGTTTGGAGCTTTCTAAAGATGTCAAAGGTGATTAAGGCCAGCCTGTAAGTTGTAAACTTCTTATTCACCATGCTGAAATCAGGATTCACCTCTTGGTCCCTGGAGTCTCCTTTCTTCTATAGGGTAGTTGTGCTGCCCAAGGTATCAGTTAGCCTCTGCCCCTCACTCTTGGCCTTCTCCATTTACTCACACACACAGGGGCAGTATTGTTAAGATTTTGAGCTTTGATTTGGACATGGACTGGATTAAAGGAGCCAACATCATAGTCTGGGCAATTTTCATTGCTGGGTTTGGGGCCCAGCTTCTGTTCAAAACCAGTGTCACTGATTTAGCATGGAACTTAGTGGTAGGGTGCTTGCTTTTCTTGTACAAGATTGTAGATCCGATTCACAGAACTGCAAATGCCTCCCAAGCTGTCAGAGCAAAAAAGACAGTAACAAACCAAAACTAAAACCAGTATGACTTTTTAATTTTTTTCCTCTGTGGGTTCCAGTGACTGTCACTATGTATTTGAGCCTCAGCTTCCTCCTGTGTAAAATCAGAACCATGGTTACTTCTTTCCTGGGACTCCCATAAAGAAGAATGAGTCAAAAGATATCAAGTTCTATGCCAGGCTTGTGACATCATCTCACTTAATCTTTGGATAAGATCCTTGAAATAGATTTTGTCCCATTTTATAGAAGAAAAAAACTGAGGCTTACAGATGCTGTATGACTTCCCAACACTGTAAACTAGGGAGCAGAGGAGCTGGAGTCTGAACCCAGGTCTCTTTGGGCTGCTGAAGGTTTGTGGTGGTCCCAGCAGCAGCTGAGATGGAGGGTGATGTGATTTCATAGGATGGTGGGATCCAGGCCTGGCTGATTTTAGTGAGCCAGGCCATTTGCAGAAAGATAGGAGAGAGTGGTCAGACCAGCTAGTGATGGGGACATTTGCCAACAGGTATGGCAAAGAAGAGAAATACAGGGTAGTTCTTAGGAGGGATGATATGTGGTACTTGAGACACCATCCAGCTGACAGCCAATGGAAGCCTGTTCTGTGCCAAGCTCCCTGCTGGTCTCTGAGGTCCTAGCAATGAATAAGATCTGGTTTCATCCTTGAGGAGCTCAAATGGGAGAAGCAGGCTTGGAAGGCACTGCATGTGCTCTATTAGGTTGTGGAGGCTGAGTTCCTATGACACATTGTCTTACAAACAGTGGAATCACAGAGATGGTTGCTTCAGTGGGGAAGAAGAGGTTAGAGGCTAGAGAAGTTCAGGCTTGCCGTCACAGAGCTATCAAAGTTATCTTTCCTTTAGGAATATCAATATAAAGGTGCTTTTATAGCTATGAGTGTGTGGTTGTAAACATCCCAGAGTGAATCCAACTTTCCACTTCCCCATGATTTTATTAAGGACAGGAGAGCCTTCCCCTGTCTCCCTAGCACTGTCACAGACTTGTATTTCTGTAACCTTTGAATCACCTTGATTATATGCTGAGAGAATAAGAGAGCACTGGTCCCTCTGAGAAGCATCCTGAAGATATGAGGACATCCGCCCCAGGCTCATTTCCTCTGTCATGTTGTAACTCGCTGTGCTCTGCTTGGTATAACTTGTGCTCTTTAATTAAAGGCTCACATTATATTTAATTTGCACTTAAAAATCCCACCACAGGAGAATGTCTTGCAGGGTGTGAGAATGGTAATGGGGGTGTGTGGAGGCAGGACATGTTACAGTGAAGACTGGGACCGCTGGGACCAGTGTTCCTGAGCTGGAATCCCAGCTTGGCCACTTGCCAGCTACATGGCTTTGGGCAAGCCACTTAATTCTTGTGCTCTGTCTTAAAATGGGGAGAATGGAAATGCACACTTCAGGTTGTCAGGGCCAGAAGAGATGACAGTCAAGAAATCTTAGTATAGAGTTGGGTATATCATCAGTACTCAATAAATGTCAATTATCACAGAGCAGAGAGAGGAGGGAGCCACTTATTGTGGAGTGTGGTGTGTGGGGAGCACCATGCTTTCCATGAGCAGGGGAGACTGGAGCCAGAACTATAGGATGAGTGGGGCTGGACAGGAGGATGTGGCAGAAGAAAAGACTCAGCAAATCTCCTCTGAGTTTCCTGAAGGAGTCTGGTTAACCAAGGACTTAGATTCCTCTTAATACCAACTTCTGTAACAGATAAAACTCTGAAAGGTCAAGGGCTTAGCATAATAAATGTTAATTTCCTGTTCACATAAAGTTCAATGAATGGCAACAGGGAGGAAGGGTACCCTGCACCTCACCATTATTCAGTAACTTGGGGTAACAGAAGCTCTACAAAGCATTCAAGTGGCTTCCAAGTTTGTGCAAACCATGACATTGAGCTGGCAGATGAGTAAAGAGAACATGGAGAACTCATGAGGCTTTTATGGGCTTGGTAGAAATGACACACATGGACATACACATACAGTCTATATGTGCTCCCAGAAGGGAAATGAAAGGGACTTGGTGATTGATAGCTGTCTATGCCCAGATTCTGAATCTAAGGGGTGCACCAACGCTGATTGGCAGGGGTCCAACGGTGGGGACTCAAGTTCTGAGCTCATAAGCTCGGCCTTGCCTCTGAGGATAGTGGGGAGCCACTGGACATCACTCATTAGAGGAATGATATAGCCAGAAAGTTCTTGACCTTAATTGATTTGTGTCATAGTTGGTTTCAGCTGCCAGCTTGCAGTAAACCTACAGTCACTGGGGAGGAAGGAAACTCAGCTGAAGAATGGCCATGGTCAGATTGCTCTGTGTAAGTCTGCAGAGTATTTTCTTAGCTGATATTTATGTAGGAGGGCTGGGCTCACTGTGGGAGGGCCGCCTCTGGGCAGATGGGCCTGGGTTCTATTAGGATGCAAGCTGAGCAGGTCAGAGGAAGGAAGCAGCTAAGAGGTCTAAGGTCCTCTGCACTCTCTCTTTAAGCTCCTGCTTTGTCCTGCCTTGGCTTCCTTTGATGACAGACTTGAACCTGAGGGATGGAACAAACCCTTTCCTCCCCAAGTTGGTTTTTTCTTTTTCATGGTGCTTTTCACAGCAACAGGAAAAGCGAACTAGGACAGCTTGCCTTAGCTTCAAGGTGTAGGAGACATTGGAGAACCAAGTTGGTCTCAGAATTAGTAATCCCAGAGACTGGATAAGTTTTACATTTATTGATTTATTGTTTTAGAATGATCTCACAGAGTGACAGGTTTTTCATGGCATTTTCATGCATACTTTGTTTTGGACTCTCTCTTCTCTCTTTCCCCTGCTGGGCTCTTCCAGCCCCCAGGACTCTCCTTTCACTTTAGAAGTCCATGACCTTGTCCACAATGAAGAATTTTCTTCTTTCTACTGTAACATCTCCTGTGCTTTCTATAATTTTCCACATTGCCCTCAAGCTCCAAGACCTTCCTCCTTATCCCAGGCTCCATTCTAGTTTCTGGGTCTTTATTCACACCTACCCCACCCCACCCCCAGATACACATATATGACAGTTAGAATCTAGGAGCCCATATGAGAGAGAATGCATGGTATTTGTCTTTATGAGCCTGTGTTACCTTAATTAATATATTGCTTTTCAGTTCCTTCCATTTCTTTGAAAAACCCATAATTCAAATTTTGTTCAGGGCTGAATAAATAAATCTTAATTCTATTGGGATTCAGAAGAAACCCTTACCTGGATAGAATGTCACCTTCAACTACCACAGGGTGACTTTTCCACAGTGCTCTCTGGGTCTCAGGATCAAGAGTTAATTCCTGGGATCCTCTTGCTTTTACCTACCGACACCAACTGAGATCAGTTTTGTATTGATTTTAAATTACAGACTATTGGGCTCTGTCTACTCCATCAGAAACAGGGCCAGGACTTGGGGAGTAATACCTTAAAAAGCTCCAAAACTTTTTTTAAAATAATATTTATCTTTAAAATTATGTGTGTGTATGTGTGTGTGTGTGCCCTCAGAGGAGGACAGAGTGGTCAGATCTGCCTGGAGCTGAAATTACAAGAGGCTGTGAGCACCTGACGTGGGTGCTGGGAAACAAACTTGTATCCTCTACAAGAACAGTATATGCTCTTAACCATTGAGCAATCTTGACAGTGAGGTTCAGAAGTTTGTTTCCTGTAGCCAGTTCAGGAGAAAGTCCATGGGAGTTTCCTCCCTCCTTCCCTCCCTCCCTTCCTTCTCTAGAAGTGAAACTGGACAAGGTGGGCCAAGTGACAACATGTGGAGAAGCAGGTGCCCTGGAGGCTCAGCTCCATGACCCATGTGTTTTGGAGCAAACTGCTTCTCCCCACTGAGCCCTGTTTCCTCATCTAAAAATAAGGATGGATGGATCTCCTGGATTTCCTGCTAGAGCTTCTTGTATGAAAGAGAGTGGAGCCTCCAGAAGGGTGGGACTTTAGGAATCTTCCTAAATTTCTCAAAGGGTTGAGGTATGGATCGTTCCTATGGATATTTGTTGACAGGACACCCTCTCCTGGACATCTTCATGGTTGCTAGGAGAGATTCAGTCCTCTGTCACCTGGATTATGGCCCCAGTCTCTTACTGAGATGACTTGCTAGTCTTTCCCAGAGATTTTGTCAGGGGGAGGCCTGCCCCTCCCCAGTGCCTCCCGATGGTCATATGAGGTTGTCTGACAAGCTCCAACATGGTACAACAACTACTTGTACCTGGGGATTCTGCTGTGGGCTAGGGGGACTTTCTTCTGGGCTTGCTTTCTCCCAGTGCCTACTTTCAGACTTCGGAAAGAGTGGGCACCGATGAGTGACAGGCAGGCCTGGATGTACATGCTAGAGGTTTTTTTTTTTTTTTTTGGAGTAGACTGAGTGAGAGTAGGCATTCAAGAGTCCTCACTGGTAGCCTGAATCAACTCATTTCTCCCTTTTAAGGCTTCCCATTTCCTTGTGTGTCAAACAGGGAAACTAAGACTTGTGGGATTTTTGAATCTGAAAGCAACATTGACTCATGTCCTGGAGAATAGATGTTCAGTGAATGACAGCTAATGTCACTGCTTGAGTACACAAGCCTCTCTCTTAAGCTGAATGCTCTCTGAGGCCAAGGACTATGATTTTCTGTTATGTAATAATAGTTACAGTTTACAGAGCACTCTTGGGTACATTCATGGGGTCAAAAATTATCTTTGCCTCAGAGGGTTGTGGGTGGATTGGATGGGGATGATCCTGCTTCACAGTTGAAGGAATGGAGACTCAAGTGATCCACTCTGTCTGAATCTTTGTGTTCCTGTGTCTGCGTAGGCCTTCACACAGCAGATACTCAGACGGCTGTGGGTTGCAATAAGAAGCATGCTGGCATCTTAACCCCACTCGCAGGTGTATGGGAGGGAGCAGGCACCTTCAGTCATTCTCTCTCTTTTCTTGAAGGAAAAGGAAAGTATAAGTCTGCTGCTGGTGTGGTATCAAGATCCTTAAAGGTCTGGGAGGTATGTGGTACAAAGGATCTGTCAGAGACCCGTCTTTGGAACAATCTATAAAGGCTGTTGTCAAAGTGGGGTGGATATCTCTGCTGGGTGGGAAAATTGTCATTGATGTGCAGACCTCGCCTCTGCTTCTCTAGGTACTCATTTGTTGCTGTGCTCAGTGGGCATAGGAGTTCACTGCTGCCTTGGCTGCTTCTGCTGTGTCTCTTGTTTCTTTTTCTGGGTAGGTTGCTGAGGACCATGGGGGAAGGGGGACCTGTCAAAAGGCAGGCAACCTGTGTGCTAGAGAGAATCAGCATAACAGACAGAGTGGGTCAGATAACTTCACTCACTAGCAAGTTACCCCTGGGCAAATTACTTTAACAAGGAGCCTCAATTTGATAATCTTTGAAATGAATATTTGGGAGTTTCTACCTCATAGTGTTGACATGATGACATGAAGAAATGAATGTATCTTGTCTAGCACGGCGCCTGACAAGAACTGATGTTCAAACTGTGTCCTTTGATCTGCTTTTTGTCCTTTCCTGGCTGTCATTCTTTCTTCTTTCACTGCCTTTTCAAAAAATGATGTATGTATTTAGCTTATGTAAACATATGCATGCATGTTTGTCATACATATGTGTGCCATGGGCCTACTGTGCTCCTAGAAGCCAGAAGAAGACCTTAGATCCCCAGGAACTAGAGTTACAGGCAGCTCATACTGCTTGATATGGGTGCTGAGAACCAAGTCTGGGTCCTCTGCAAGAGCAGCAAGTGCTCTTAACCATTGAGCCATGTCTCCAGTCTTTCACTGGCTCTTCACACCATGTGCTAGCCAGAGCTGCTTCTTTTTCAGAAACACATTATTGAAGGGAGGGCCCAGTGGACAGTTGGAACCTCAGGAATCACACCAATGTTCTCTTCCAAGAACAACAGAGAACTGATGTTCAGCTGTAACCCACATTGCTTTCTGGTTTCACCTACAGGAGGCAAGAGCTGTAAAGAGAGATCAGTCTGCAGAATTAGGAGACAGGGTCAAGTCCCAGTCCAGTTTCTCTGTGGCTGCATGACTCTCTGCTGATCCCTTCCCCTCTTGGCCTCAGTTTCCTTATCTGACAATAAGGGCATAGGCCTGGGGAAATTCTGACACTGTGAATTTCTAATTTTATTCTAATTATATGTTTCAGGGAACAGTAACTAGGTCCTGGATGTGATGTGATGAATGAATATTTCCAATGAGCAGTGGAAATAATTCATGGCTGGGAACTGTGCCTCAGACCAGAATGACAGGCCACACAGTTAGGCTGTATTTTCTAGCAGATTAAGTTAAAAGCTATGGCCCAAGGCATTGAAATATGAAGGAAAGGGAGAAAATGACAAGATGTCTTTTTATGGAAAGCCTTTCCCAGCCAAATCGCAGCAGAGAGCTTCCAGGAATTTTTTCTTGCCCCCTGCTGAAGGTGGAGAGTTCAGCCTTCAGGGAAACAGCCACGGATGGGAACCCGGACTCCGCTGCTGCATCCCCCTGAGCCCATTTCTCCATCTCTAGCCTGAGGCTGATCATCTTTACCCAGATGGTAACTGCAGGGATACAATTATTGGGAGGGCGTCACTCCCACAGTAGCTGACCCCCAAAGAGGAGGATCTGCATTCTTGGCCTGGTCCTACAGGGGTAAATCTGGTTTGGAGGTCGAAGAAATGCAGGGGGTTTCCAGCTTTCCATTGGAGGAGGGGCGAACTTTCCACTGTAGACCAATGGTGTGGTAAAGATGATCACCTGACCATCTCGTTTCTTCATTCATGTGTTGGGCCAGCCCTACTGAGCAGCTGCCAGATCGCTGCATCCTGCTGGTTCTAAGGGGACAACAGTGCCCTACCCCCATGGGTATAGTCTCCCCACGTCCTTCTGCTGTGCCCTGCCCCAGCCCAGCCCCACGGAACACCTGCCTATGCTGACTGGAGACAGCCCCCCCCCCCCCCCTTACTCTCCATGCACTCATTCAGGCAAACACATCCTGGTCATTCTTTCTCTTGATATTCATTGAACTGCCCCTTCTCCTGTGTCTCTCCAAGCTGAGGGTCTCTGTCACCTGTCTCCTTGCCTTTCCAATCTAGGTCCCACCTAGAGCACGACACTTGTAACTCTTGCTTACAACTTCAATGGCCACTCACTGCCCTACTTAGAAATGACTCAGCCTCTGTGTGGTTTGGTGGGGCTCCTTGCCCCTGACTTGGCCCCGCCCCTTGGTCTCAGCATACATTTACTTTTCTTTTTTTTTAATTTTTTTTAAATTTTCATATTTTATTTACATTTCAAATGTTTCAGATCTCCCCTTTTGAACCTCCCCATTCCCTCCGCCTTCCCCCTGCCAATATGGGGATATTCTCCAACCCACCCTCCCACCCACCCACCCACTCTTGTCCCTCCTCCTTGTCATTCTCCTACACTGGGGATCTAACACCCTCAGGCCCAAGAGCCTCTCCTCTGCCTGATGAATAACAAGACCCTCCTCTGCCGCATTTGTGGCCAGCACCATGGGTCTCTCCATGTGTATTCTTTAGTTGGTGGATCAGTCTCCAGAAGTATTTGGGGGGTCAGGCCAGTTGCTACTGTTGCTACCTCCCTGGGGCTGCACACTCCCTCAGCTCCTTCAGTCCTTTCTCCAAGTCCTCCATCTGGGACCTCACATTCGGTCCTACTGTTGCTGTGAAGTGACTGTTGGGTATTTCAAACTTTTGGGCTAATAACCTCTTAACAGTGAGTACACACCATGTTCATTCTTTTGGGACTGCGTTACCTCGCTCAGGATGATATTTTCAAGATCCATCCATTTGTCTACGAATTTCATGAAGTCATTGTTTTTAATAGCTGAGTAGTATTCCATTGTGTAAATGTACCACATTTTCTGTATCCATTCCTCTGTGGAGGGACATCTGGGTTGTTTCCAGCTTCTGGCTATTATAAATATGGCTGCTATATAGCTGGGTCCTCAGGTAGTATTATGTTCATTTTTCTGAGGGTCCGCCAAACTGATTTCCAGAGAGGTTGTATCATCTTGCATTCCCACCAGAAATGGAGGAGTGTTCCTCTTTCTCCACATCCTCGCCAACATCTGCTATCACCTGAGTCTTTGATCTTAGCCATTCTGACTCGTGTGAGGTGAAATCTCAGGGTTGTTTTGATTTGCTTTTTCCTGATGACTAAGGATATTGAACATTTCTTTAGGTGCTTCTCGGCCATTCGAGTTTCCTCAGCTGAGAATTCTCTGTTTAGCTCACTTCCCCATTTTTTGATAGGGTTATTTGGATCTCTGGCATCTAGCTTCTTGAGTTCTTTGTATACTTTGGATATTAGCCTTCTATCAGATGTAGGATTGGTAAAGATCTTTTCCCAATCTGTAGGTTGCCGTTTTGCACTATTCACAGTGTCCTTTGCCTTACAGAAGCTTTGTAATTTTATGAGGTCCCATCTGTCAATTCTTGATCTTAGAGCATAAGACATTGGTGTTCTGTTCAAGAACAATTCCCCTGTGCCTAAGTGTTCGAGATTTTCCCCCACTTTCTCTTCTATTAGATTCAGTGTATCTGGTTTTATGTGAAGGTCCTTGATCCACTTGGACTTGAGCTTTGTACAGGGAGATAGGAATGGATCATTTTGCAATCTTCTACATGTAGACCGCCAATTGATCCAGCACCATTTGTTGAAGATGCTGGTTTTTTTCCACTGTATGGTTTTAGCTCCTTTGTCGAAGATCAAGTGAGCATAAGTGTGTGGGTTCATTTCTGGGTCTTCAATTCTATTCCATTGATCTACCTGCCTGTCACTGTACCAATACCATGTAGTTTTTATCACTACTGACCTGTAGTACAGCTTGAGGTCAGGGAGGCTGATTCCCCCAAAAGACCTTTTATTGTTGAGGATTGTTTTTGCTATCCTGGTTTTTTTTGTTATTCCATATGAATTTGAGAATTGCTCTTTCTAAGTCTATGAAGAATTGAGTTGGGATTTTGATGGGGATAGCATTAAATCTGTATACTGCTTTCGGCAGGATGGCCATTTTAACTATATTAATCATGCCACTCCATGAGCATGGGAGATCTTTCCATCTTCTGAGGTCTTCTTCCATTTCTTTCTTCAGAGACTTGAAGTTTTTGTCATACAGATCTTTCACTTGTTTGGTTAGAGTCACACCAAGATATTTTATATTGTTTGTGACAATTGTGAAGGGTGTCATTTCCCTAATTTCTTTCTCAGTCTGTTTATCCTTCGAGGATAGGAAGGCTACTGATTTACTTGAGTTAATTTTGTATCCAACCACTTTGCTGAAGTTGTTTATCAGCTGTAGCAGATCTCTGGTGGAGTTTTTCAGGTTACTTAAGTATACCATCATATCATCTGCAAATAGTGATATTTTGATTTCTTTCTTTCCAATTTGTATCCCTTTGACCGCCTTTTGTTGCCTGATTGCTCTAGCTAGAACTTCAAGTACTATATTGAATAGGTAGGGAGAGAGAGGGCAGCCTTGTCTAGTCCCTGATTTTAGTGGGATTGCTTTGAGCTTCTCTCCATTTAGTTTGATGTTGGCCACTGGTTTGCTGTATATTGCTTTTACTAAGTTTAGGTATGCTCCTTGAATTCCTGATCTTTCCAAGACTTTTATCATGAAGGGATGTTGAATTTTGTCAAATGCTTTTTCAGCATCTAATGAAATGACCATGTGGTTTTTTTCTTTGAGTTTGTTTATGTAGTGGATTACATTGATGGATTTCCGGGTATTGAATCATCCCTGCATCCCTGGGATGAAGCCTACTTGATCATGGTGAATGATCGTTTTGATATGTTCTTGGATTTGGTTTGCAAGAATTTTATTGAGTATTTTTGCATCGATATTCATAAGGGAAATTGGTCTGAAGTTTTCTTTCTTTGTTGGGTCTTTGTAGGGCTTTGGTATCAGTGTGACTGTGGCCTCATAGAATGAATTGGGTAGTGTTCCTTCCATTTCTATTTTATGGAATAGCTTGAAGAGTATTGGTATTAGGTCTTCTTTGAAGGTCTGATAGAATTCTGCACTGAACCCGTCTGGTCCTGGGCTTTTTTTGGTTGTGAGACTGTTAATGACTGCTTCTATTTCTTTAGGGGTTATGGGACTGTTTAGATGGTTTATCTGATCCTGATTTAACTTTGGTAATTGGTGTCTGTCTAGAAACTTGTGTATTTCCTCCAGATTTTCCAATTTTGTTGCATATAGGCTTTTGTAGTAGGATCTGATGATTTTTTTTTATTTCCTCAGAGTCTGTTGTTATATCTCCTTTTTCATTTCTAATTTTGTTAATTTGGATACTGTCTCTGATCCCTTTGGTTAGTCTGGCTAAGGGTTTATCTATCTTGTTGATTTTCTCAAAGAACCAGCTCTTGGTTTTGTTGATTCTTTGTATAGTTCTTTTAGTTTCCACTTGGTTGATTTCAGCCCTTAATTTGATTATTTCCTGCCTTCTACTCCTCTTGGGTGTATTAGCTTCTTTTTGTTCTAGAGCTTTCAGGTGTGCTGTTAATCTTCTAGTATATGCTCTCTCCAGTTTCTTTTTGGAGGCATTCAGAGCTATGAGTTTTCCTCTTAGCAATGCTTTCATTATGTTTGGGTATGTTGTACTTTCATTTTCATTAAATTCTAGGAAGTCTTTAATTTCTTTCTTTATTTCTTCCTTGACCAAGTTATCATTGAGTAGAGCATTGTTCAGCTTCCATGTGTATGTGGGCTTTCTGTTGTTGTTATTGCCATTGAAGACCAACCTTATTCTGTAGTAATCTGATAGGAGTCATGGGATTATTTCAATCTTCTTATATCTGTTGAGGTTTGTTTTGTGACCAATTATATGATCAGTTTTGGAGAAGGTACCGTGAGGTGCTGAGAAGAAGGTATATCATTTTTATTTAGGATGAAATGTTCTACAGGTATCTGTTAAATCTATTTGGCTCATGACATCTGTTAGTTTTACTGTGTCTCTGTTTAGTTTATGTTTCCAACATCTGTCCATTGTTGATAGTGGGGTGTTGAAGTCTCCCACTATTATTGTGTGAGGTGCAATGTGTGCTTTGAGCTTTAGTAGAGTTTCTTTTATGAAAGTGGGAGCTCTTGCATTCGGGGCATAGGTGTTCAGAATTGAGAGTTCTTCTTGGTAGATTTTTCCTTTGGTGAGTAAGAAGTGTCCTTCCTCATCTTTTTTGATGAATTTTGGTTGAAATTTTATCTGATATTAGAATGGCTACTCCAGCCTGTTTCTTGGGGCCATTTGCTTGGAAAATTGTTTTCCAGCCCTTTACTCTGAGGTAGTGTTTGTCTTTAACACGGAGGTGTGTTTCCTGGATGCAGCAAAATGCTGGGTCCTGTTTATGGATCCAGTCTGTCAGTCTATGTCTTTTTATTGGGGAGTTGAGACCATTGATGTTAAGAGATATTAAGAATAGTGATTGTTATTTCCTGTTATTTTTGATGTTGTTTATATAGTTTGTGTGGCTATCTTCTTTTGAGTTTGTTGAAAGATTACTTTCTTCCTTTTTCTTGAGTGTAGTTTCCCTCTTTGCGTTGGCATTTTCCATGTATTATTCTTTATAGAGCTGGGTTTGTGGAAACATACTGTGCAAATTTGGATTTGTCGTAGAATATTTTGGTTTCACCATCTATGATTATTGAGAGTTTTGCTGGGTATAGCAGCCTAGGCTGGCATTTGTGATCTTTTAGAGTCTGTATGAGATCTGCCCAGGATCTTCTAGCTTTCATAGTCTCTGGTGAGAAGTCTGGTGTAATTCTGATAGGTCTGCCTTTATATGTTACTTGCCCCTTTTCCCTTACTGCTTTTAATATTCTTTCCTTGTTTTGTGTATTTGGTGTTTTGAGTATAATGTGACAGGAGATATTTCTTTTCTGGTCCAATCTATTTGGAGTTCTGTAGGCTTCTTGTATATTTATATTCATCTCTTTCTTTAAGTTAGGGAAGTTTTCTTCTGTAATTTTGTTGACGATATTTACTGGTCCTTTAAGCTGGGAGTCTTCACTCTCTTCTATGCCTAATATCCTCAGGTTCTGTCTTCTCATTGCATCCTAGATATCTTGGATGTTTTGGGTTAGGAGCTTTTTGCATTTTGTGTTTTCTTTGACTGTTGTGTCCATGTTTTCTATGGTATCTTCCGCACCTGAGATTCTCTCTTCGATCTCTTGTATTCTGTTGGTGATGTTTACATCTATGACTTCTGACTTCTTTCCTATGTTCTCTAACTCCAGGGTTGTCTCCCTTTGTGATTTCTTTATTGTTTCTATTTCTGTTTTTAAATCTGAAAAAATTCAGATGGTTTTAAACCATCTGAATGGTTTTGTTCATTTGATTGATTGTGTTTTCCTGTAATTCTTCAAGGGATTTTTGTGTGTCCTCTTTAAGGGCTTCCAGTTGTTTACCTGTGTTCTCTTGTATTTCTTTAAGGGAGTTATTTATTTCCTTCTTAAAATCTTCTATCATCCTCTTGATAAGTGATTTTAAGTCTGAGTCTTCCTTTTCTGGTGTGTTGGGGTATCCAGGGCTTGCTGTGGTGGGAGAGCTGGGTTCAGCTGAAGCCAAGTAGTCTTGGTTTCTGTTCCTTGTGTTCTTGCCCTTGCCTTTGCCCATCTGGTTATCTCTGGTGTTAGCTGGTCTTTCTCTCTCTGACTGTGGCTTGTCTTTCCTTCAAGCTCAGATGCCAATAATCCTGGGAGGCCAGTTCTCTCTTCCAGCTGTTCTTCAGATCCTGCGTCTGGAGTCCTCCTATTGCTGGCTCCTCAGTGTAAGTGGGCAGGTAGCTTTTTCCCTGCACTGCTTGTTTATGGAGGTTTCCTGGGTCAGGCGGGTGTCTCTGGCCATAGGTGGAAGCAGGCAGGCTCTTACCTCCCGGCTTTTCCTCAGTCCTACATTTACTTTTCTAGACCAAACCTAGCAGCACAGGTCAGGTTGTTTCAAGCCTCTGGGTTTTGCTGGATGCCCCCACTTTGCTGGAATTCACCCTTCCTGCCAGCACCTGCTTGGCTCAGCAGGGATGATGACTCCTTTCAGTCAGAAGAAGAATCTTAAAGAAAAGACACTAAGATTCACAGAGGAGGCAGCTGTCACACCAGCCCTTTGTTTTAGTTGGCTTGTGCTGCTGTAACAGAATACCAGACTCAGCTTCAACCACAGAAATTGATTTTCTCACAGTCTTGGAGGGTTCTACCCAAGATCAAGGTGCTGTCAGCATTGCTGGTGAGGTCCTGGTGAAGCCATCCTTCATTGCTGCTAGATGGTCACTTTATTTTTAGAAATAATTTTGAAAGAATTCTTTTGAGAATCTCATACAATGTATTTTGATCTTGTTTCACCCTTTTCTCAGTTCCTCCCAGATCCATCCCTCTACCCTCCCAGATTTGTGTCTTCATTTAAAAAAACCCACTATGTCCAATTGTATATTCTTGGTGGGTAGGGCCATTCTTGGTATATCTACTAAGGTCACACCCTTAGGGAAAATTGAGTCTTCCTTTTCCAGACAGTTATCAATTGAAAATAGCTTTTCATCTAGGAGTGGGACTTCATGCCTACCCTCTGGATATGTTGGGGCTGTGTCTGGCTTGGGCTTATGCAAGTCTTGTGCATGCTGTCACAAACACCATGAGTTTCTATGAATAACTGTCCCACAGTTCCCACTGCCCTGTCTGGAAACACTGTTTCTTGAGGTCATTACCTGGCTCTTTATAATATTTCCACACCTCTCTTCAGAGAAGATCCTTGGACCTTGAGAGGAGGGGTGTGATGCAGATGTCTCATTTAGGCCTGCGTGCTCCAAGATCTCTTATTCCCTGCACATTGATCAGTTGTGGGTCTTAGTGTTAATTGCCATCTATTGCAAGAAGAAGCTTCTCTGATGAGGGTTGAGAGATGCACTGATCTATAGGTATATATACCTATAGGTATAGCAATAAGTCATTAGGAATGTTTTCAATACTATGCCAATTTAATAGAATAATCACAGTAGATCCTCCCTTGTAACTGATGGCCTGTCTAACCATAGATTCTTGGCTCTGATCATGCTGAAAGGTATAGGTTTCGTTTTTGTGGTATGGGCCTTAAATTCAATCACTTCCATGACATAGTGTTACTACTATCTATCAGTAGGTATATATTGCCAGGTTGGTCATTATTGTAGCTTACAGGGTTCACAAATGGGTATGATTGACAATTCCGTTTTTGTTCTGGTAGTGTGCATTTAGCACCTATCTCCATGAAAGCTAGCCAGTAGCTGGAAATGACAACATTTCCAGATGAGTACCAGCTTGATTTCTCATGCATGTGGTGTCTTCAGCAATAGGGTTCTACCATCCAGTTCTGGAAGTAACCAAGAGCTTGTAATGGTACCAGTAGCTTGTGATGGTGTGGTGCTGGCGAGGGCTATTCTTTTGCTGTGTTTTCACATGGCTTTTCTCTTCGGGTGAATGCTCCTGGTTTCCTCCGCTTCCTAGAAGGACCATTCTGTTAGAGGTTAAATTACCTCATGGAACCTTAGTAGCATCATTAAAGTACCTTTCTTCAAACATAGCCCATTGGCTTTAATGTATGAACTCTGATGGATGTTATTCAGAGGGTTAGGAAGGAGATGGATGGTGGGAGCAGAAGTGGAAGACTAGGGAGGTCAGTGTGGAGGTGTGGAGGGTTTTGATGTGCTGGGGAGGAGGAGAAGGGGGAAGAGCACCTGTGAATAGGGGGATGAGCTGAGTGTGAATATGATGTGAGGGTCAGGTGGGGGTGGGGAGGGAGTGCAGTGGTGAACTCAGACTATCTCGGTGGTGAGAGGTACAAGACCACATCTTCATGTCCATAGGTAAGACTAGACACTTTTACTCTGCCCCTTTCTTTTAGCCCCCACATCATCCTTCAGTGTAGGGTGTCCCCTTTATTTCTGAGAATTGGGAAAAACCAGTTGACTAATGTGATTGCCTTGCAAGTGGCAGAACAAGGATTTGAACTTGTGAGTCCCCAGTCCCCAGGCCAAGTCCCACAGGATCAGAAATAGGAAAGGACAATGAGCTATCTAGGGGTGGGGAGGGTCTCCTCCAACTCTGTGTTGTTGGCACCTTTCTTGTCTCATCCTAATGCAGGCTCAGTCTGGCCTCTTCTAAGCCTCTCTCTTCTCTCTAACCCTCTTCTGTGCAGCAGAGGCAGCCGCCTGCAAGAAGCTGCAGCCAGGCTTGGCTTGTCTGCTAACCAAGTGGGAGGCATTAAATTAATGGCCCTACAGGTAAAACCAATCCAGTTAAAGTTAGTTCCCTGTCCTTCCCTTGCCCATTCTGGGAGCCCATTTTCAGAGCTCGTCATGCAGCATGATCTGTTCTTACCCATCTCCTTGGCTTGTGAGTCTCTCAGGTCTACTTTCAGCCACTGGGGTGCCTGGCATAGGTCCAGGATGGGGTAGGGGCAGGAAGATGGGGGCCTGTATCTTCTCACTTTTCCAGTGGCTTTGGGAAGCTGTTGTTAGAAGCTAGGCAGAAATCATCCAGGACTTAAGCTCAAGTCTTAGCTCTGCCCCTTCCTCATTTCATGCCCAGGCACTTGTCTGTGCTTCTCTCTGTCTCCTCACCTCTTCTGTGGAGGGAGTAAGATGTTTAGTACCCTCCTACCTTCAAGGCCATAATGGGAGGTTGATGAGGAAGCAGAACAGGTGTGAGGAGAAATAGGAAACAATAACATCTAGCATTTTTATAGTATTTGCTATGTGTCCCTATTGTCTTAGAACCCTAAGACATGCATTTTACCACCACCACTGCCGCCACCGCCTCCAACATGATCATTGTCTAGGAGGCGAAGAAACCAAAGCTCCAGGAGATTAAATTGCCCACTGAAATGTAGCATGCAAGCAAACCTTGACAGCTCAGTTCTAGATAGCTGCTTAGAACTCTATGTTATCTCTTCCTCTGGGTAATTTTCTACCTATGTGTTTATTAAGCATTATATATTATGCATTTATTTGGTTGGTTGAGTCATTTCTTTAGAGACACATCTTTGCTCTGTAGCTCAGGTTCATCTCAACTTTGAGTCCTTGTTGCCTAAGTCTTGAGATTGCAAGTGTGCCCCATCACACATGGCCTCTTGTTTTATGCTGAGAATCTAAGACATCAAATCAGATAAGCTAGGAAGTCTCCATTGTAGAACTACACTCCCAGCCCTTTAAAACCTGTGTGTGTGTGTGCGTGCGCATGGGTATGTATGTGCCTGCCATTCATGGAGGTCAGAGAACAGTGTGCCAGGAGTCAGGCTTCGTGGCAAAGCGCCTTCACTCACTAAGCCATCTCAATGACCTCCAACCCTTAAGCTTATCTTAAAATGTTAATTAAGAACAATCAGTTGTTAGATTAACAACACTTAGTATTTTTTCCATTTGGCCATCCCAAGATGACTCAAATTGTTTATCTACTTCGTGAATGAAGAAAAAAATCAAGGCTATAAGAGAGGCCCAGAAGCTGGGTGTGGTGGTGGTGCACACCTGCAGTCTTAGCAATGGGAAGCTGAGGCAGGAGGATCCTGAGAGTTTGAAGTTAACTTGGGCTAACCAGAGCTTGTCTCAAAAAGGAAAGAATGAGGGGAGGGAGAAGGAACTAGTAAACAGAGAGTCATGATTCAAGCTGGGCTGCGTCTGGTTCTAAAATAACCACACTAGTGTTAATAGTGACATGATTCATACAACAGAGTTTCCAGCCTGACTGTGCTCAGGCTGAGGTAGCCTGCACCCTGGCACAACCCCTGATTTGTGCATCCTTTTGAAAGTCCCCTTCTCTCCTTTGGAGCCCACATTTTTATCCCTGGTTCTCAGGTCTCTCCATTCCTGGCAGTGATGATTCATTCACTGGGGTTGGCAATTTGAGGGCAATTGATTGCCTCAGATGGAGTCATTTGTTATCTGTACATTGGAAATATTTATGTGTCTCAACCTAATTAGTGAAAAAGCATAATGGGGGGGGGGGAAGCCATCCTGGAAAGGAAATTGCTATTGGAAACAATTGTTTAAACAAAACACCATTTGTTCCTAGCTCCTGCTCCCTGCTGGAATGGCAGGCCACTTGTTTTGGTGACAGATGCCTTTTGACTGGGGTTTGGAGCATGAGGAGCTGTGTGGGTTTCAGTAGGATATTGCTGGCCCACTCTCAGCTGTTTCTCGTCATGTGTTGGGGGAATCCTGAAGTGCCCTAGAAGTAGAGTGTTCTCCATGGACTCTACAGCCATGAGGCCTCCAGGTCTCTGGGGAAGGACTAACTCTTGATCTTGATATTGCCCTGTGGGTTTTTAACTCATAACTAATGTTCAGACAGGCACAGTGACTTCTCCAACATCACTTAGCATCTAGTGTCAGGAACAGAATCAGAATCTATATCTACCTATTCCTTGCATGGTGGCCTGTGGGCTTCTAAATCAGCAACGATGGCACCTCATCTGACCTACTCTACCATTTATAAGCCTTGTCTGGAATGACTAATTCCTTAAGATCCTGCCAATGATCTTAACAAATTCCAGTGCCCACCTGGTACTGTCACCCTCTGACCTGGATAGGGCTGGGTTTGTGCCCACCAGAACAAGGGTTTGAGGTCTATTAAGGGGAGAATGGGCTGGAGTTAGGTAGAATGCTCTTGGTCTTGGTAATTATCTCCATTCACTAGCCTACTTTGACCTCAGATACTTCATTCACAGAATGGAGTAGTAATCTTGGGTTTCCACACTTCATCACACTTCATTCTTAAAAGCACTGTGAGAATCAGAAAAAAGTCTATATGAGCTAATGTGTGATATAAAATATGACTAGTAACAATGGTCCACATTCACCCAGCACATTCTATGTGGACATTGGTTGAGGTATTAATGCTGATGGAGCACACTGCCCTGAGATCCTAGCCATTGAACAGAGGTGGTTATTCCTCACCCTCCTTGCCTGGTGGCTCTGGAGAGTAGCCCTTTTCTTTACCTTGCTTGAGTGTTTCATTTTTCAGCATTACTGGTAGGGATGAGAGAAGGCTTAGACAGTTGCAGGAGTGATTTGGAGGCCAAGTGTGGACGTGGCATGCCTTATTTCTGCCTGTTCTCCATTGCTGAGAACCCGGACTCATGGTGCTTAGTGGCATTTGGGAAATAGAGTCCAGCATTCGTACAGGAAAGAACTAACCCTCTTTGGTAGATTCTTGGTGCTTTCTCAGCTCTGATGTGCCAAGTACACTATGAGCCTTTCTCCAGTCCTCCAAATTGTTTTGTTATTCCATTTTTTCAGATGAGGAAATAAAGGCCAAAGGAGGTCAAATGGCTTTGGAAGACTCATCAGTAACAGGAGGGAGGTGATTTGATTTTAGAATGTTTGGTGATAAATATATACATATATATATATATATATTTCTGCCAAAGAGAATTTATTGTTACAGGTGAATTTGTTTAATTCATCTTATTTACTGGGTAGCTACTGTGTGCTGATCTCAGTGATGTCTGTTTCCCAATGTTATAACATCCATTTTCTTCTTCCTTGTGCCTAGACTACTTTTTTATCTTCCTAAATTCTAATTCTGTTTACTCTCCCAGGTTCATCTTTAGATTGTTTCCTGAAAAAAATAAAGAACAAACAAACAAAAAGCTACTGCCATTTACTCCCACAAATGGCTTCTTTTTGAGCCATTCCAATGCTGCCCCCAATTCTGAGACATAGTGGGAAGACTAGAATAAGTGTGAGAGAATTCTTTCTTCTTAATACAAAAAAATTACAATTATTTATTTTCTTATTCTCTTCCCTGTGCATGTGTATGTGGTAGTTTGAACAGATATGACCTTCATAAACTCATATGTTCGAATGCTTGGCCCATGGAGATGGCACTGTTAGGAGGTGTAGCATTTTTGGAGTAGGTGTGGCCTTGTTGGAGGAGTATGTCACAGTGGGGGTAGGGACTTAGAGGACTCTATGCTCAAGGTAGGATCAGTGTGGAATTCCAGTCCCTTTCTGGCTGCCTATGGAAGACAGTCTCTTCCTGGCTGCCTTTGGATCAAGGTATAGAATTCTTGGCTCCTCCAGCACCATGTCTTCTGGATGCTGCCATGCTTCCACCATGATGATAATGAACTAAACCTCTGAAACTGTAAGCCAGCCCAAATTAAATGTTGTCCTTTATAAGAGTTGCCTTGGTCATGGTGTCTCTTCACAGCAATGGAAACTCTAACTATGACAGTGTGTATGTGCACGCATGTGTACCATAGTCCATATGTGGAGGTCAGAGGACAGCTTAATGGAATTGTTTCTCTCTTTTCACAATGTGAGTCCTGGGGATTTAACATAGGTCAGTGGACTTGGACGTAAGCACCTTTGCCTGCTAAGCCATCCCAGATGCTCCCTTTCTCCTTCTAACTTTCTAGTAGTACATCTTAGGAAAAATACACAAGGTCTCTACATTTTAAAGAAGATGATCAGAACTCAGGGTGGCCATCTTCCCAAAGAAGTGACTGAGATGACCAGGACTCAGGTGGCCATCTTCCCAAAGGAGTGACTGAGATGATCAGGACTCAGGGTGGCTATCTTCCCAAAGGAGTGACTGAGATGACCAGGACTCAGGGTAGCCATCTTCCCAAAGGAGTGACTGAGATGATCAGGACTCAGGGTGGCTATCTTCCCAAAAGAGTGACTGAGATGACCAGGACTCCGGTGGCCATCTTCCTAAGGAGTGACTGAGGAATTTCTGGTTTTAAAATCTATCCCCACCCTTTTATCTTTCTCCTAGAACAAGAGAATAGATGAGGAAAAGCTTTTCCCTCCCCCTACTCTGTTGGGAACAAGAAGATGGAAATCCATAAAGTCAGGAAGGCTGTTAAGTTTCTCTTCATTTATTGCTTGGCCTGGTTCTGATATATCAGCAGATAAGCATAAGGGAGAGATGGTGCAGGCACAGCCTCCTGAACCCTAGTTAGGTTGGAGTGTGCTCTGGTGGGATTAGGTTTGAGAGGGTGTGGCCATGCATGCCATCCCTCAGTGAAGACTGGGCCATAGGCTGTAGCTTAGGGAGGGTCCTCATTGGCAGAACTTATGGGGGAGTTCTTTCTGCAGCTGTGAGAAGAGCATAGGCAATGGACCAGGTCATCAGCTAGGGCACAGTTAGGAGAGGATTACCTGGCATTAGAGGCTGTCAATTTAGAGCTATTCTTTGCTTTTATCTCGTCATGCTAACTCCAGGGTGGCAAAGAAGCAGGAAGAGGAGAGGAGAGGAGGGAAAGGAGGGAGGGAGGGAATTTCCCTCCTCTGAACTTGGAAATGATAGGGACAGAGATCAGGGAATAACAGGTAAGGTAGAGATAGCTTTGAGTAAGAATAAAAATTGCAAGTAAATCACACTGAGTCCCAGAGAATCCAGATGAGACTGTTCTAATAACAGAAACTGACTGGAAAGTTATGGCCTCAGACTGAGTTTGTTTAGGCAGCCTGCTACCAGCAGGAAAAGGCTGGTTCAACAGAGCACAGTTGGTAGCAGTTATTGGAAAAATAAAACTATTCCAGGTTTATAACCCAGTGAGCTGAAACTCCATATTAAATCAGCTCTACATTCATCTATTTAGCTACTATTTGCCGAGCCTCTAGTCTTTTTGCCAGACAATGCACTTGGCACAGGCAATTCCAAGGAGCTTACCCTGGTGGGAGACAGACAAGTTAAAAAAAGTAGCTGACTGCTATGAGATAGGATGCCCAATGGGGCATGGAGGCAAGAGGAACCTAGTCATGTCGTGCATGCCAGGGGAGAGATTCTAAAGACTTCTTGTTCTTGAAGGAGTAGGGGGTTGCTAGGCAGCTGCCTTAGGGAGAGCTGTCTATGTATAAAGCACAGTCACATGAAAGAATGGAGTACACGAGACAGACAAGTAGCTTCAGCCATGAATAAAGAGTTCTTATTTCCATTTTCCCACCTTTGCTCCAAGGAAAGGCAACGTGGGTTTCAGTGACTCAGCATGGCTGTATTAGGTGTGCACATGTTTTTCACAGAAGCTTATCTGATTGAAGGTGTACAGTTCTTGGTGCTTGGATAGTCCTGCAGATGGAGTCAGGTAGATGGATCTCTAAGTGGCTTGGTCAAGTCAGTCTCTTGTCTCCAGCTTTCTCCATATATATACAAAAACCAGATGATTTCTAATATTAGCTTGAAAACAATTTGGGTTTACAATTTGTCAGGCAAAAGCAATGGACTCAAATTCAGACAATTCAATCCCTGGTATTAGCTCTGCCAACTATTAAATAAGTGACCCACAATCTCCCTCCAGGCCTCAGTTTTCCCTATCTGTAAAATGCAGGAGCAATGCATTAAATCTCCAAGGTGTCTTGCAGCTCCAGCCCCTTAGCTCTCTACAGTGAGTTCAGTTGACCTTGTAGTGGCTTAGTGTCCACATTCAGTGAAGCTTTACCTTCCTCAACATTCTTCAGACACATTTTCCAACTCTGTGGGTTGGGGGAGGGAGATTTGGGCCAAGAGAGGGTATTTGAGAGAGGCCATGAATATTTATAACAGACTCTCCCACCAGAGGACACATTAAGTCTCGCAGCATAACAAAACTGAATTACCATGAAATAAACTTTCTTAATTAAACCAATTAAATTTCTTCCCAGTATGTAATTTAGAAACTCTGATAAACCCTGGTTGAAAAGGTTTGTTTTAGCCTTAAGCTGGCTGAGAAAGCAGGAACATCTGGTTGGTGGTGGAAAGGCCTGTTTAGGCTCCAGGCCAAAGGGACCTCACCACGGAGCTATCCATGGTTCTGAAATCGCCTTTGCCTTCAGGCCTCAATAATGGCCTTCAGCAGGCCAGGGCATCACTGTACTTAGAAAATGTGCTATTTGAGGACAGTGTCTTTGACTCTAGGCATTGTGAACTTTTATACTTCCTTCACTTAACTGCAGCTACTCAGAAATTAACCCTATGTCTTTCCCACCCTAACAAATTCACTTGTTCAATTCTCTAAACCTATCTGGTCAGGATTTTGTATGTAGATACTGGGGTCACAGGGCTAGCAAGACAGAGTTCCTTTCCTTAAATAGTTTCTGGACTTCCAGTAGATGAGCCATGAAAGTGAGTGGGCACACTGAAGTGTCACAGTGGTGCTGATGGAACCTATGCAGGGCCCAGTTAAGGAGAAGGTACCAGTTACAGAGCAGCATGCCTTAAATTCAGAGTCAAAATTGGCTAACTATGGCAGGCAGGCCCTTTAATCACAGCACCCAGAAAGTCAGAGGCAGGAAAATATCTTTAGTTTTGAGGCCAGAGTGGTCTACAGTGAAAGTTTCAGGCCAATCAGGCCTATGCAATGAGAACCTGTCTGAAAAAAGAATTCCTTTTACATTAATTTACTTATTTGTTTATGGATGGACAGTTCCATGCCACACCTGTGGAGATCAGAAGGCAATTTGCAAGAGTAGATCTGCTCCTTTTGCCTTGTGGGTTCTGGGGATCAACTTCAGGTCATCAAGTTTGGCAGGAAGTGACTTTACCCACTGAGCTGTTTCATCCACTTGGAATTCTTTACCCAGGGTATTTGTTCTGGAACACTGGAGAAAAGTAGAAACAAACTATGAATCTTAAGGGTTGAGTATTGTTCTAATTTGCCTTGTGTTGCTTTGACAAAACATCTTGAACAAAAACAACTTGGAAAGGAAAGGGTTTATTTGGCTGACGTGTCCTAACTATAGTCCATACCAAGAGAAGTCAGGGCAGGAGCTCAAGCAGAGGCAGGATCCGTGGAGGAGTGCTGCTTAATGACTTGCTCCCCATGGCTTGCTCAGCGCTCTCTCTCTCTCTCTCTCTCTCTTTCTCTCTCTCTCTCTCTCTCTCCCAAGCAGATGTTAGATTTATTTACCTTCCTGCCTCAGATTCCTGAGCAGCTGGAATTACTGGCTTATGTTACCAAGCCTGACTCCTTGCTTTCTTTTTTTTGGAATTGAATGATACTTCTAGACACTGTACAGAAACTGTATGGAATAAGTAACTATACTAATAACATGGTTGATAGAAACAAAAACCACAGTTGTTTTCTTGGATGGGGGTCAGTTAGTAGAAGTCAAGCTTGGCATTATTACCATAAACTTACATCTGTGTCTTCAATCAATTTGCAAAGAGTAGTCATGGCGATTATCCTGTCCAACACTCTCAAATGGTGCAGAGTCTACTATAGGTTACCTCATAGCAAAGGTCAGGAAATAGACCCAGAGAATGAATGAACCCAGAGGCTGAATCTGAACCACTGGGCCTTCTTTCTTTCCAGATATCCACAGTTTCTTAGACTGTGGTTTCAGTCCAGAACTCAGACTGACTGAAGTTAAGTTCTCTTGGTCTTTGCCTTTTCTTGAGGGGTATTTATGGTCTTCAGCCCAACTCAGTATTTATCCATGGTAGTGCTTGATAAAGTATCTCCTAGAGATGGGATGGTGACCTCACTGCATGGAATGCCCTCAAACATTCATAACCAATCTACCTGCACCCTTACCTTTGTTAAAAGGGCTTCAGACAGACAGCTGGTACAGTCTGCATTCTCCGACTGTTTACTTTGTCTCATCTCAACCAAACTTTTACCCAAGGAGGGTCATCCCCATAAACAAGGGAATAACCTGGAGGTTATTGGTCACTTCTGTTAGTATTCTTCCTTTGTCAAAAATTTCTTGGAGCTGGAAGCCAGTCCCTACCTCCCCCAACCATGTGTCTTCTTCCCTACAAAGAAGAAGGGAAGGAGGAATAATACAGCTTGGGTTTGGGGCATGATTAGATTATTATTGTAATTATTTCTAGAAAGTTTGGTTCAAAGAACCTTTTTGCATGTAGCAGCCATAGAAGTTTGGAGACTGCTATCATAGGACTTCCAGAATACACTGAATACACAGAATCCAGGAAGCTGGGATTGGCTAAGTTTTATTTCAATGGGGGTCAGAGTGTGAAGTACACAGGTCAAACTAAGAGAGAAGGGAGATCCTCAGGATCAGAATTGTCCAGGCACAGAAATGTTTATGACTTTTGTACTAGCTGGTTTTGTGTATCAACTTGGTTCAAATTAGAGTCATTGGAGAAGGAGCCTCAGTTCAGGAAATGCTTCCATCAGATCCAGCTGTAAGGCATTTTCTCAATGAGTTATCAATGGGGGAAGGCCCAGCCCATGGTGGTGATGCCATCCCTGGGCTGGTGGTCCTGGGTTCTATAAGAAAACAGCTGAGCAAGCCTTATAAAGCAAGCCAGTAAGAAGCATCCTCATGGCCTCTGCATCAGCTCCTGCCTCCAGGTTCCTGCCCTGCTTGAGTTCCTGTCCTGGCTTCCTTCCCTGATGAACAGTAACATGGAAGT
Source organism: Rhynchomys soricoides (assembly GCA_019843965.1). Taxonomy (NCBI): domain Eukaryota; kingdom Metazoa; phylum Chordata; class Mammalia; order Rodentia; family Muridae; genus Rhynchomys; species Rhynchomys soricoides. Next base: position 3,367,818 of record JADRCH010000114.1, read on the forward strand.
GTAAGCTGAATAAACCCTTTCCTCCACAACTTGCTTCTTGGTCATGTTTTTTCATCACAGCAATAGACAATGTCCTTCTTAGGAGTAGCTGCTGGCAGGTGTTTTCTTCAAGCTGCCTTCTTACAGGATGTTCTTCCGATCCCCACACTAGGCTGCAGACAATCTTCTCTGTCCCGCCTTTAATCATACTGTGTGGTATTGTCTGTGGTATTGACTACATCCCCCACTGGATGTGAGATTCCCAATGCTGGCTTTGATTCATCCAGCTAATAGCACTGGCCTTGGCATATAGAAGGTTTAGCATTGTGATTAGGAGTATGGGCTCTGGAGCCAGACTGCCTGTGTTTGAATCCCAATCTTAGCACCCATTAGTCTGAAGACAAGCTAGTTACTTAAGCTCTCTGGGTCTTAATTTCTTCGTTTATAAAGTAATAATAACACATGCCTCAAAGATTCCTTCACATGGATTAAAAAAATGTAAGGAATTTCAAGCAGGGCTTGGTACAGAGTATGTGTCATATAAAAGTTGTATGCTTTTGTCTTATTTTAAATTGACACAGTAATTGTGGATACTGGATATATGTACACTACATGGACCAATCTAATCAGATTAATTAGCATATCCTTCACATCAAACATTTATCTTTTTTTTTTTATGGTGAAAACATTACAAATCTCTCTTCTAGTTATTTTGAAACAGGATTATTGCTACTGACCTTCAGAGACTTGAGCTTAGTGCAATGGTGCCTTCCAGGAAGTTCTTTCGGGGGGTTGGGGGGTAACCGAAAGATGAACTGGAGGAAGAAGTGCCTGGGAGAACTCATCTACATCCTGAACTCAGCCAGTGTGTCGGCAGACACCGAGGTGGTTTGTGCACCACCAACTGCCTACATCGACTTCACCAAGCAGAAGCTGGATCCCAAAACTGCTGTAACTGCACAGAACTGCTACAAAGTGACCAACGGGGACTTCTCTGGAGAAATCAGCCCTGGCATAATCAAAGACTTAGGAGCCACCTGGGTTGCGCTGAGGCACTCGAAAGCAGGCATGTCTTTGGGGAATCAGATGAGTTGATTGGGCAGAAAGTGAACCATGCCCTAGCAGAGGGACTTGGAGTGATCGCCTGCATTGGGAGAAGTTAGACAAAAGGGAAGCTGGCATCACTGAGAAGGTTGTTTTTGAGCAAACCAAGGTTATCACAGATAATGTGAAGGACTGGAACAAGGTGGTCCTGGCCTATGAACTTGTATGAACCATTGGGACTGGCAAGACTGCAGCCCCTCAACAGGCCCAGCAAGTACATGAGAAGCTCCTGGCATGATTGAAATACAATGTTTCTGATGGGGTGGCTCAGTGCACCCGGATCATTTATGGAGATTCTGTGACTGGAGCAACCTGCAAAGAACTGGCAAGCCAGCCTGACATGGATGGCTTCCTTGTGGGCAGTGCATCCCTCAAGCCTGAATTTGTGGACATCATCAATGCCAAACAATGAGCACTGCCCATCCCCCCACCTGTCTGCATAGCCTGGACTAAGTTGCCCAGAAGTTTAGTAACTGCTCCCACCAGTCACATGTTTCTGATGACATCATCTGCCCCATCTTGTAGCCTAATCCACACTGTACCTTCCTGAGTCTTTTACACCTCCCCATAATGGTTGGGACCAGGCCAATCCTTTTACCACTTACAATGGGTAGAATCAAATATGTCACCAACGTGGCTTTCTGAGGAAGGGAAGGAGGAGAACTGGTGTCCCTTTGGGCCCTTACAATTGAAAATTCCTTCTATTGGTTTGGGATGGAAACTCATGGCTGGAGCACAGGAAGTGGGCTATGTGTCACTTTGGCCTGTCACTTAGATGGGCTTGGCTCTAGCTTCACTCCCAAGCCCTACTGGATGTATGATGCAGAAATTCAGAGCCTTCGGGTCTGAATTTCAGCTCTGAATTTCAGTATACATTAAGGCCAAGATCCTCTTACTCTAAGAGGTCTGGGATACTCCCCTTCCCCACAGTGCCGAAGCCCTTGTATTGTATTTGTGAACCATTTTACATGTAAGGGAAATAAACACCTGGGCCTAAAAAAACAAAGCAAAACAAACAAGTAAACAAACACAATAAAAACAAAAAAGAAACATGATTATTGTTAACTATAGTCATCCTACTCTGCTCAAGGCTGCATACTATTATTAGGTTCCTAATTCTATATGTGTGTGTTCATTTTATTTAGAGCAGATCCACCTGCACCTGAAGCAATGAGTCCACACCCATTACCCCTAGCCTATCAGTCGGAATGAGTTACAAGGAAGACTGCATGAAGGTAGCTATAGCTGTTTCGTGAAATTTGTCCCTTGCTGAAGTCTCTGTGTTCTGTGACATGAGATGACATTAAGCCTTTTCCTCTAGTCTTCATTTACTCTTTTGACACTCATCACCTGGGTCCAGCATATGCTGGGAGACATCCTTGCTCTATGTGCGGTAGCAGAAGACTGATTACCACTGGCCTTGGCTGGTATGTGCTGATACTTGTATGGGAAGGGAGGTTACAGGGCACCTTGTTGAGAAGGGTGAGCAGAGATATCCAGAATATTTTCTATTGGGAAGGTTACAGGCAGGATAATCCTATGAGATGTATCTCTGGAGCACGTGTTGTCTACTGGAGGTGCTTTAGAATAAAATTTATCTTCCATCAAGCAAGGGAGTGAAGGGCCTTTGAGTAGAGCAGTTTGGGCTCTGCCACTTACTGGATGTGTGACCTTTTAGAAACTCATTCATCATTTTAAGCCTCGATTTTCCCTTGTGGAAAATGAGGAGATTAAAATCGATGATATCCAATAACAGCAAACAAATCAAAACTCAACCCAACCCAACCCAATGAAAACCATGAAAACTGTTCTAAAAAAGCAGACTGCCCTGCCTTGCTGCAGAGATTTTCATTAATTGTGCCCAGAAGGGCTCAGAAATCGGTGCTTTCAACAAATGGGAAGTGGACTGGCTGCATTCTTTGCATTCATGTGCAGACCACTTCTTCCTGTCTATAATGTGTTATGAGTCTATCATTTTCTAACGGTTAAGATACAAGTCTGACCAAATGGAGCTCTATTGAAACCTTCAGTGACCTCTTAGTACTGAAGGAAATTTCCTTCTTTGTTAGCTTAGCTTCAATGTTGGCTCCCACTTCCGTCTCTGGGCTCATCTCCCGTCTGAGCCCTCTCTCACTCTAACCACACAGGAATACTTTGCAGCATGCACCTGTCCCTCCTCCATGCTTCTGCACAAGCTGGTGTCCATTTCTGTGCTCTCACTCATTCTTTCTCTTAAGGCCTTGCTCAGCTATAGGAATTCTGTTCCCTGAGCCTCAAAAGCTCTGATACCCAGAAATTCCCTGATCAAGGGCAGACTGCTTTGAGTGGTCCTTTGTTTCCTAGCTCAATTCAGTTCTCTCTATGGACTAAAGATATCCAGAGAGCAAGGATTCATCCAGGCCCCAGATCCTTGTTTTTAAGGGGTTTGTAGTTCATCCTGGGAGTCAATAAATGCCTGAATATATCTCTACTTGAGTGATACTATTTTGTTAGGTGATGTGGTCCATCTGTATGTGATTCTGGTTTATCACATTTTCTAGTTGGAATAGTCAATCATAGAGTAAAGCAAATGTAACAAGCAATGCTATTTTCACCTATAAACTCATCATCCTGATACTGTTATCCATTATGAGAGAAACAATACACTGTTTTACAACTTTAAGATGGAAGCAGTTCGTAGCCATTATTTCACTGTAGGGAAATATGCGTGTGCATAGTAGATAGCACAGGAAAGGGATGTCAATGGAAGGTGAGTCTATTGAGCACTTCTACTCTGAAAGCCCCACTGAAAAACTTCACCCATCCTCTTCTGTCTCCTTCAACCTAGACCACATGGCTGTCATTAATTGTGCATGCTAACAGCATTGTCATCTAAATAAATAATTACGATTTTCAATTAAGGAACCCAGGGCCTCTGGGACCCAAGCTGACCCAGATACTGAGAAGTTCAATGTTTCCAAGAGGACAGAGGCAACGGCAACTTAGCTAAGCCAGCCAGACCCCCACCCACCTCCACAGACTAGAAGGGCTTTTCTGAACCTGAAGTTGTGAGTCCTAATTGCCCACAAGCTCAACTGCCAATCACTATGATGCCAGAAAAGCAGCTCAGCCTGGGGATCAGGTGGCTTAGTCCATGACTTACCCATCACCTGCTAAGCCATCAATTCTCAAACTTGAACGTGACTAGAAAGTACCCAGGGACCTTGATAAGGGCAGATTTGGTCTACTAACTGTGGGCCTGGATTATGAATTCTAGTGACCATACTCTAAGGAGCAAAGAGTGACCCTGAACTTTCCCCTCTGAACTCAGCTCTATAGTCTTCACGATGAAATTGTTAGACATGATGATCACTCTGGACCTGTTCAGCTCTGCTTGTGAGTCCATAATAAATAATAAGCCTAGGATTTGTATCAACCATTACACTAGTACTATTCATACATAGTAAAAATATAGAACCAGCCCAAATGCTCAGTGAAAGGATAGCCACAGAGGAATGCTCCTACATTGGAAAAGCCTTCCTCAGTGAAGAAGCAAGACACAAAGGTCTCTGGAATGTGTCAGCCTATGTATATGAAATCCCAGAAGGGGAAAAGATGTGGCCAGAAGTCAGGTCAGTGGTCCCTAGGGTGGGTGTGAGAAGAAGACTTACAAAATGATGGAAATGGTCTCTCTCATGGTTGTGGCGGTTGTTATGTGAATATGTGCACTTGTAGAACTCACTGAATTGCGACAGTTAAAATATGTGAACTTTCTGGTATTTAAATTGTCTTAGCCAACACAAAAACATAGCTACTGCTTCTTGACAGCTACACATTTTGAAGGGCTTGCTACAGTTCTCTGAGGATCCCTGTGAAGGAGGGACCTAAAGACCAGCAGACAACTGACAACCTTCAAAGAGGAGTTGAGATTCAAGAGAATGTGTGATGGTTAATGAGACCTGAGTTACCTCAGGATGTCTACCCTGGTTCCATTTCCATCAGTCCTCTCTTGCAGACTAGTGATCTCTAAAAGGCATCTCAGAGTCACATGTGGCTCCTGGCTTCTCTGCCATGGAACTTTTGGTTTAAGAGGTACTATTATTTGTTTGTCAAGCATGGAGACCATCCTGGTTAGAAAGTACAAGGCTGGTCCTGATGCTAGCTTGGTATCCCTGTTAATAGCCTGGGGCAGTGGGTCAGTCAGCTATCTACACATACACTGTTGCATAGCGTTTTTAGTGTGAAAAGATGAGGTTCCTCTGTGAACATACAGATTGGGGGGGGGGGGAAGATGGGCTAGAGGGCCTAGTGGGGAAAGTGGACTTCCTGTTGGGAGATTGGACCACCACAGCCTGCTGGTCCTCTACAATGTGCCCAGGGAGGCCAGAGTCACCATCTCCAGTTTGCAAATTGAGAGCCTGAGGATCACAGGGCCTAGGCAAGTTCTCTGAGGTCGCGTGCTTGTTAGTGTCAGAGACCAGTCTTGAAGTTTACAGGCCCATCTCCCTTTTCCCAAAAGAAAAGAGCTTTGCCCTTTAAAAATTTATGAAAATACAGCAGCCACTTACAGGCACAAAGGGTCACTGAAAAATAACCCTTCTCGTCAATGGAGTAGCCCATAGAAAGGAGACAGGAGGTTAGAAACAGTTGCAGATGTCTTCTCGGAGGAGACATATTTGTGTTATGGTAGAAAGGTTGGGTATGGCTCAGGTGTGCTGAGGTGTGCTGAGGTGGGCTGATGTGGGCTGAGGTGTGCTGAGGAGTGCTGAGGTGTGCTGAGGTGGGCTGAGGTGGGCTGAGGTGTGCTGAGGTGGGCTGAGACGGGCCAAAGTGGGACAAGGTGTGCCGAGGTGGGCTGAGGTGTGCCAAGGGCTGAGGTAGGCTGATGTAGACTGAGGTGGGAGAATTGTTTTCGTGTCTTCACCTGCCCCATAACCTGACTCCTTAGAAAGCATTGGATATGAACTATGGGTGAAGCATTGGGAGGGGGTAATTTGGGACCTGGCTAGAATGGCCAGGAGAACTCTATCTTGTCCCTTTCCCATTGGTTATATCTCATTTTGGAAGGAGACTTGGAGGTAAGTATACAGGAAAGGTGTCCCTGAGACCTTTGAAATGATCTGATCCCCATAACAGCCAAGGGTGGCAGATTACTCCCTATAGCCATGGGAGGTAGATTTTGCTGCCCTCTGGCTCCAGATGTGGCCTTAGACCTGTTGGATCTTACTCAGCCAACCTTTTAAACCTGAATCATTCTCAATCTGGTCCAGGCTACCTCTCTGGGTACCCAGGAGGCCTGTTGGCTCTGGCAGCTGGTGGAGGATTAATAATTGAGGCACTCTCCTGAGCCTTGGGCCCACTGGGGGACCAGTGCTCTTGAAGCCTGCTATTATTACTGCACTCTGATCAATTAGTTGGGGGAGAAATGAGGTCAGAGAGAGAGCAGGTGTGGGCTTGGCTTTGTTTCCTGGAAATGGCCTCACTGGGTTGAGGTTGGGCTGGGGGGTGGGGTGGGTGAGGAGGCAGAAGAGCTGTTTCCAGGGTTTTGGGCCATGGGCAGCAGACAGGAGAGTGGAGCATCAAGTCTCAGGGATTGTCGTGCGGAGGGCTTGGCCTCACAGTTGCCAAGAGATAAAAACAGCATTTGGAAACCGTTTGTGCTCCAGGCTACACAGGGCACTGAGATGGGCCCATTAGCCACTTAATGTCCTGGATAATGACCCTCGGCTTCCGAGAATGTCAGCTGGAAACTCAGACTCTACCAATGGTGTGGAAACAGGCCAGCATCCTTGGCCTCATGCTCAAAACCCTCCCCATCAAGCCAGCCAACCCTGCCCACTTTATCTCTGGCCTTCTTTGCACTTGCTCCACGCTTCAGCCTCCCAAACACGTCCTGAGCTCTCTTATTATTCTTCCTCTGCTCAGGACTTTGCCCACTCGTGCCTCATTCTGTCCCATCTTCGCTGAAACTTCTACCATCCTTTGAGCATCACGTCCTACCCCAGCTTCCCTGCAAACCCCTTTCTTACCACCCTGTTGGAAGTTATCTTTTTCTCCTGACTTCCAGAGTGCCAATGCCATTTGCCTTCTATGTTTGTTCCTTGACCAGGAGTACCAGAATAATAGAACACCTTGATTTTCTCTCTGAATGCCTGGGCTTAAAAAATCTTGGCTCCTTCAGCAGAGCACAGCTTGCTCCTAGGCACTCCCTCAGAGGAGGTTCTGGGGCTGTTTTTAAACCTAATCCCTACCTGCATATGTTTGCTCCTTTGAACGCCTCTTGAGTATGCAGATCTTCCCTGTACTCCTTTGCCACCGTTCTCCTTCACTTAAATACCCTTCCCTGATGTTGCTTGGCAGGATCTGGCTTCAAGTCAGGCAAATATATTCTTTTTGTGGTTTTCACATTTTTCCTTGATGGCACAAATCACACTGCTATGAATAAGGGAGACTTTTTGCCTTCAAGGACTCACAGCCTGGCAGGCAAATTACCTGTACTGTAGTCTAACTTTGGGCTGAATCTCAGACTTTAGCATTAGAGATATTTAAATAGGTATGTAAAGTAGGTGAGTAAAGAAAGATTTGCTTTCTCCAAAATCCGGGTCACTGCTGGGTTGTGTATCTACAGGGGACAGTGTTGCCACTGTGCTCTCTGTGTGAGGCTCCATGTAGGGTTGCATAATGTGCAGCTTTGGAATCATGGAATCATCTCCAACCCCGTGATCTGCTTGCAGTTCTCTTTCTAAGAGGTAGGTGTGACATTTCAGGTATTCACATAAAGCATGTATGTATGTATGTTCATGACAACATTTTCACACAAATGGCATTTGCCAGGCACAGTTTTTGCCTCCCATTTTCTGCCCCTCCCCTCTGTTTCCCTTGTTTCTGTCCTCTCCCACCCCTCCTTCCTTCTGTTCTATTCCCTTCCTCCTCCTCCTTCTTTTGTCATGCTAAGGAGCAAATCCAGGCTTTTTACAAACATGGATGTTTTCTTAAACATCTTGGAAACAGGCTTGGGAGATGGCTCAGTTTCTAAGTGCCTGCCACACATGCATACTAACCTGAGTTCAGATCCTCAGCACAGATATGAGAAATCATTCTCGATGGTGCATGTCTATAATTCCAGTACTGGGGGCAGTGCGTGGTGGCAAAGGAGAAGACAGGCAGAACTTACTGGTCGGACAATTTAGTGAATCTCGATGAACTTCAAGTTCAATGAGAGACCCTGTCTCAACAACACCAGGTGAAGAATGGTGGAGGAAGACACTAGATGATGACCCTGGTCCACAAGCACAAGAACACACACACACATGCTCGTGTGGGCACACCGGCACGAACATGTGTATCCCATACACAATAATCTTGGAAACAATTTCCAGTCAGAATGGATGTATCTATTTCATTTTAATTATTATTAAGTTTTGGGATTCAGTATCTTGTTACATTGTCCACACTGGGCTCAAACTCACTATGTGGCCCAAGCTGGCTTTGGGTTTGCAAAACTCATGCTTCAGCCTCCTTAATCCTGAGACCACAGGTTTGTAACCACACCTGTCTTACTCTATTATTTTTAATGGAATAAAATCCATTATTTGCATACTGTAATTACTGTCTTAGGTTCCCTTTTTTTTTTTTTTTAAATACTCTAGACAACAGTTCAACAAGTCCTTACAGGTAAGGGCTTTGAACCCTTGGGATGAGTTCAGGTGAGTTGGTAGGTCAAACAGAATGTGTATTTCAAGGTTTGATGGACATTGCCAAATTTCCCATTAACACCTGGGATGCATCCTAAGATGCATAAGAGCTAGTGAGGCAAAGGTGGGACCAAAAGGAGAAAAGGAGTGTCCTCAACAATTGATGGGGACTGGCAGAATTGTTGTGTGTGCAGCACAAAGCAGAGCATGGTAAGTGGTCGTGAACCCTCTGTTAGGTAGGGGTCAAGTCACCCAGTACATTGTGGGTGGGGTATCACAGCAGGCAGCAGATTTGGCTCACTGACTGTGAATCTCAGTTAAAGTTTACTGACACATAGCCACACCCACTTGTTTAGTTGTTGTCTCAGGCTGCATTCCTTACGGCAGTTGAATGTGTTCAGCTTATAAAGCAAAACACAAACCACATCCATCCTGGCTCTTTCCACAAGAAGTTTTCTGTATAAGAAGTTAGATTAGCCTGTGAACAGTGGCGGGCCTGGAGGATTTCAAAGATAAGTCCTGGGCAGCATGGCATTTTGTAAAGATCATTCACTCCTTTCCCTTGCAAAGTGGGTTGAGATCAGGGCCTGGAGGGACCACAGAGTGTACGGCTTTGAAGACGAAGGGACTGTGGGGATGGAGACATAGGTACTTGAGTGGGCTTAGGAAATGACTGAAAGCAAATGGTGAAAGCAATGGCGCCTCCGGTATTTGAGAAGACTGTGCCTTCTTGTTGACATGGTAACAGGTGATCATGCACCCAGAGCCTCTAAGCTGTGTTCTGGTTGCTGGTGTCAACACTCAAGGTATGGTTGTCCTCTGCCAAGGGCCTATACCCCTCAGCTGACATCAGAAAAGGGGACTGAGAGAAATCTCCCAGGTTATGTGCAGTCTTTACTGTCTCGTACAGAACTGCTTTGGTTCTGGCTTTATGTCTACTACATCTCCTTGCTTTTCTTCTCAGTTCAAAGTTTGTTTTCAAGTAACTCAAATGCCCAGGGAGAACTTGAGAACTTAGGCTCCTAGTTGACCTTGGCTTGGCTTCTTAGAGATAATCTCCTGGCCATTTCCCATAAGAAAGTGTTCTTTTCTCTTAGTGTTGGTGGAGGTAACACACTAGAACCAGAAGGGCTAAGTATAAAGAGCTAGGACAGTAGTTTCCTAGGACCTAATAGGGTAATGACTGTAGAAGCTAGTGGTACCATCTTGGAATCCTTGTGTCTGAATCGTAATTGTCCTGATGACCATGAGTTAGTTCAGATAAAGGGCTGAAAACAAAGACTTGCTCATCCAAGAGGCCTGCAGTAGTGACTGACTTCTAGAACAGAGTGGTCTGGGGCAGGGAAGAGAGAAAAGGGAAAGGGAGGTGAGCAGGGAACAGAGAGAATGAAGAAAGACAGGCCAGGAATGAAGAAAGAAGAGAGGATGCCGATAGAGTCCGAAGCCTGTGCCAGGAGCCTGGCTGCCTCCCACTTATAACTTTGGTTAATCCAGCACTGTCAAAACTTTACATGGAAGAAATTGAGGCTCATAGAAGCAGGACAGCACATTATGGTAGGAAACTCCCATGATCAGGGTGAAGGAAGAGAGAGAGAAAGAGAGAGAAAGAGAGAGAGAGAGAGAGAGAGAGAGAGAGAGAGAGAGAGAGGAGGGCAAGGGGCAGGTTTCCACAGTTCTTTTCAAAGGCCCACCTCCAGTGACCTGAAAATCCCCACCAGGCCCCACCTGTTAAAGTGCTCTCTCTCTTTTTCTGGGAGCAGAGATGGGGATGGGGCTTTTAACACATGGCCTTTGGGTGATGTTCCAGATCCAAACTGTAGCAGAGGCTAAGTGAGGGTTAACTGACCCCCCCAGCCAGGCTTTCTTCTACACTCTATGAGACTGGGTGTGGGTAATGAGAGAGTTAGGCAGAGGAAGAGGGGTTCAGAGGGGCAACAGGGCCAGAGCAGGCTTGGGAAATCCATAGCGCTTGCCAAGCTCAGCCACTCACGCCTGAGCAGCCGGCTGATTTTTCATAAAATAAAAGAAGTCCCTGAATTGAGAAATACGTGTGTCTCTGAGATTGGATTGTGCAGTGAACAGTAGCCAGAGCAAGCAGCAATCCATCATGGCCTGGTGTTGGCGGGTGCTGCCAGCCAGAGCCCTAGTGGAATTGCCATGAAGGTGACCTTGGAAAGAAAACTAGGGTCCAATCTCCAGTGGCCTCCTGGGAGTCAGTGTGGGGGAGGGGAGTGGGTGACAGCCCCCTCTCTTTCCTCAAGGACCCCCTCCTGAGTGTGTTCTAGACTGCAACAGTATAGCAGTCATCCAAGTCTCAGGACTGGAGATGGAACTTGGCCTGGAAAGATGGAGTGACCTAGAACGATTCCCCCCAAATCGTACAGGAGGCTCAAAATACTGTCCCTCCTGTGATTCCAAATTCAGCCATGAACTTGGGTGCTGAGGGTCCAGAGATGGCACAGACAGGGAGTTATGGGTTCAGGGATGAGTGTCCTGTCCAGAGAGGCCAATGGCTTCAAGAGTAGCTTTGTACTTAAATATGAGTTCAAGTCTTACATAAGTGCTTTATGAATTCCCACTTTACAGACAAAGAAACCGAGGTTCAAAGGCAAGGTAAGGGAGGCTCCTGGGTTAAGTAACTTGAAGCAGGTATTTATAAAGAGTTGTCACAGGTAAGTCAAAGGGTGTTGACTTAGGCCTAATCAGTTTCTAAGCTTTAATT
>JADRCH010000114.1:3379305-3403865 GCA_019843965.1 Rhynchomys soricoides
ATATATATATATATATGAATTCATATATATGCATATATATACATATATATGCATATATATGTGTGTATATTATATATACATTATACAATATATATTTATATATACATACACATATATGTATATTTTAAGAAGTTTCTACTGTACTAGGTTTCCATACTAACCCTCAAATGGGCCTTAATTTTAGCTGTTTTTCTACATTCCCTCCCTTGTCCCCCTCTCTCAGCCCCCTCCCCACTTGATCCTTCCATTCCAGCCACTATCTGTTCATAAGTATTTCTTCTATTTCCTTTTCCTAACAAGATCTATTTGCCCCCTTCCTCTGCAGTCCCTTACTCTAAACCTAACTCCTGTGGTTCTACAGATTGTAGGTTGGTTATTATTGACTTCACAGCTAATATCCATATATAAGCAAATTCATACCATATTTGTCTTCCAGAGTCTAAAACATCTCAAAAAGGGTATTTTTTCTAGTTCCATCTATTTACCTGAGAATTTTATAATTTTACTTTTAAAATGGCCAAGTGATATTCTGTGTAAATAAACTGCATTTTCTTTACCCATTCTTCTGTTGAGGGACATCTAGGTTATTTCCAATTTTTGGCTATTATGAATAGACCAGCAGCGAACATGGTTAAGCAAGTGTCTCTGTGGTAGGACAAAGTGTCCTTTGGGTATTTGTCTAGGAGTGGTACAGGTAGATCTTGATGGAGATGGATTCCCATTTTCCTGGGAATTCCCATATTCCCATACTGATTTCTATAGTGGCTGTACAAGTTTATACTCCCACCAGCAACATCTGTGTCTTACTCTACATCCTTACCTTACCTTACCTACACTTATTTTTATTGATCATAGGCATTCTAATGAAATCTCAAAGTAGTTTTAATTTGCATTTCCTTGATTGTGAAGGACGTTCAACATTTCTTTGTTCCTCACCCATTTGTGTTTCCTCTTTTGAAAATTCTGTTTAAATCTGAACCCTACATTTTAATTGCGCTATTTGTTTTCTTGATATCTAGTTTTTTTGAATTCTTAAAAGTTTTGGATATTAGCCCTCTACCATATGCATAGTTGGTAAAACTCTTTTCCCAAACTGTAAACTTTCTCTATCCAAATGATGGTGTTCTTTACTATGTAGAAGTTTTTCAGTTTTATGAGGTTCCATTTATTAGGGTCCCATTTAATGCTGATAGGTATTAGTGACTGTCTATCAGTGTTCTGTTTTCTTGTGCCCATGAGTTGAAAGTTATTCCTTACTTTCTCTTCTAGCAGGTTTGGTGGGCTTGGTTTTACACTGATCCATTTGGAGTTGAGTTTTGTGGAGCATAAGTATAAATCTGTTTGGATTCTTCTACATGCAGACATCCAGTTTAATCTGCACCATTTGTTGAAGATGCTTTCTTTCTTTCAATGTGTATTTCTGGCTTCTTTATAAAAAAAATCGGGTGTCCATAGGTATGTGGATTTATGTTTGGGTCTTCGATTTAATTTCATTGATCAGCGTGTCTGTTTTTGTGCCAAATACCATCCTGTTTTTATTACTATAGCTCTGTAGTATAATTTGAGGTTGGGGATGGTGCAACCTTCAGCAGTTCTTTTATTGTTCAGGATTGTTTTAGCTGTCCTGATTTGTGTGTGTGTGTGTGTGTTTCCACATGAAATTGAAAATTGTCATTTTAAGATCTGTGAAGAACTGTGTTGGAATTTGATGGGGGGATTGCACTGGATCTGTAGATTGCTTTTGGTAAGATTACCATTTTTACTATATTATGATATTACTATATTACTGATCCATAGGAGATCTTTCCATCTTCTATTAACTTTTTTAGTATTTCTCTTCAAAGACTTGAAGTTTTTAACCATACAAGTCTTTCACATGCTTGGTTCGAGTTGCCTCAAGATATTTTATATTATTTGAGTCTATTGTGAAGGTTGTTATTTCCCTGAGTTTGTTCTCAGACAAAAATGCCATTTGTATATAGGAGGGCTACTGATTTCTGTGAGTTAATTTTATATCCATCTATTTTGCTGAAAGTATTTGACATATCCAAACAAAGATTCTTTGACTTTTTCCTTTCTAGTTTGTATTCCCTTAATCCCTTCAACTGTCTTGATCTTCTAGCTAAGTCTTCAAATATTATATTGACTGTGTATGGAGACAGTGGATAACCTTGTCTTGTTCCTGATTTTAGTGGAATTAGTTTGAGTTTCTCTCCATTTAAGTTGATGTAAGCCATGAAGTTTATGTAAACTGCTTTTTTTTATGTTGAATTATGTTCCTTGAATCCCTACTCTCTCCAGGACTTTTATCATGAAGGATGCTGAATTTTATCAAAGGCATTTTCTGCATCTAATGAGATGATAATATGGTTTTTGTCTTTCAGTTTTTTATATGATGGACTACATTTATTGATTTTTGTATGTTGAACCATCTCTTCATTTTTAAGATGAGGCTTACTTCACCATGGTGGATGATCTTTTTGGTATGTTTTTGGATTTGGTTTGCAAGTACTTTATTGAGAAATTTTGAATCTATGTCCATAAGGGAAATTAATCTGCAAGTCTCTTTCTTTATTGGGTCTTTATGTAGTTTGGGTATCTGGGTAACTGTGGCATTGTAAAACCAATTGGACAGTGTTCTTTCTGTTTCTATTTTGTGAAATAATTTGAGGAGTATTGACATTAACTCTTCTTTGAAAGTCTGTCCCTGGCTTATTTTGGTTGGAAGACTTTTAATTACTGTTTCTGTTTCATTAAGGTATATAGGTTATTTTAAATTGCTTATCTGATCTTTATTTAATTTTGGTAAGTAGTATGTATCATGAAAATTGCTCATTTCTTTTAGATTTTCCAATTTGGTGAAGTATAGGTTTTTAAAGTATGTTCTTATGATTCTTTGGATTTCCTTGGTGATTCTCGTTATCTCCCTCTTTTTGCTTCTGATTTTGTTAATTTGGATCTTTTCTCTCTGCCTTTTAGTTAATTTGGATAAGGATTTATCAATTTTATTGATTTTGTCAAAGAACAAACTCTTTGTTTCATTGATTCTATTTTGTTTGTTTGTTTGTTTGTTTCTACTTTATTGATTTTGGCCCTGAGTTTTAATATTTCTTGTGGCTTATTCCATTTATGTGTAATTTCTCCTTTTTTTTCTAGAGCTTTCAGATGTGCTATTAACTTACTAGTATGAGATCTCCAATTTTTAATTTTAGGCACTTAGTGTCCTGAACTTGCCCTTTAGAATTATATTCACTCTGTCCCATAAGTTTGCGTATGTTGTGTATTTATTTTTATTCAATTCTAGAAACTCTTCAGTTTTTTCCTTAATTTCTGCCTTGATCCATTTTTCATTCAGTAGTGATTTGTTCAGTTTCCACGAGTTTGCAAGATTTTTGTTGCTGATATATAGCTTTAATCCATGGTGGTCAGATAAGATGCAGGGTGTTATTTCAATTTTCTTGTATCTGTTGAGACTTGCTTTGTGTCTGAGAATATGGCCAATTTTGGAGAAAGTTCCATGATGAGTCAAGAAGGAGGTACATTCTATTGTGTCTGGGTGAAATGTTCTGTAAATATCTGTTAGATCCTTTTGGTTTATAACAGTAGTTAGCTTCAGCATTTCTCTGTTTAGTTTTTGTCAGGATAAGCTGGTTTTTGGTGATAGTGGTGCATTGAAATTTTTTTCTCTTTCTTTCTTTCTTTCTTTCTTTCTTTCTTTCACTATCAGTGTGTAGTGGTGTCAATATGTGATTTAAGCTATAGTAGTATTTCTTGTGTGAACTTGGGTACCCCTGTATTTGGTGCATTGATGTTAAGAATTGCAAGGTTCTCTTGGTGAATTTTTCCTTTGATGAGTATATAGTGTTCTTACCTCTCTCTTCTGAATAATTTTGGTTTCAGATATTAAATTGGCTACATTAGCTTGCTTCTTAGTTTTTCATTTGCTTAGAATATCTTTTCTAAGCGATAACTTTTATCTTTTCCTGAGGTGATGTCTATTCTGATGTTAAGGTGTGTTTCTTAGATGCAGCAGAAGGATGGGTACTGTTTTCATATCCATTCTGTGCCTTTTTATTGGAGATTTGAGACCATTGATGTGAGAGGTATCGATGCGCAGAGTTTGTTGATTTCTGTTATTTTTGTTGTTGTTGTGATGGTGGTGGCAGTGGGTATGTTTTCCCTATTTTGATTTGCTGATCTGGGATTATGTGTTCCTTCTCTTTTCTTAAATGTGGTCAACTTCTTTAGATTGGAGTTTTCCTTCCAGTGCTTTCTATAGGCCTGGATTTGTAGATAAATATTGCTTAAATTTGATGTTATCATGGAATGTCTTATTTTATCTATATATTGTTATTGAATATTTTTCTGGGTACCCCTGTCTGGGCTGATATATGTGATATCTTAGAGTCTGTAAGACTCTGTCCAGGCCCTTCTAGCTTTTAGTCTCCATTGAGAAGTCAGATGTTATTCTATAGATTTGCGTTAATATGATACTTGATCTTTTCTCCTTGCAGCTTTTAATATTCTTTCTTTGTTCTGTACATTTAGTGTTTTGATTATTATGTGTTGAGAGGGCTCTCTTTTCTGGTCCAGTCTACTTGGTGTTCTGTTTGTTTCTTGTACCTTAATAGGTATATCTTTCTTTATGTTAGGGAAATTTTCTTCTATGATTTTGTGTGCCTTTGACCTGGGTTTCTTTTCTTTCTTCTATTCCTATTATTCTTAGATTTGGTCTTTTCAGAGTGTCCCAGATTTCCTGGATATTTTGTGCAAGGCTTTTGTTTTTTTAAATATCTATTTAACACTTTCTTTGGTGGAAGTATCCATCTCTTCTATCATGTCTTCAGTGCCTGAGATTCTCTCTTCTATCTTGTATATTTTGTTGGTGAGGCTTGCCTCTGAGATTCCTGCTTGAGCTCCTAAATTTTTAATTTTTAGATCTCCCTCAGTTTGGGTTTTCTTTATTGATTCTATTTCCACTTTCAGTTTTTGACCTGTTTTTATTCATTTCCTTCCACTGTTTGCTTGTGTTTTCACAGATTTCTTTAAAGGATTTCTTCATTTCCTTTTTAAGGACCTCTACGATATTTTAAAAGGCAATGTAAAAGTCCTTTTCTTGTGCTTCAGCTATGTTGTAATACTCAGGGCTACTGTGGCCAGGTAGTTGGGATTTAGTGGAGACTTAATATCCTAGGTATTACTACTGATTTTTTTTTTTTTTAAGCTGGTATCTAGGCATCTGGGTTTGGGAAGATTGTAATTCTAGGTGCTGATATCTGTTCTTGTCTTTGTTGGGTGGGTCTTTGTTCCTTTGTTTCTGTTGCTCTCTCTCTGGTTCTTAGGAGAGTGTACTGGCTGTGTGATGTGGTAGGAAATTCTTCTGAGATCCAGATAGGTGTGGCCACTGGGGGTTCCAGGTAAAATGGGAGCTGAGACTTAGGAATGGAGATGGGTTCTGGGGGCTGAGGAAAAGGAAAACAGAATAGACACCTCAGCTTTCCTCTTCTCAACCTAGCAGAAGGCTTGGAGGTCTTTAATGCTAAATGTACAAGGCAGGGCTCTCCTTGGCTCCTGTGCTCATTCTTGACTGTTACTCCTCCTGGCCTCCTTTCCCATCTATCCCATTACCCAGCCGTTTATAGTCCTCTGAGACAGCCCCTTTCAGTGGTTGGGACCATCCTGAATGATTTGCATGCAACAGCTCACAGTTGATCAACAGTGGAGCTGGACTGAGGGACCCTAGAGCTTTTTGCAAAGTGGTTCTCAGGCCTTGTGCCAGGTTGAGCACACTGTAAGTAAATGCTCAGTGTGCAGTAGCTAGTTTCTTTTCCTGCAAAAGGCAAAGCACACCCCACCCTGGGGGTTCTAAATTTTAAAGCATGAAGGTGCATTTACCCTCTGCTCCCTCTGGAGGCTGCTCTGTTCCTTTCCAGATTTTGACCT
Source organism: Rhynchomys soricoides (assembly GCA_019843965.1). Classification (NCBI taxonomy): domain Eukaryota; kingdom Metazoa; phylum Chordata; class Mammalia; order Rodentia; family Muridae; genus Rhynchomys; species Rhynchomys soricoides. The sequence continues at coordinate 3,385,249 of JADRCH010000114.1, forward strand.
TTAAAGGAGCAGGAGAACTTGGGTGCCACTTGGGCTGATGAGGCTGTGGTCCAAGGGTCTGCCCCTATAGAATGAAGGTGACCCTGCTTCAGCGCAGACAGCCTCTCTTTGAAGATAGGCCAGGCTGCTTTGCATGCGGGATGAGGGCTCCTCTGGTCAATTTGCTTTCACTAATGTCAAGCCCCCGCGGCGCCGACGTTGGTTGCGTAGCAACTGGCCGAGCAGCCGCAGCAGAGGTGGCCATGCATAAAAGATGACACATGATGGCGGGGCTTGGGGTGAGGATTTGCAAATTTAGATACAGTCGCAGCAGGAATATGAACTGGGCACTCCACAAGCATGGGGGTGGGTAGTTTTCTTTGTCTCCTCCCATCTCATTCAGAAAGCCAGCTTCCCACTGTATTGATAGAAATCTAGGGAAATGAACAGAAAGAGGGAGGGGAGATGTTAGACAGCAGCTCATCCCCCCCCCCCACGTCCATCCCAAACCAGAGGCCATGCTGATTATGGCTGAATAGGGCAAAGGATAGAAGCAAGTTTGATCAGCAATGTAAACATACACAAACAAAGGCCTCGAGGTACCCTGACAACCCCTCCTAGCTTCTCCATGGATTCCTCCATCTTAGAAAGCAGCTGATCTGAACACCACTATTCTGATAGTAGGTCCCTCTGTTATTTCTGACAGCTTCAGGGAGTTGAGATGTGCTAGATCTGGGGATCCCAATTTCAGGCTCAAGTCCTAGAACTGCCACTTGGTGAGGTGATGCTTGGCAGATGGCTTCCAATTGCATTCAGTTCCAGCTGTCCAATATTAACTGAGCACCTACTATGAACAGGTTACTGAACTAGGGGGCTAGGAGGCACACTAAAATACAATGCCCTTGAAGTGTTTTGATGTGGAATAAACTGATGCCAACACAATGAGATTCTTGGATGCAGACCACAGAGATATTGACTGGGAGGAGGCAGCTCCTACTACTGCTGTTGCTTTGATTTGAAAGGCAATATTGGGACAGTTAAGGAAGCCAAGGAATGGAGACTCAGATTCCGGAGCAAAGAAGCTACTCAGACAGAGACACCTAGAGGAGAGCATACCTGCACTGTCAGCATGAGATGAAGAAGCTTGAAGCCTTTGGGAGGTTCTTCATTTCAGTAAGAATGTGCCTGGTAGTCTCCTGAGGTCATGGATGTCTGGCTTAGCTTCCTACCCACCCCCATCCTCAGCATACCAAGATACCATGGAGTAATGAACCATCATGGTGTCTCTCCCTGTTGAAGGGCCTGGAGGTCTAACTGATCCCAAATTCTATTCTAGAGAAAAGAAGCAGATCTAGAGAAAGGAGGGAGTAGCAGGGAACCCCCACTGACCTGGGTGGGGAAAGAGAAGAGGAGATAGCTGTGAACATGGCTGCAAGAGGTCTGCAGTTTGGATGAGACAGCCACATGGTGATCTAAGGAGCAAGTCCAGGCTCCCTTGGGAAGAACTGGTCTGGAGACACTCTGGTTCCAATGTCTCCTTCAGCAGGTGGACATGGAGTTTTATCCTCTTTGAAAACAGCAGACCTGTGTGAACAGATAGGTCCCTAGCCACTGGCAGCTGAGTGAACTATTTCTCACTTGCTCACAGTCTTGACATCATTATTTTATTTGCTGCTTTCCACATCTCTGATGTGGGATTGGAACCCTAATTTTTTTTTCAGGTGAGGAAAGCTTAGAATGGAACCACTTGTCCAAATCACACTGTATCAGATCTTGGATCATGTTCTGACCAGGGCCCTTACTCTCTACCTATTCTACTCTTCAGAAGTAAGTTGGAAGGTCACTGAGACAGTGGCAAGAGAGAGTTACAGATGTCAGAGTGTTTCCAGAGAGGTAGATTTGGAGTGCAGTATAAGGACCCCAGGGGTGGTAGGGTTGGTGGTGGTGGTGGTGGGTGGAGTGGTGGTGGTGGTGATGGTGATGGTGGTGGGGGTGATGGGGGTGGTAGGGGTGGTGGTGGTGGGGGTGGGTGGGGTGGTGGTGGTGGTGGTGATGGTGATGGTGGTGGGGGTGGTGGTGGTGGTGGTGATGGTGGTGGTGATGGATGGGTGGGGGTATAATTTGATCAGAAACTTTGTTATTCCTTTCTGAATGGGATCAGATCTTGAGAAAGAACTTAATGGCAGCCAAAGCAGCTCGTTACAGGCAGGGCCTCGTCGGGCCTTGTCATTACTCATTAGAACTGTGTAGGAGTTCAAATCCCAGGTCTGCTACCCATTTGTTAGATGAATCTTGGGTGAATCACTTTATCTTCATTTCTCAGTTTCTTCCCTGTAAAATAAAGACACTAACAGCATCCGTCTTGTGGAGTTTTGGGTAGAGCACAATAAATTAGTTCTTATGAAGCTGACATAGGGTTGATACTTCAGAAAGGTTTAATCCTAAGATACAACAATTATTACTTGGGTAGGAAAAGTGGACACAGTTTAGGAGTGAGGACATGCAAAAAGAAGAAAGGTCTTCCCAAGGTCTGATAATTGAGCTGCGCCTAGGAAGATGAAGGCAGTAACTAGTTTATTCCAGACAGCAGGAACAGCAAGCACTGAACCCAAGAGGGTCTGGTTCTTGAGGAAAAGGAGGTTCAGGGAAGATGACTTCCCTATGGCAGCCATCCATCAGCACTCACCCTGAGCAAGGCTGGTCCCTCAAACCAAAGCCTAAGGATAGGGAAGAGCTCTGAGTGTCTCAGGACTGAAAAGGAACATAGCCTCATGACCTTGTCAGTAGGGCTCTGTCTGAAGGGCATAACTAGGAGAAAAGTGGATAGAAGAGGTGGGTCATCTTCATTGTGCAGGGGATAAGAGAGGATGCTGGGTACTGTTTGAGATTCCAGCTTCCACCTAGAGATAGGAAGGTAGTGCCTCCCAGGGGCTGGGGAGGCTAGTGTTCTCAGCTTCTGGCAGCTGAGGGGCTCTCTGAGCTCTGGCCTCTGAAGAGGATGTGTCACCTGAACTGTTTATAGATGCAAAGTCCGAATGTATCAACATAGTGCTGCTCAGAAGAGATGGACACAGTTACACACCCCAGGGTGGGGACTGTGCATCTCCAGTCATCTTCTGGAAGATGGTGAAGGGTTGGGTGTCCCAGTGACACCTTGACTGACATGAACCCAACAGTGTTGGTCCTGGAGTCCTGAACATAGACTCTCTTCTCAGATGAATCTGCTTGCTTCTGGGAGGCATGGATCAGAGAGAAACTAACAGGCCTGATAGCGTCTCGGGATCAATGGATCTAAGAAAATATACTGAATGCCTGAGGGGTCTAATCCCTGCCCTGACTCCTCCTGGTGTCTGACCTTGGCTGACTTGACTTTCCTTCACTTTCTTTACTGGTACAAAAGGAATAGTAATGGTATAACCTCAGGATTGTTCAGGAGATTGAATGAGGCTATGCATATGAAGTACTCAGCAAATGAATGACCTTACACTAGAAAATGCTCAGCCAAGCTAACTATTTAGTGGGGTCTCACACTTAACTTCCTCTCCCACTTAGAGCACAGAAAGAATCCACCATTGTTTTCTGCTGTTTGCCTGACCTGTCTCTGGGCCTGTCCTCTCCCTCTGCTTCTAGCACTGCCTGGCACAAAATGCTGGCTATTTTTGAAAAGCTCAAGTGTGTAACTTCATCTTTGTCTTGGAATTCCCTCTGGAAGATTCTCAACTTCGTATTAGTCAGATGGGGCCTGATCATTTAGTAGGAAAAGTGACTATCTTCCAATAGATATTTCTGCTGCCACTAATCCTTAATTACCATAATGACCGCACAGTGTTCCCCTTCAGGCTATGTTCAGGGCTGCAGCTTACCATGCCCACAGGCCAGCCAGGTGCATGCTATGGAGGGGGAAACAGCTGGAGTGGGCCCTTTATGGGCACCTGCCTGCATTTACAGAGGCAGCTGGTTCCAGAAGCCCCCTGGCCTCATGTGCACACACCGCACTCCAGGGAACCTGCTCCACGACCAGCCCCAGCCACCTGAGCCCAATAGCAGGAGCCTGACTTCTTCCTAGGATAGTTAACAGATAAAAGCAGGGGCTCCAGGGGCTGGTCCTGCATCTCTTTATTACAAAAGAAAAGCAAGACCCAAAGCAAAACCGTTTTCTTCTCTCCTGGAGAATCTTCCCGGTATCATTTCCCACAGGCCTCCTGCCCACCTTCCATAGACCCAGTTCACACTAGATGGGCAGCACAGGGGTCACTCTAGAAGTGGCTTGAAGGGGTCAATCAGAAAGGGCCATTACTGGCCCTGCTCAGGCCTGCAGCACTAGCCTGCAGCTAGCCAGGGCTCTGTATGGATGCTGTCCCTGGCCAAGTGCCTACAGTTTTGGACCTCTCTGACTGACCTTAGGAGAGAATGAACAGCACATGGTGTTAGGTAATATGGTTTGAGATTCCTCATGGCAAGATACTAAAATAAAACATCTCCATGCTTGAGCCCCTCTCCTAAAAGAAGAATTAACAATAGACAAAAGGAAAGTGTAGGAATGAAATGAGTTTTTTTTTTAAAGCTTTCAGAACAGCTTCAGATGCCATAGCACATGAAATGTAAATGTTTGTTAAATAAATAAAATTCAAAGGCCATACATTAAACAGAACTGACTCACAAAGTGGGAAAGTGGCTCCCGTTGGATCCGAGCACATCAAGAGGTGCCTTCGCTTTGGTTTTGGCTGATGATGTCTTGACTTCCTTCTGACTCCTGCTTTTTCTCTCAGACAAGGGCAAGCTTGGATGTTGAGCTGTTGGCAGGTGAATTACTCTAGAATTAGATACTTTTGTCTCTTTTTGCTTTTGCTTTATTGAGGATGGGGTTGGGGATTGAACCCAGATCCCTAAATACAATAGGTGAGCACTTCACAGAGGTTAACACTCAGTTCTTTGTTTTGTTTAAAGAATAATTAAACAAAAACAGGGCCTCACTATATAGGCCATGCTGGCCTCAACGGATGATTCTTCTGCCTCAGCTTCCAGAGTGGTAAGATTGCAGGAATGAGCCCATGTATCCAGTGTTCATTGTAATTAAATTGCATGCAGTTTCTCTTTTTTGTATATAATTTCCAAGATATAAAATGAGTAAATTTAAAGAAAAATATAATATAAATAATGTTACAGATATTGCAAAAATCATGATACTGGGAAGTGATGCATAAAATTAGAGAGATCTAGAAATGGAAATCAGTGTGTGTGTGTGTGTGTGTGTGTGTGTGTGTGTGTGTAAGAGAAGGCCCTTTCTGAAGACCTGGGACTTTGGCTTTCATATCTGCTTTGGCAAGTGTCCTTCCTTGTCTGTGTCCCACCCAGGTCTGTTCTGGCTGAAGTTACTTTCACAGAACCCAGTGCATGTGGCCCAGCCTTCTAGACATTCCCCTGGCTGGTCTCTTAAGACTATCACTGCTGAGGTCTCTCCCTCCCCCGCACACACTCTCTCCCTCTTTTAATCTTCCTGCCTGGCAGAGTGGCTGTAAATTACCACATTAATTTCTAAATCAAGCCAAGTTCCATAGTAACGGAGCGGCTCCCATCCAGACCTGAAAAGATTCATTACAAAGTTGATTTGCTAAGTGCCCTCAACTTATTCCTTCAAAAGAACAGCTGCATTTACCCAATCCTGATAGCTCTCCAGGGGCAGGCACTGCAGGGAGCAGTGATCTTGATGGGGGTGGGTAGCGGCTGCCAGAGCAAGTCCTTGAGCAGGTAGGGTGGAGTTCAGAACTAGAGGAATGTAGGTTTCAAGTGGACACCAGAAATCTGTGAGCATCCAAGAAAGGGATGTCGGTCTGCCTGCCTGCTTAAGGACTCCTAGATACCAACTAGATTTTCTCTGTTTGTGGACAGGCTTGCTAAACCTTCTTAGAGCTGCAACTAGGGAATAATTTCAGACTAACTCTCAGGATCCCAGATGCTAAGTTATAATTCTGGAGGCAAAAAGTAAGGAATGTAGGCTTTCCCAATTCTGTAATTTCAAGGGAAAGATGTACAATCCAGGGAGCATGTTCCATGGTTCAAAAGGGCCAATAAAATATTTACTTGTAAGAGTCAAACAATTTTAGTATAAATTGTCACTGAAAGGGTATTGTGTAGAAGCCTCCATATTTTTCTCTTAGAAAATGGGGGAAGCAGAGTTTCTCATGGGGTTATTTGAAGGCCTGGATTAGATAATATGTATAGGGAATTTACTATAATGCCTGGCATGGAGTAAATTCTCACAGTCAGTTCTGGTTATGATATAGAAGGTGCTGATGGTGGTTGTAGTGATGGTGGTGTTGGTGCTGATGGTGATGCTGATGGTCATGCTGATGATGGTACTGATGGTGGTGCTGACGGTGGGGTTGATGGTGGTTGTGAAGGTGAAGACTTAATGTTCACATTTCTTGCAAAAGCACTATTTTATCATTCATCCTTCCTTCTTTCTTAGCACTCATTCAGCAATATGTAAAAGATGCCCTGCCTGGCAATGCAAATCGAAACAACCCTGAGATTCTACCTCACACCGGTCAGAATGGCTAAGATCAAAAACTCAGGTGACAGCAGATGTTGGTGAGGATGTGGAGAAAGAGGAACACTCCTCCATTGCTGGTGGGATTGCAAGCTGGTACAACCACTCTGGAAATCAGTTTGGCAGTTCCTCAGAAAATTGGACATAATACTGCCTGAGGACCCAGCTATATCACTCCTGGGCATATACCCAGAAGATGCTCCAACATGTAATAAGGACACATGCTCCACTCTGTTCATAGCAGCCATATTTATAATAGCCAGAAGCTGGAAACAACCCAGATGTCCTTCTACAGAGGAATGGACACCAAAAATGTGGTACATTTACACAATGGAGTACTACTCAGCTATTAGAAATGATGAATTCACGAAATTCTTTGCCAAATGGATGGAACTAGAAAATATCCTGAGTGAGGTAACCCAATCGCAAAAGAATGCACATGGTATGCACTCACTGATAAGTGGATATTAGTCCAAAAGCTTGGAATACCCAAGATACAATTCACAGACCACATAAAGCTCAAGAAGAAGGAAGACCAAAGTGTGGGTGCTTCAATCCTTCTTAGAAAATAGAAGAAAATACTCATGGAAGCAAATGTGGAGACAAAATGTAGAGCAGAGACTGTCCCACCTGGGGATTCATAACATATACAGTCACCAAACCCAGACACTATTGTGGATGTCAAGAAATGCTTGCTGAAAGGAGCCTCATATAGTTCCAACATGCGTGTGAAGGATACTCCCTCTGTTGAAGGCATGGCAGCTTTGGCTACATGGCATTGCAGAATGGCCAAGAACAGAGATACACTTATTCCATTATGCTGAGACTCCAAGCCCAAGGTTCCTGCAGAAATCTGAAGAATAGTTGGAAATCAATGGCCCTGCCAAATACGGCTGTGAGAAAGAATGTAACAACATTCCCCTCTTTAAACATTTTGAGATGTGTTTGTTGGTTTTGAATATCTTGAATGATATAGCTTAACTCTGAGGAAGTCAATACTAACTATGGTGGGTGGTTCTGGAAGCTTTACTATGTGCCAAGCTTGAAGTGCTTTTATGCATTGTTTGAGCCCCCAAATAATCATATGGGGTTTATATGATGGCTGCTTTTCCATGTGACTTCTGGAACAGAAGTTCAGAGCCATCACATAGGCCAGGGTCATATAGGCTGATCCTAAATCTATAGTCTCGACTTGTCACCAGCATACTATCTCTCCTGGCATTGGAAAACTCAGTTTGTAGAAGGGATATACAGAGATCAAGGTATGGTGATCTCTTTAGAAAGAGTCAAGGGCAGAGCTGTAGAACTGAACTGACTGGTTCTAAAAGCCAATTTGAGGCCAGCAATTTCCTGTGTATCCTGAAACAGCTTCTGTCTAGCATGCAGCTTCCCCCAATAACATCCCTCCCCCCACCCCCAGTCTCAAACGGCTCCCAGTAGCATTTATATTTGTATCTCAAAATCCTGCTGCCTGCAGGTGGGGGCATACTCATTTTAATTTGACAGAAGTTAATAAATCTGAGTGGAGAGACATCACACATTGGCTGAACATGGCATTGAGACCCCCTCTAATTTGTTAGACAATACAACTCTTCTGCAGCTTCCAGCATCGATGAGGAAAAATAAACAGATATATAATAATGACTTTAAAAGATGTCCATTTATCCAAGCATGTCTCTTTCTTTTTATTCAGCATATCATTGGATCAATAATTAATCCCCATACATTTTAATAACCAGTTTTCACTTGCAATTGTTTTTCATAATTTTGCATTTATGTTTGACAAGTTCTGGAGCTTGTTCAGTTTGAAAGGGGAGAAAGAAAGTCAGGCATGGCTTCTTCTCATGCTGTAGCAGTTAAGTCTACAAGAACGGGTCAGTATGACATCTGGAAGTCTCTTGACCAGCTTGGACTCTGGGTGTTTCTAACCTCAGGGATGTTTGTGTTGGTGAGGGAATATGGGGTGACTGGGTTCTTTATGATGCATTCTTTATAAATTGTTGTGATTAGTAGTAAGCAGGAAGGTGTTCTAAGACCTAAGGTGTTCTAAGCAGCCAGGTGTGACGTCTCACTCCTGTAATCCCAGCATTTGGGAGGTCAAAGCAGGAGGATCGGGCGTTCAAGGATAGCCTTGGCTACATAGTGAATTCTGAAGCTATCCTAGTGTCTTAGTTTTCTATTTCTGTGACAAAACACCATGGACTAGCAGCTTATAAATGAAAGTGTTTAATTGGGTTCACTGTTCCAGGTTTCAGAGGTTTAGAGTCCATGATAGTGGAGAAAAATCTTGGCAGCAGGAACAGGTAAGAGCTTATATCTTGACCTATAGGAAATGGAGACAGAGACAGACAGAGGGAGAAGGAGAGAGGAAGAGAGGAAAAGAGAGAGAGAGTTTTTTGAAACCCCAAAACCCACCCCCACTAGAGTACCTCTTCCAACAAGGCCACACACACCCTTCTCCTTATCACCAACTTCTCAGACCCACTAATTAGGGACCAAGCATTTAAAGATGAACCTATGGGGTCATTCTCAGTTGAACTACCACATGTCGACTACATCACGAGACTCTGCCTTAAAAACAAACAAGAAATAAGGAAACAAAAAAAAGAAGGAAGACACCTGGCCATGTAAGGAGGAGCTGTTCCGATGCTGAAGCAAGATGAAGCATCTCTACCAGTGATGACCAACATGGAAGAGCATAGCAACAGAGGGATACGTGTGTGGAGATGGAGACAGAGTATGGAGACGTGTCCTTAAATCTCAGGCAATTACCATGGAATAGAAATATTTTATTCTAACTGAACCTTGTGCTTCAGAGAAGACCATTGTCACCTCGCCGAAGGAAGGGACCACTTCAACACCCATCGTATACTAGATCCTTTCTGTTTTGCCACCACACTCACAGCAACCTTGTCTAGTAGGTAGCATCCTACTTTGTAGACAAGCACCAGTTTGTCACCAGGTCACCCAGGTGAGGTGACTGACTCCTTGTATGGGCTTCTTTCTTGGGCCTTTACACCCGGCTCCGTTCCTGGCATTTCTTTCCACTTTTATTCTAATCTAGCACATGAGTAATTCCCTCCAAGAAGTCCTCTCTTCCAAGTTCTCAGGTTTCCCTCTGGTCTCTACAATACCAGTACTCCACAGTTTTTCCTGGGCTGTGTGTGTTTGTCAGTGTTCTGTGTGCCATCGTCAGTGCCCACGGTGTCTGCCCACCAGCTTCTGAGATGAGGGTGCTATGATCTTGTGAGGGAAGGGGAAGGGAAGGAAAAGGATGCAAGGAAAGAATAAACTAAGACAAGCTGAACAGATTCCTGAGGTTTAGCCTTTCTTAATACTGCATATTCAGGTTGTATAGAAAAGACTCATTTCTCCTTTTCCATCTTCTTATTTTTTATGCATGTGAGGGTTTATTTATTATTTAAGGCATATTATAAGTTTAAAATGAACTAGTCACTGTGAGTTGGGCACAGAAGGCTTTCTTTTTTATTTTCTTAGGCCTTGTAGTAGTTTGGGAGACACACATACTGTTTATGCTAACTAACGAGGGGGCATGTGAATTAGAATCGGGAGAGTGGGGACCTTGGCTAACAGACACCTGTAGCAGGTTAGGAGCTGAGCCAGGCGTGTTCTATGTACTCTGTTCAATCCTCATGCTCACAGTGGGCCCAGTGTGCCCCACTTTCTAAATAAAGAGAAAACCAATGAAACCAGATGAGGTATGGGCCTAAGTTGGTCAAATTACCAAAGCTTGCTTGTTTGTGTGTGTGTGTTTGTTTGTTTATTTATTTATTTCACTTTACACTGACCCCCTCCTGGTCACCCCACCTTACAATCTTTCCTCCCATCTCCACCTCTCCTTCTCCTCTGAGAAGGTGGGGGCTTCCCTGGGTATCCCCCCACCCTGGCACATCAAGTCTCTGTGGGGCTAGGCACATCCTCTCCCACTGAGGCCAGAGAAGGCAGCCCAGCTAGAAGAACACATCCCATCAACAGGCAACAGCCAAAGCTTATTCTTAGTCAAGTTCTCCAGTGAGCAATCAGCATGAAGCATGTGGGTTCTTAGGGGCCATGGAGGCAGACAGAAGGTATGCTGTTGGTCTTGTATCTTCCAGCCCACTCAGCTGCCAGTCCAAGGCTGTCTTACTTTACCAGGTTCTGAGTTATCTTGAAACTTTCAGCCTTAGTAGCAATCTCTGGCTCTGAAATTAATCTCAAAGTGAAGCCTAATAAATCCTATGCCTATTGGGAGTCCTCTGACCCATATCTTTCTTTCTTGGTTTTGGTCCAGTACATGCTTATCTCATTTTCATGACATCTCAACAATGACCTCTAGAGGCCTGAGTGTTGACCTTATCCTGCTAGGCTGATACCTGGATCATATGACTAGGTGTTTGATTCTCATTGAAAAAGTAGAAAGAATGATTGTGTCTGGAAAAGTAAAGGTATTAAGTGGAGGCTGAAATCCTAAAGACATTTTTGGATTTGATAGCTCAATAGCTATCCCAGGATAGCTCCTGGGATAGTAGAATCCACATTCCTGCAGATGACAGCAGTCAAAAGAGGCTTTGATTTTCTTTCTGAGATCTTATGGCTCATGTATATTTTCTGACTGCAGAACCAAACTAGAACCCAGATGGCATGGTCATCTGCGTGCTTCTCAGGATCATGGCTCTGATGGCACTGAGGAACAACCAAACACAATATGTTATAGTGTGGAAAGAACCAAAGTTCTGAAAGTTTGGGCTTCAAATCTTGGCTTTGCCTTAATGATCTTTGGCAAAAGTACTTAATTCCCTCAACGGAATTTTCTCATCTGAGGAAAACCTTCCACACTGCAGTGTTGTGAGGCCCAGCTGAGATTATTCATATAATTGACCCAGCCCTATCCATGGGAGGCTAGCTATGGGGGCACTGGTGTGTTTAATTCACACCCTCTTCATGTACAAATAATCCTTTGTCCCTTGAACTACTAATGCCTCTCCTCAACCATCACAGATTAGTGCCTAAGGTCTTCACCTGTGAGAACACTGAAAATGACCCAGATCTTTGGCAGGATTACACATTTGTACAATACCTTTCTACCTACACCCATGTTCTACTTTTTTCTTACTCTTCATCTCGGTTTCCTGGTAATTCCAAGAACATTAACAAGGTTGAAGCAGAAGTGGAACATGTTCACTATGTGCCCACATCTGTGATCTCCTTGGCAACCATTAAGGTCAGGATTATCCATTCCTTTTCCTGCTCTCCACCTCCTGGTGTCTTCAGCACCCTGTAGCAGGAGTAAAGGGTAGGGCTGCTTCACTGGTGGGGAGCTCAGCTCCTCTTGGCACCCACAAGTAGTGGGCACATAGCCAGGGAGCCACTGCCAAGCCCATCCAGTCTGGAGTCGACTCACGAGACTCCTGTGGTGAGGAGGGGGCTGCAGCAGGAAGAGGATGGTGTGAGAAAGAACATCTCATGCTCCCCTTGCCCACGCATGAACCACTTCTGGAGAAATTGGATCTGGTGTCTTGATTCTGCTTTCTGGCTCTTAAAAATGCAATTTTGAGCTGGTTCCAATGCAATCCTATTTCATATGAGTTTATCAAGTATCCACACAGATAGGTCAGATAAAGGAGCTGGGCTAGAGGTACTCCCAGCCCGAAGAAGCAGATATGGAGCCACAAAGGCATCACAGTTGGATCAGGACTATGTCAAGGAGATACGGGCATTGTAGGAACTCAGAAAAGTTGCTCCTAATTCAGTCTAGAGATCTGGGAAAGCATCTCAGAAAGAACTTCTGAGCTAAGACTTGAAGGAAGCAGAGAAACTGATCTGGTAAAAGTGTTGGGGATGGTGGTTCAGATAGAGGGATCAGAACATACAAAAGCTATTTGGAGAAGGAAAAAAGGCTCATGTAGCTGCCACATGAGAGCAAAAGCAATGCTGGCAGATGCTGAGGGTGTGGTGGAGTAGAAAAGGCTGAATCACACAAGATGTTGTGAACTGTGAGTGATAATGGATGGCCACTGATAGTTTTAATCAGGTAGGTGACATGTCGTATTCATGATTCAGAAGGAGCATTCTGTGGCCACCTTAGATCAAAAGAAGATATTACATAAGACAGGGGGGACAGGAAGGAGGGACTTGCTGTGTCTGGGGAGAGATGGTGGTAGTCAGGACTGGATAGTAGTACAAAGAATGGAGAAGGAGATAAGTTCATTCAAGAGATATTAAGGAAGCAGAAGCAACCAATGCAAAGATAGTAACTTTGGACAACACAAAGAGCTCTTGCTAATTACAGAGCACTATTCAAAGTGGCTGAGATGTGATTCATTTAGTTGTCACAGCAGCCCAAGAAACAGACTCAGAGGGCTGTAGAATCACTCTTGAGGTTATCTACATAGCAAGTGGTAGAGTCAGAATTTGAACTCTTGCTTATTCAAGAGGGACAATCTCACACCTTTATCCCCACCCACTGCTTCTTTAGGTCATAGTGTTTTGTGTATGTTTAAGGGGGTGGGGGGTGGAGGGGGTGGGGAATGAGAGCCAGAGTGGAGTCCAAGAGGACTCCTAGCTTCTCCAGATGCTCATAATATCCTGTTCCCTGGTCTGGGAAAAAGCTGGATGAAGATGATCGTGCAGGGCAACACTCATCTGTGGTGAGTGGTTACTGAACCTCAGAGTCCATTTTCTTTGACTTAGCTTTTCATCCTTATTTTTCCTAGTATCCCATGGAAGTTTGGCTCTCTTCAGGCTCTGTTGAACTCTGCAAGCTCCTCCTCAAGGGTCTTGGGACACAGAGATGTTTCACACATGGTCCCGGCCATTGTCAGTCTTGCTGTGAGAATCCATTTCCTCCCCTTCTCTTACCCCCAGTCATAGCCATTCATTAGCATTCTCTGCCAGGTGCATCTGTCTTTTAACATTGAAACTCAATACCATCATTTACAAAGTTCGTGTTTGAGAACCATACCATCAAACCCCATCCCCTCACAAAAACCTCATAATATTTTAAGCAAGCTTATGATTTGGTGTTGGGCACTTTCATAGCTATCTTGCTGTGCACGAGGTCTGTGGGCCTCAGGTTGGACACTCCTGCTGGGAATTATTTATGGTGAAAGATATTTAATTTTTCCATTTCTAATGTATCATAGGCCGTGTGTGTGTGTGTGTGTGTGTGTGTGTGTGTGTGTGTGTAATAGTTAAATGTCTCAGCAAAGCCTATCTTCTATACAGCTATCTACATCTTTGCTTTTCGACCTCCCTTCTTACTCTTGTCTTACTGTGTACTGGTTATAGTTCATAGATCAATCCTGGCTTACAGACCATTCTGCTGAGCACTATGCAACTCTCCCAGTTTCCCTGCTGTCCCCATCAGGTCTGCAGCATCACTTGCTTGAACTTACATAGTAGCCTTAACTGGCCTGTGATTATTGACTCTGGTTCTCTCCAATCTGTCATGATTTTGAGAGCTGCAGACATTATCTAGCCTATAAACTTGACCACACTACAACTCCCTTCGGAGAACTGTTGCCTTGAGCATGGCTCAGGGAGGCCTGCTCCTACTTATTCCAACTCTCATTTTCCTTTCCATTCATTCACATACCAGGCTTCTAATCACAGACCATCACAGTGTTCGTTTCATTTGTTTTGTTTAATAAAGAACATGCTCTCTCATGCCTCTGGTCTCTTGCACCCTCTGCCCTCTACACGAGATACTTTTTTTTTGATGCAAAATGCAAGAGAAATTTATTGATTCATCAGCATGCTGAAGTCGCTCTACATACCAAGATGGGAGAGAGTTACCTCATGGAGCCCGTTCAGGGACTTTATATAGGATTTTAGAGCAGCCACCATTAGGAACGATGTGATTGGCAGAACAGTGTGACTTTTAAACTGATTGGTCTTTAGGGAATGAGGTAGCAGGGGCTTAATCAGCCCCTCCCTTCCAGCCTACGTGTTTTCTAACCTGTTTCTTCCATGTGCTTGGAGCGGAGAGGGGACCCTGGTGGAATATCTCAAAGTTCCTGAGCTGACCTCTCATTCCCCCCTTTTTCTTGTGCATGCTTCAATCTTGAGGCTATTGCTGATAGCTATAAGATGATTGGCTGTACTGCCCCTGTGCATTCCTTAACAAAAGCAGCCAAGCAGTTCAAAATATAGGGCCAAAAGTCAACAATAGCAGGAGAACAATTAAGGTCTTAACAAGGTAGATATGAGGGCGGTTAACTAAGAGGTTAAACCAAGACTTGAACCAGCCCTGACTCCGTTTCCTCTCTCTCTCCCACTTGGCTAACCCTACTCTCACCTTGGCCATTGAATCTTTAACAACCCCAGAACGGTCTATATAAAAGCAACACTCTTCAGCTAAGGCAGCACATAGCCCTCCTGGATGGAGGAAAAGTTAAGTCTAATCTCTTCTTATTCTATAGTACTACTTCTGATAACAAAGTTAGTGATTCCTTAAGATGACTGATGGTTTTTCCTTTGTAAGACTAAAGCGGAGGTCTTGGTGGCTGCTTCAGCCACCCCCAACCACAACAGAAGGGTGACAGTGAGTGCTGTCTAAAGGTACTACAAACAGTCATGATAAAGGTCAAGTGATCTTGAGCAGATTGTCTTCTGAACCGTCTGGGGGGGGGTCTCTGGGGAGTAGGGCATCTGCAGGTTTCACAGGGGAAGCGTACACCCAGGCCTCAATACCATCTACATTGAGGACCGTGGGAGTAACTAGAATCGCCAGGAAGGGTCTCTTTTATCTGGGTTCCAACGACTGTCTGATGTCTCTTTACATAGATCCTGTCACCAGTCTGGAAGCGGTGAGTGGTCTCTGGCATCCCTGGAGCATTTAAGGCAGACAGTTTGGGTCAAATCTCATGCTGTGGGATACCTCCTGGGAGGGCACAGTGCACACCAAGGGAGTTGGGGTACCACACAGGATCTCAAAAGGGGTCATTTTAAAATGATAGGGAGTGTTCTGAGCTCGGAACAGGACCACTAGGAGGGGCACCACCCAGTCTGAGCCAGCCTCCAAGGTCAATTTAGTTAAGGTCTCTCTACCTGCCCTGAGCTTTGGGGATGGTACTCACAATGAAGTTTCCAATCTGTCCCCAATACTTTTGCCACCCCTTGGCTTACCTGACAAAAGCAAAAAGCAAAACCATTGTCTTATCCACTTGCCTTGGGCACTCCAAACCTGGGGGAAATTTCCTCTAATATCTTCTTGGATACCATGGCAGCTGTTTCCTGCTTGGTGGGGAATGTCTCAGCCCATCTAGAGAAAGTATCTATGAACACCTGAAGGTATTTGTAACCACATTTTCCTGGCTTAACTTCTGTAAAATCAACCTCTCAATATACTCTAGGCTGTTCTCCCTAAGGTCTTTTGCCCTGTTTATTCTTGGCTGCATAAACATTCACTTGCTGGCATACCTTACACTGTCTTATCTTTCTGGCCCAGAACCTCAGTCTTATTATATATACTCTAGGTCCCTTAACTGCTCGGACAAGCTTTTTATCCCATAAACGAGTCCATCTGTGCATTTGGCCTAGTAAGTCTTTTGCTTGCTTTCTGGGGAGCATAGTTTTCTTTCTTGTGTTCCATTTCCCTTCCTTCTCTAGGTGATAGTTGGTAGGGTGGCTAGCAATCTGAGTCCTTTCTTCTTCAGTGTATTCTATATGAGGCCATTCCTTAGTCCAGTTCCATTTCCCAGCAGGTATTTCTTGTAGGCCCATAACCAGGATAGGCTCCTGCATAGCCACTTCTCAAACCATTAGATCTGCCTAGTTATTGCCCTGGGCCACTGACTTTCTTCTTTCCTGATGTCCTGGGCATGAATAATACTCATGGTTACCAGCTTCATTGGAACATCTAAGAGATCCAGGATTTCTTGTTTGTTTCCTCTGGTGTGAGCAGTCCTCTCACTTAGCATATAGCTCTGTGGTCATGGGATGTGGCAAAGGCATACCTGCTATCCTAGTAGATGTTGATTTTCTTGCAGGCTCCAAGTTCTAAGGCCTTGGTGGGGACAGTTAGCTCCACTTCCTGCTTCTACGTGTCAGAGGTTCCGCCCAGATGATGTTTGTGCTGTCCACCACAGCAGCACCTGCTTGTCTCTGGCCCTCATGGAGAAAAATGCTCCCATCTATAAACCAGGTAGCCTCGGCTTTTGGCGGGGGTCAGTCAGAGAGACCTCTCCTTTTGGGCCAGCTAGTTTTGGCCCGTTGGGCAGGAAATGTATCTGGGCCCCCATTTTGGAGAGTATGTCTCGCCCCAACAGAGGGTAGAGACAATCTGGGATAACCTTAAATGTATGGGATACCAGGCCCATCCCTAGGTCCACTGTTCTTCGGGTAGTCCATGAATACATTTTGGTGCCAACAGCTTCTTGGACCCAAGATCTTTTCTTGAAATGGGGCCATCGGCTTGGAGGGCCGAGAATTGAGCCCTGTGTCCACCAAGAATTGAGTGGGTTCCTCCTCCACTCTCAGAGTTACCTTGGGTTTGGGGAGAAGGTCTCCCCTAATCACTGTCTTCACTCAAGGCTAACACCTTTTGCGCTTGGGGGCAATTTTCTCAAGGTCTAGGATTTCTTGCTCCCGGATTCCGTTAGGACACTCTTAGGCCCAATGGCCTCAGTCAATTCTGAGACTGAAGGCAGGTATATTTTTTTCCCCATCTGCTTTTATACCATTATAATTACATGAAAGCAATAAGGTCAGTTCAAGGTTGCAATACAATAAATGCAAATAGCCAAGGAATGAGCAAGGCAATGAGCAAAAGTCTGTGATCATTCCTGTGATTGCTGTTTCTGAGGGTGTGTCAGGATGCTGAAATATCTGAGCCTACTTCCTTGCTCAAGCCCAAAATCAGATTCTTGTCTGAAGCCTACTTCTTCTGTTCCACCCTAAAATTAAAATTCCTACCTGAACTTACTTCCCTGTTCTAGCCTGAGATTAGATTCCTGCCTGAGCTTACTTCCTTTTTCTCTTTCTCTGCTCCTTCTCTTCTCCCTGTTATGGTAGACTTTTTCAGCAACCTGTACTAACTCTTTAACGACCTACCCTGTCTTTCTAGCCTCTGAAGCTTTTTTCTGTTATCTCAAGTGGCCCCCTTGAGACCTGCCAAAGGAGTCTGGTGATGGGCTTTCAGGTCAGGTGCCTCTTACCTTCTGCCATAGTCAGGAAAAGCCCACTGTTGATTACAGCTTGGTCAGTCGATGGTGTCTGAGGGGGCATTCTTTCTAACTTCATCTTAGGTGGGCTGATGAGTAAATAAGAGAGTTTTAGAGAGATTAATTGGCCCCTTGGAACCTCCCACTCTTCCCTCCCACAACAGCCCCAGTCCCATATGGGCTGTGGATCCCGGGACCAGTGCTGGTGCTAGTAGGGCCAGGGTAAGAGGATATGGAGGAGGAGAGTCTTGGTGTAACAGGTCCACTGTTGAAGGGTCTTGGAGGATCCATTTCTTCTCAGGTCTGGATCTCTCCTCCAGGGCTTCTTTTTTCTGATGGCCAGCACCTGTGAGGCAGGTCTTGGGGAAAGAAAGGCCTTTATCTATGGGGGGAGAGTGGGCCGTCTACTAGATTTTCTCCCTCCTTGTCTGTCTCTGTCCCCACTCTAAAACTCTCAGCCTGCCTTTTTTTTCTACTACCAAATCCCAGGCTCTAGCCTTATCTTTCACCTGCCCTCACCTGCCTACAGACAACTACTTTTTGTCCAATTAAAAGGCTCTTTTCTCTCAGCTATAAATTGAGCACAACTATTAACATTCTGTAATTTATAAGATACACCTAATGCCCAGTCCGTCTGCTATCTATGTATCCTAACTTAAAAAGTCTTACAGTTCCACACCTGTTATGCCCTGGTCTAGCCTGTACACCATCTGGAAACCATCCTCTCAAGTCTATATCATCTTCCTCAGTACTAAACAGCTTGGGTTGGCTATGAGACTATAATCAGTCTTCAATCCCGTCAGAATCCTGAGCGCGACGTAAAATTTACCTGGAAATACAGGAGGCCTAACACAGCTTCCAGAGCTGAACCAGAATGAAGAGACGGCTGCCTACCTGTACAGTCCCCGTTTCCAAGAATGTAGAGA
>JADRCH010000114.1:3403875-3512058 GCA_019843965.1 Rhynchomys soricoides
CCCCTGTTTCCAAGAATGTAGAGACGGCTGCTACCTGTACAGTCCCCGTTTCCAAAATGTAGAGACGGCTGCTACCTGTACAGTCCCCTGTTTCCAAGAATGGGTGCTGTCAGGAGCAGATCTGTCTCAACAACAAATGATTAAATAACATTAAATGTCATATTCTGTGGAGTTCTGACATTATTGAAAGCTGTCTATCTATGCACAGTGATCTACACTGTAGTCCTTTAGCTATTCCCAGCTATTTTTAATTAAATTATCTTGAAAACACCCTAACAATTAACTCAGAGCTATGAATTTTCTATCTGGTCCTTAGTTCGTATGCTTAATAATCTAAAATCAGTTTGTAAAGGCAGTCTTTTTATGAGCCAATTTTAATAATAACCAATAATAAGTCTTTATTTGTGCCATGTGAAGAATGGCACAAAGAATGCTTATTTATTTATTTTTTGATTCTCTTGAACCTAGTTCTTTAGGGGGTCTCCCTCTATCAAATCTGATCCATATAACTCTGGAAGACATGTAGAGTCTAATCACCTTTTCTAAAACCACAAAGACAAAGCCTTTCTCCCAAATCAGCATGCCCTTCAGCCAGTGACTAGGACAACTTTAGCTTGACCTCTCTCCCAGAGGAATAATACAACACCCACAAAACTCAAAATCACACCCATTTTGATGATTAAAACAATTTAAACCAATGAAGTAAACTACACAAATGCTGTATGGACCTATTCCTAGGCTTTCTCTAATCTGTCATGCCAGCATATTAGCCCAAAATTCCCATGAAGCCCATGTTCAAAGAATATGAGATATCTTGCAGGACTTTATTATACCAATCTTTAAAATTCTGTCCTATGATTACCTGCTTGTAGGAAGCAGGCAGCTTTTACTGTCTGGCTTTTTGTCTCTGGGAAATCATCTTGTCTCTGTTCACAGCAGGGGATCACAGAGCCAGTGAGCTGAGTTGGCTCCTGTGTCTCTTTGTTTAAGCTTCAATGCTTGAGCCACTATGTGACTCCTCCCGCTGAGCAACCACCTCTCCCTCCTTTGTTTTTTTCTTTCTCTACTTTCCCATGTTTAACTGGATGAATCTGTCCGATGTCCAAAAAACAAAAAAAATAGCCGGGCAGCACTCGGGAGGCAGAGACAGGTGGATTTTTGAGTTCAAGGCCAGCCTGGTCTACAGAGTGAGTTCCAGGACAGCCAGGGCTACACAGAGAAACCCTGTCTCAAAAAAACAAAAAAACAAAAAAACAAAAAAAGAAAAAAGAAAAAAGAAAAAAGAAAAAAAAAAAAAAGACAAAACAAAACAAAAAACCTGTTGTCAGTCAGTTTTAAGTCTTAAGAACACAGAACACAAAACAATTAGAACAGAAAAGAAAAGACAGTTCACCACAGCTCGCCCGGTGTAAACAACCAATACACAACCCGTCCCTGCCATGGAAGCCGAACAGATTCGTAGAACACTTTCTCAGCCAGCTCCAGCTGTGCTGGGTTACAGACAGCTCGACCCTGCCACCCCTGCCATGGGCGGCGGGTGTAAACAACCAACACACAGTTCGTCCCTTCCACTGATGCAGAAACCAGGTGGCCCTGTTGCATCAGCAGAAGCCATATCCAGAAGGAGGAGCCCTCTTGACTCCTTCCAGAGGGGCCTGAAGCATCGTCCAGACCCCCAAGGTTGAAATGTTATGTTAAGGCACGTCTGCCCACTGCACTTGACCGCTCCAAACACGGTAGGCTCTCTGAGCCCCCTGAAGCTTGCAAACAAGACTTTTAAACAGATTTACAGACACAGACTAAGACAAACAAACAAACATTGAGACAACTGCGGTTACCTGCTCGAGCCATTTCTCTGATCCCCAATCTCCGATGCATCCCCACAGAGGGTCGTTTCCCCACCAATGCACCATATGTAAGACTCTGGGGAGTCTTAACTTACCGGATACCCTCTGAGTGAACACATGGAGTCGGGGATTGATGCAAAATGCAAGACAAATTTATTGATTCATCAGCATGCTGAGGTTGCTCTACATACCAAGAAGGCAGTGCGACCCATGAGATACTTTCGAGTTCATTCATTCATTCATTTACATAATAACCTTTGAGAGACCCCTACCATAAACAAAACACCATGCTAACCTTAATATTTGGCAGGTGGAAAAGACTCAGTTCCTTGCCTCTAGGAGGTCACGGTCTAATAAGGAGACAAGTAAGTTGACAACCACATAGCAAGGCAGGGACATGGCCAAAGAGAGCACAGGTCAGGGGGGCTGTCTGGGGTTCAAGGGTCCTGGGACCCATTCTGGGTGCTGGAAAAGCTGCCTGGAGTAGAGAACACTAACACAGATCACAAGTGAACTACTCAGAGTTAACCTGGCAACAACAGATGTGTGAATGGAGAATAGTGATTAAGGACAAAGTCTTTGTAAGGCTCAGAGGTATCAGGAGCGTAAAGAGACATAATGTGGCAGGAGGTTCCCATGTTGCCTGTCTGTACTTTGTCAGGCTGTACGATAGACTCTAGAGACACAGCAGTGCCACTAGCAATCTTACATACTCACATCTAGAGACCTAAACATACACAGATGTAAAAACATGTTTATTGAGTGCCTACTGTGTGTCAGGCAATAGACCAGATTCTGGGCCTTTAGTAGTGAATAAGATAGATGTCATTACTGTTCTCATGGAGCATGGACACAAACAGTTACAGATATGCACAAGGTAGAGATACACAAACACACATACCCAAACTAGGATGCAGCCAAAGCGTGCCAGCCAACCTGTAGGAGACAGAAATGAGCAGTAACACACACACAGGCAAGCGTAGTCTCATGCTCTCTGGCACACATGCTTTCCTCATGGAATCCATACAAGTGCCATTAAAAGTCAGATTAAAACTAGCTTGGGATTTCAGTGCCTTCTCAGGGGAGAGGAATAAACAGGCCTCAGTTGAAAGGCCTGGAGCACTGAGGGAAAAAATATCTCCAAGTCACACTTAAGTGATTTTTTGGCAGAAATCAAATTAACGGCAAGAGTATGGACTGCTGACAAGGTGCTCCATCATGCTTGGCTGTGTGAATGTGTTTCTTCTGCATGTTGTTTTCATTAGCACTTCATTTGATAATGATAAATGGCATTTTCATTTGAAAGGAAAATATTAAAAAGTTCTGATTTGCAAGAGCAAGTTAGAATAAATGATATTATTATGTCCTGTCCCTTGTTCAGCACAGAGAAAATAATAATAATGATAATAAAAACCCAACAGCCGTCCCTGCTGAAGAAACACAAGCATTTTATTTCTCTAGTGGGCCATTTTGTCGCTTTCAATTCTGTCCTTGGAAAGAGACTGCTCAAAGGCATTGGTCTTGGAGGGTGGGTGAGGAACTATGTGCCATCAAAGGTCATCAGGAGAGGGAGGCCTAAAGAAACTTGCTGTGCCCTTGCAGGCTAGCAAGGAGAGGGACTGACAAAGAGCTAGACTGGGGTCAAATATCAGATTTTTCTGATAAACCACAGAGGCATGGCCCTTTAAGATCTGACTTTAAGGACTCCAGATAACTGTCATGATTAACTATGATGCCATCATTAGCTTACTTAAAATATTTTGAAGGACTCCCTGCCACTGTCAAGAGAAAACCTAACTCGTCGGTCTGGCTTTTAATACTGTCTTAGTTAGGGTTTCTATTCCTGCACAAACATCATGACCAAGAAGCAAGTCAGGGAGGAAAGGGTTTGTTCTTCCACATTGCTGTTCATCACTAATAGAAGTCAGGACTGGAACTCAGGCAGGTCAGGGATCAGGAGCTGATGCAGAGGCCATGGAAGGATGTTATTTATTGGCTTGCTTCCTTCTCCTGGCTTGCTCAGCTTGCTCTCTTATAGAACCCAAGTCTACCAGCCCACAGATGGTACCACCCACAAGAGGCCCTCCTCCCTTGATCACTAATTGAGAAAATGCCTTACTGCTGGATCTCATGGAGGCATTTTCTCAACTGAAGCTCCTTTCTCTGTGATGACTCCAGCTTGTGTCAAGTTGACACAGATCCAGCCAGGACAAATACCCATAGTAACCTTGCTCCTACCCCCAGCCTCAACCTTATACACTGGCTACTCCCAACTTTGTTATGGTCCTTATTTATGCCTTTTCTTTTACCAAAATGCCACACAATGCCTCCTGATTGCTCCTTTGGTAGCGATTATTTATTTCTATCTGGCTTAAGCATCTATCACCTAATGAAATCTTGTTTAAGTTTTTTTTTTTTCTTTCCTGAAAGGATTATTTATTTTTGGTCTCTAGGCTTTGTTTCTGCATGCCCTATCAGAGGCATGAATGCAAGAAATAGTTTGTTGAAAATGAAAAGCTACAACTGATTGGCATGGCTGGTGCTGATGGTGTGAGTTTGTGCTTCAGAGAAGATCATGAGAACTGTGATTGGGCCCAGGCACTGCTCTATCCTCAGACTTATCACACTTGACTTGTTTGGGTCTAAGTGTCTGTCCCTTTCCTGACCTTCAAGTTGGAGGATCTGTAGGATAAGTTCTATGCCTTTTTAGGCACACACAGGGTCCCTACAGGTGAACATTTACCAATATTAATAACTGAGTAGATGTTAGGTCTGTGGTCTCTTTGAGGAAAGCAGTCGTACAAACTCTTTTGTAAGTTGTAAATGCTCAGGCCTGGGGAGAGTAGTTGTTTGAACAGCTTTGTCTTCTAGTATTTCTTCATATCAATAATATAACCTTTCTTTTCTCTAGAGGTGAATCAGAGTCAAATAAGCCAACACATTTCAGCAAGGGTCGATGGCAATAGCGTGCCCTGGGAAATTTTCAATGTCTGGCTTTAGCCCAAGCAAGTGATAAATCTTCTTCCTGTCTTCTCGGTGTAAAAGGAACCTGGTGTGATTCGAAAGGGAGGCATGTCTTCTGCCTTTGGGAAGAGTGAGAGAACAGGGACCATGGAAATAATGAGGATTTTGAGGCCTCTCTTCCTAACCACTGGCTATTGTTTCATTTGGTACATCCCAAGAACCCCATGAGAAGGCAATTCAAGTAATATGGTATGAGCTTCTAGTGGCGGGCAAATTCTGTTGAGTACTGCTGGTGACTTCTAGTAGGAGGATCACGACTCCATCTTACAGAAAAAGACAGTAGATTCAGAGAAGGTAAAAGAATTGTTCAACATTTCAGTACCAGCTGGTTTTGCAGGATCTCACACATCGCAGGCTGGCCTATGTACACGAGGATACTCTTGAACTTCTGAGGCCTCTGCTGCACTTCCCAAGTGCTGGAAGTCTAGGCTTGTGCCACCAGACCTGGCTTGTGTGGTGCTGGAGATAGAACTCAGGACTCTGTACATGTAGACAAGCCTTCTGGGCTACATCGTCAATTTCTTGGTATGTCTTGCTCTGACCTAGGCTAATGGTCTTCCTCCCCAAAGCAAGGCATCCTTGATCATGGTTATAGTAATCAGCCTTGAGCTACAAGACAGAAAGAGCTGAATGAGCTGTGGAAGGTGGGATAGAGAGTAGTTTATGTGTCCTGGCTGGCACTGAAACCTAATTACCCTTTATTCAGCTTCCTCCCTGCTAATTTCACGCATCAGCCTGTACTCCAGACCTGACATTTCTCTAAGCAGGCCCTGCCATGTGAATGTTCCAAGTATTCCCCTTCTGCCTGATGGGTCCATCTTTTATCTTCTTTTACCTGTAAAGGCTTCCAATCAAATATTTTGTGTAGAGCTTTAACACAAAATCATTAACATACTTAAGCTCACTTTAAATTCTTTATGAGTCTTTGAGATGGCTATCATTGGTGTCATTCCCACTTTACAGATGGGGTAATTGAGGCCCAGATAAAGTGACTTTTAGTCCAAGAGCTGGACTTCGCATCCAATAAATTTCTCCGAAGACTCCCTTAGATGGGCAACTCTAGATCCTTAATCTACACACTCGGCATATGAGGATATGTGACCTTAGATTAATTTTCTAACTTCTCAAACTCAAAAGTCTGTTTTAAAAGATACTAATACCTACCTAGCAGTGTCCTTGTAGGATTAAATGAGCCATTATATGTGATATTGTCTGGCAATGTGCCTGGGATATTTCAGGCACTGCACAGGATTAGTGTTTTTCTCTGTCTCTGCTGACACTGAAATTCTCCCAGGAACTCAGAGAAAAGCCTTCCTTTGCGTTATTGTAGAAGTCTTCTCAATGACAGCTCAGCTTGGTTAATGTCATCTTTGACCTCCAAAGGTCTTTACAGTGTTGGCATATTGGGAAAAACTACTTAAGAATGTGCAAACAGGGCTGGCTGAGTAGGTAAAGGCACTTGCCACTAACCCTGAAGACCCAACTTCAATCCCTGGAACCCATTTGGTAGACGAAAAGAACCTGTTCCATTTGTGCTCTGCCCTCCAAACATGCATTGTGGAACATGAGTGCGCACATACATGTAGCATGCCCACATACATGCATGTGTGCACACACATAGTTTTAAAAAGAATGTGCAAACATCTTGCCTTGTCTGTGAAAATTCTGGGGTTCTCAATGCCATTTATTCAGGGAGAGTGAAGAATAAATGGGTAAGTCAGGGGGTCTGTCCCATGCAAATCATATGAGGCTTTGACAGGTGTCTTTGATTCAAGAAACATTTATAAAGACAGAAATGCTTTTCTATTCATCTATGCTTTCAAAGCTTTTCATGAATATCTGCCCAAAATGGCTATCTATTTTACTTAGAGCAAAATTGCATGTATTACAGCAGCCTATGAAGCCTTTATCATCCAGAGTCCAGCTGGAAACAGTTCATACCGGGTGTTATGGTTTGAATCTGAAATGTCCCCCACAGGCTGCGTCTTCAACACTTGGTCTCTGGTTGGTGGTCCTACATGGGGGAGGTTGGAAACTTTAAGAGGTGGAGCCCAGCTGGACAAAAGAGGTTACTGGGGACAGATCCATGGGAATATGCAACCTGTCCACTTCCTGTCGTGTGCTCTGCTTCCTAGTTTGCTATAATGTGAACAGACTCTGACACACATTCCTGTGGTCATGATCTGAGCCACCCTGTCATGCCTTCCTTGTCACGATGGACTGAAACTCTCTGTGACCATGAGGATCCATTTTCTCTCTGTATAGTTGTTTCTGTCAGGTATTTGATCACATTGATAAGAAAAGTAATTAATTCACCAGGTAATTCAGTGCAGGTCAGTTAGTACAGGGCACTAGTTATAAAGTTGTTAGATGAACGAGTGCCCAAAGGAAGGTGAGACAAACCTCTGGTCATCAAATGCAGGAACTGCTATTCACAGGGTGGGTAGGGTGAAGGGAGAAGGCTAGACTACTAAAGGCCACAAGTTAGAGCATGCCTCTATCAGGGCTTGGACCCATTTGGTGGAAGCTGGGGCACTAGGAGCTGTAGCCCCTGGAAGAACTATCTTTAGAACCAAGGAGAGTTGGGGCTGGAGAGATGGCTCAGTGGGTAAGAACACTAGATGATCTTCCAGAGGAACCAGGTTCAGTTCCCAGTACCCACATGGCAGCTCACAACTGTCTGTAACTCCATCTGACACCCTCACATAGACATACATTCTGGAAAAACATCAATGCACAATAAATAAATACATCATTAAACAAAGAAAAGAAACAAGGAGATATACCTTCCCTCCCTCTTATCTTCAGTGCATACCATTGCTCAAACCTAGTTAGAAGCATTGGTGTGAGGTGACAAAATTTATTGGTGGCAGAGAAACTTTAGACTATGACCCACTCTTCCCTGTCCCGTTACCTCTCTCGACTGATGTGCAACATCTCACACTCACATGGCCCCAGCCCCAGAGTCTTCCTGAATGTTCTTGGACCTATGAAGGCTTCCTTGCTAGTCCTGTCTGATGTTCATCTACCAGATAGCCTCGTGATGCTTTTCCCTGCTTGAGCTCTTTTGAAAACTTCTATGATTGCCCCACTCACAACTTGTCCATCACAGGCCTCTGTCCTGCCTTATTTTTCTCTTTAACATTATGGCAACCCAATGGTCTGTGCACTAGCTCTCACTCCTCTCTCTAGAGTGTGAGTTCCAAGAGGACAGTGCTTTTCAAGTGCTTTGTCTACAGTTGTGTCCTTAGGGATTGGAAGAGTGCCTAGAACGTGGCGAACTCTCCATAAGCACACTCAACAAGTTTGTTGGATAAATGGATGAACCAAGATCCAAATACCCCTTCACTTCTGCTCATTTGTTCATTCAACAACATATACAGTGTAGGGGTGGATAGGAAGAGGGAACATGAGGAAGCAGGATGAACAATTAGCAAGCATAGCCTATCTCAAGAGCCTCTGTTTCCCCATATATAAGCAAAGGAGACTTGAAAGTACCCCCTCAGCCCCAGTATCCTATAAGCACAGAGAATTTTCCTGGCAGAGCTACTTGGTAGATAAAATTAATCCTTTTCTTAATCAGTGATTTCTCCGCACATGACTTGTCAGGGGAACCTTTCTCTGATGTTCACATGACTTGAGAACTTGTCACATCTTCCATCTCTGGAACGTCCTCGCCTGAAATTGAAAGGTAAATATTTCAGTTGTGAGTCTCTCTGTCATGACTCAAATAATTTTAAAATTGCTTAGATGTCTTTGCCTAACAATGTTCAGATTGTTCTAATGCAGGGGAAAACGGTAGTTTTAGACACAGTAATATTGATAGCAGCTAGCAATTTCCATGTACTTCACATAGTTACTGGTGCTGTGAGGATTACCAAGCAGAAAATTTAACTGTCTAAAAAGATATTCTGTAAAGAGGGCCTAGCATGGTTCCTGTCCACAGAAGGTCCTTGCTGGGAAGTAACTTTTGCAATAATTACTGTCACAGAGTTTAGCTAGGAAAGAGCCACATTTCTTGCTAGGATGTTGTAATGTCATTGTGGATCTCAACGCAAAGAGATTGTATCAATACACTTCTCTGAATGCAAGGACAGGTCACTGAAGGAAGGGAAGTACCTGAAGTAACAAGAAATGTTTCTAACTAGGAGGTAGTGGAGGGACGGTCCAGAATTGGGACTACCCTCCTCATTGCATTAATTCCCTAGATCATCTCTTGTGTCTTCTTGAGACTCAACACTCCCACCTCTGCCCTTAGGGAAGTCTTTATCTAATTATCTAGTTGGTGAATATGTACCATAAATGTCAGATAAATGAGGTACCATGCAATGGTAAAGAAATGGATGTTTTCTTGACTTTTTAGAAGGTTAAAGACAGATGCTTTTAAAAAACATGTATACAGGGTCTGGGGAGATGGGCTAATGAGCAAAGTGCATGCCACATACACTTGAAGATGTGCATTTACATCGTCAGATCCTATAAAAACTCAGGCACAGTAGTACATACATGTCTATGAACCCAGAGCTCTCATGGTGAGATGGGAGATGAAGACAGGAGAATCTCTAGAAAGCTTGCAGGACAGCCAGCCTGGCACATACAATGGAAAACAACAAAGAGACCTTGTCTTAAACAAGGCAGAAGGTGTGGACCGAAACTCAAGCTTACTTCTCTTTCCTCCACATATTCATACAGTGACATACACATGACTCCATCCCTTGCCCCTCACCGTACACATGTGCAAAAAGCAAACCAAAACCAAACCCATACCCTGACTCAAGAACAAATTTTGCTTTGGTAGCTTCACCTGCCAATCCTAAACAACAACAACAACAACAACAAAACAAATACATCAAGCAATTGTCAGAATCTGAAATATTTAGTTATGCAGTTATTTTTATTGTCTTTTTCTTAATTAGGTCAGGATTTAATTTGGTTTTGTTAATTGCTTTATTCTTCTCATCTACAAGGGTACATAGTAAGTCTCATTGTTTTTGTGTTTGAGGGACTAGCAAACCCAATCTAGACCATGAAACAGAAGAAATAAAGTTGGACCCCAGCTAAGAGAGAAGCTACAAGAGTCACAAGGTCCAGTAGGTGGGGTGACAACTCGTAGGAGCTGAGAAACAAGGTTGCAGAGACTGGAGAGGTGGACAGGTTTTAGAAGTCTTGAATGTTAGGCCAGGGTTTTTGTCTTGTGTCCTCAGGCCCTGGAGCAACCCTGAGAGTTTTAAGCTGTAGTGAGGCCTGTTACATAACTTCTTTTCAATAGACCTTTCTCTCTCTCTCTCTCTCTCTCTCTCTCTCTCTCTCTCTGTGTGTGTGTGTGTGTCTGTGTGTGTCTGTCTGTCTGTCTTTTCTTGCAAGCCCAGGCTGAGTCCTTAGGAGTTTTCTGAAAAACATCATTCAGTAAGTAAAATGTACCACACTATCTGTTCTTCCCTTATCTAAATCCAGCTCAACTCAGACCCACATCCCTTGTAATTAAACCCAAACTCAAGCTATATTAAGCAAATATTTAAACATAATAACTAAAAAAGAATGCTTTAGGAATTGTGTGATAAAGTTGTCAGAGCTTTGTCATTTCAGAACAGCCTGGAGGGAACTGGGAAGGAAATCACTTTGAGATATTTTAATAATGTGTCCAACCCTTGACATGTATAAATATGATGACAACCAGATGCCAGACTCAGAGATGATGGGCCCAGCATTGGTTTGGTGTGTCTGTGATATCTGCCCATGCCAGGGTCTATATACATGCACACATTATTAACAAATAGTTTGTATTCATTAGTAAATATTGATTAAGAACCTACTAGGGTCCAAATATTGCTCTAGGCACATAGTCTAAGGAATCAGTGTTCACAATCCAGTTCCTTATACTCAAGGAGTTTTCAGTTAGTAGGGCAGAATGACATGTGACCATGCGATCCCTACAAGAACAGTTGTTCTAGCTACTAGATGGGATTCCTGCTTTCTCATTGACCCTTCACAGCAGTCTATTGAGTTTGATATTTTGTTTCTGTTTTATAAGACAAGGGAAGCTGTGGTCCTGTGGCCAGTAAATGGTACAGTCAGGACTGGAGTATAGGTATGACCCCACACCTCTGCTCTTTTCTCCCCACCTGTCTTGCCTTAGAGGAAGGCCAGTGTATGTGTGAGGAATGGGACTAAGAGAAGGCAGCTGTGGGTATGGGGAGTTCTTAAAAATGATGGAGCAGGAAATGGAAAATGGAAACTGGCTAAGACGGGGGTGGGGGAATGGAGAGAGGTGAAATCACTGGTCTGATATTAAAGGCAGGCAAATCACCAAATGTCAGAAGTCCACAGACTTAATGTCCATATTTATTTTAAAAAATTACTTTATTTGTATGAATGTCTGGCCTGCACCTATGTAAGTGCACTGTATATATTTGTGTGCCTGGTGCCCATAGATACCAGCAGGGGGCACCACATCCTCTGTACTCTGCACTAAGGAAGGTTGTAAGCAGCCATGTGGGTGCTGGGAACTTAACCCAGGTCCTCCCCAAGAACACAAAGTACTCTTGACCGTGGATTCATTTCTCTGACCCTTAGAGCATTTGTTGTAATGGGAGCTGGGCCCAGTGCTCTCAAGGTTCTGTGAAGAGAGCAGAGCTTGGTGCTGAGGTGAAGTGGGAGCTTTCAGCTATTTCAGCAGAGAGTTCAGTAAATGGTATTGATCTGAAGCCTTGGGGACTATGCCAGATGTAAGGATAAGGTTAGACAGGAGAGGGAGAGAATATAAACAACTGATTCAGATGCCTTGAAAGCCCTCACTGACAGCCATGGACTTCCTTAGATAGTTCTACTACCACCAACACTGTGTACCATACCTGTATCTCTCTACTGTGTATCCTACTCATCTGGGGTAACAACAGGGTTATTTACAGATTTCTCTCACCTCTCCCTTTCTAGCCAGTTCCTGCTCCTCTGTGTATATGGGTATGTCCATATGACTTTAGTTAGTTATGCAAGTGTAAATCACATAGGGGAAGAAGCTGAGAAAGCCAGGGCATGATTCAACATTCTTTCCTCTGTTGTGATGATGGCCAGTGTTAAAATCCAGCCAAGGTTCTCCTGGGCCCTCCGTGGCAATGAGTCAGGCCTTTCTGGTGATTTACAATGGATACTTAATGAGAAATAACTGTTTGGCATGCTAACTCATGGATTCTCTGGAGTTGTTATTGTAACATAACTGACCTAATAATGACTAATGTAGACTGCAAGTTAAGGACAAATTCACATCATACCCAGTCTCCCTGATTCATTCAGTCACCAGTCTATCAAGATATCCACTTAAGTTATCTCTTATCTCTGCTTATACTATACTTATCTCTGCTGTATATTAGCCATTTTTTGCCTAGCTAAGGAAGGAAAAATATCAGTGTACATGATCAGTGTCTTTTCCTAATATAGCTACTTTCCAGCACAACAAGCAGAAATTCTTTCTGCATCTCATGATATCATATATCTAAATATATATCTGTATCTATCATCAATATGTGTAATATATCTGGATCTACCATTAGTAGGAGAGGAGGTGGGAAGTCATTCGGTTTGGATTGATTTTGAAGGTAGTTTGTTTTGTGTGCGTGTGTGTTTTTGTTTTGTTTTTTGTTTTTTGTTTTTGTTTTTTGGAGACAGGGTTTCTCTGTGTAGCCCTGGCTGTCCTGGAACCACTCTGTAGACCAGGCTGGCCTCGAACTCAGAAATCCACCTGCCTCTGCCTCCCAAGTGCTGGGATTAAAGGCCTGTGCCACCACTGCCCGGCCCTGAAGGTAGTTTGTTGATTGATGGCTAGACATGGGAGACTCTATCACTTGCTCTGGAACCACCCAGTCACTTTGATGTCCACACCCAGACCATTTGCATGATACCCCAGCCACAAGAAGCTGAAGGCCTGCCACCTCTCCTCTTGTGCAATTCAAGGACCATTGCACCACCAGATCTTTTTCTCTGATCACCTTGATTTAATGGTTTCTTGGTGGTTCATGTCTATCTTGGCATCCTTCTTGCTTTTTTTTTTTTTTTGTAGACTTCTTCCACCAGTGCCTTTGGGTTTCTGAGTAGGGCTCATACTGATGGCTGTGGATAGGGACTGTGCAGGTGCTATCACCTCCCTAGAGGGAGTTTCTAAGGAGTCTCACAAAAAGGAGACTCGCAACAAGATCCAAGTGCTGCTGGCTATTGGATTCCTGCTCCACAGGCTCCCAGAAGCTTCTGGCTGACTTGTTTACTCTTTTATAGAATTTAAGATCACCATGTAGGATTCTCTCCCACAGAGAGAATTTAAGAAGAATAGCTATTCCACACACCAGCTTTAGAATTTGTAGTCTTTTCTTCTTTTTCAGACAGTCTTAACTCAGTTTCCCAGGTGATCTTGAATTCCCAGATCCAATTGGTCCTTGTGGGACTACAGGTGCACACCAACACTCCTGGCTATAGAGAGAGTCTCACTGTTTAGTTGGATGTGTGTGGTAAAGAAAACAAATAGTCAAGGGCAACACCCAAATAACCAAAGGTGTCAGTTGTTGCCATGACGATAGAAAAGGAAGTGAAGATTTTTAGGGAGAAGACATGAGCTCTGCTTAGCAACTGCTGAATTTGAAATATACCAGGTGTCATCCAGTGGAAGAGATCCAGTGAACATCTGGTGACCCAGCTAGAACTATAGACTTGTCGATCAGAGTATCATTTGTATTTAAGGGCATGGGATTGGAGCCAGGTGTGGTGGCAAACACCCATTATCCCAGCACCCAGCAAGTAGAGGCAGGAGGATCAGGATTTCAGGGCCAGCCTTGACTGAACAATGAGTTCTATGATAGCCTAGGCTGAAAAAAAAATAACCAAGGAAATAGACAAAAAGATAGGAGAATGAAGTTTGGCAAAGTACTCGTCTTTAAGGAAACATAGCAGCCTATAGGAAGTGGTCTTTTGCTTGTGAGATGGAAGAGGCCAGAGCATATTACAATAGGAAAGACAAAGGGGAAGAGGCTGAGGATTTTATTCACCTATGCATCCAGTTACTCATCAACTTCTAACTGGTATTACATTTACTACATTTATTACTTCTTTTTATTTAACAGATATTTTTAAGCACCCACTGAGTGCCCTGGGATAACCTCAAGACCCTGACCTAAAGCCAGAAGATAGGGATGGGGCCCACCACGCTTTGAGTTCTATATCAGAATTCAGAGCTGACACTCAGTGAGCAGCTGCTTCTAAGGCTGTTCCAAGGTCTTGTTTTCCAGTCTTGTTAGGTCTGGGTATGAAGGATCCTGGTATGACCTAACCACAGTCAGTACCTAGATGCCCTCTGGGCACCAATAGAGACAGTTACATAATTTAACATGAGACAAAATACAAGTGGTTATTAGATAACATGCCTTAATTTATTTCTTTGGTCTAACCCAGAGTAAAGTCCCTTGGTTGGATCAAGAGAGTGGGCCACTTTAATCCTTGGCTTTCTATATAGCAAGATGTATAACACTGGGATTTAGAGACTTTTCTTATACGAACCGCCTTCTGGCCATTCTTGTCTAGTTTGCTCAACTTCTCATAGACAGTGAATGTCTACTTGAAAATAGGCCCTTCACGGAAATCTCCAGGCCAGGTCACCTGACTTCAAAGCTTTATGGCAAAACTATTTATTACAAGAAAGTAATGAATAGTTTGCTTGTTTGGTTTTGATCAGCATCTGAGACAAGCTGGTCACTTGTTCATCTTCCCTTTCTGATATTTATGATGCAGGTCCCCATGTGCTGCTGCTCTCTGCTTCCCACCTAAGCACTTCATTCAGCTCCTCATCAAGATCCCTGAAGATACAGAGCTTCTCAGCCCTGCTGCCTTCATGCAGGGCCTTCTCTCCTGGTTTAGGTTTGTCTTAAGACATGGTGGCCCACAAAAGAAATTAGATATGATGGGGGGCATTGCCAGTAGCTTCAGTACAAAGTAGAAGTATATCGTAAGTTTTTATAATTATTCTCTCATACAATTCATCCCAACAGCAGTTTCCCCTTCCTTCACTCCTCTTCAGTTCTCCCACCCTCTCCCCAGATCTGTAGGGGATCAGTCTGATGCTGCTTGTATTCAAATGCTAAATACTGGCCCCCAAGATCTGGTTCCCTCTGAGAAGGAGATCCTCAAACATATACCAAATGATGCTATGCAACCAAGGCTAAAGCCTGTGATTGGGCAGTAGATAGAGGTAAGTGGGATTTCAGTTACCTGGCTGGGGGTTGCAGGTAGAGAGAGAAAAAGTGGGGAGAAAAAAAGGAGAAAGGGAGGAGGCCGCCATGAGAGGAGATGGACCATGAGCACAGGGCCAGGAGAAACAGCACGTAACAAAGACTTATGGCTGGGATATAAATCAGAATGTCTCAATAACCTGCCCAATCTAGGCTTACAGCTTGTAAATAAAATACCTGGATTGTGTGTCTTTTATATGGCATAGCTAGAATTTTTAATTCATCATGCACAGATCCACACTCCTCTGTGTCTCTTCAGAAAAGAGCAGGCCTTCCAGGGATATGTACTGAATACAGCAAACAAGACCAGGCACAAACCCTCATATCAGAGCTGGGTGAGGCAACCCAGTGGGAAGTAAAGGGTTCTGTGCCATGCAAAAGAGTCGGAGATCTCACTTTCACTGTTAGGAGTTCCACAAAACCACCAAGCTAACAACCATAACACAGGTGCAGAGGACCGAGCACAAACCCACGCAGGCTTCATGATAGCCACTTCAATCACTGTGAGCACCCGTGAGTCCTTAGTTGATTCCGTGGGCCGTGTTCTCCTGGTGTCCTTGACCCCCCTGGCTCCTACAGTTCTTCTTTTCTCTTTTCCATGGGTACCCCAAGCTCCAAGGGGAGGAACCTGATGGAGTTCTCCAGTTCTGGCTCTCTCTACCTAATGTTTGGCTATAGGTGTCTGTATCTGCCAGAGAAAACCTCTCTGATAATGATTGGGCCAGGAACCCATCTATGAGTATAGCAGAATATCATTAGGATCATTTTAATGATTTTTTTTCTGGGATCACTTTATTGATTTTTTTCTAGGACCATTTTATTGATTTTTTTTTTTTCTATCTTAGGGCTCTGGGCTATCCAGCCTCTGGTATATTAGATCTTTCTTAGTCAAGTGATTTAAAGAACACACTTTTGGGGGTGGGGAGATTGCTCAGTGAGTAAAGTGCTTGTTGCATAAGAATGAGGACCCCAGTTCAGAGGACTTAGCATCCACGCATCCATGGAAAGGTCAGGTGCAATGGCGTCTTTACAAGTCAAGTGCTAAGTGGGAGGAGACTGGCAGATCTTGAGGGCCCAAGTGGTAAGTTCCAGGTTCACTGAGAGACTTTCTCAAAACACAGGGTGGAAAGCAAGGGAGGAGGGTACCTGATGCCTACCTCTGCCCTGTGTGTGTGTGTTAATAAAATTAAATCCAAGTTTTCCTTTCCAGTCCTGCTCCCAGAATGAAGACTCTGAGACCAATTAGTTATTGTTAAATGTCTAGGTGATAAGCTTCGGCTCATTTCCTGACTAGCTCTTAATTTATTTAACCATTTAAACTATTCTGTGTCTACCACTTGGTTAGTTACCTCTTCTTCAGTCCTGGCCCACTTCTTCCTTCTCAGCTCCTCAGCGTCTCCCTGAGTTCATCTACTTGCTGGTTTATGTCTGTCTCCTAGGTCTGTCTTGTGTCTTATCTCCCAGGACAATTCTCTCTTTTATCTCTTACTATTTTCCAGAATCTTCTCTCTTCCTGCCAATGTCCCATCTCCTATTTCCTGACTCAGTTAATTGGCCATGAGCTTTTCTATTGACAGGTAATGCTTATAAGATCTCTCTCTCTCTCTCTCTCTCTCTCTCTCTCTCTCTGCGCATGTATGCACACATTCTTTTATTCCTTATTGCTAGTGCTGGCCACAGTTTCAGTCACAAGTTATAGCTCACTAATCTTAATTAATTATTTTTCCTTTTGTGGATTTATGCCCAATTTCTAGGAATAATCTTGAAATAGTTTATTCATCTGTCCATTTATCCACTCATTAATCCATTTGCCAAGTGTTTTTTAAGTCTCTCCTTTGTGCTTAGTACATTGTTTGGGCTTTAGTGACAAAGAAGGCAAGGTTCTTGCCATCATGAAGCTTAGAGCTCAGAGAGCAGAGCCTGAACAAGTACCTCTGTGTGGTAGGCAATGGCTGCTGGGGTCCACACTATCTAGATGAGCACTAGACGTCCCTTGTTAGGAGGAAAGGCTTGGGATGAATGCCCTGCTCTGGAAATCAGGGTTCAGCCTGGCCTCTCACATGCCTCATCCTGTTGGTGAACTCTTGATACACTACTTTTCTCCAGTGTTGGGCCCTGTCTTGTTCTTGGATAACTCCTTGTAGAAACCCACTGTGACCGTCAGCCTTAGTCCTTGAGTCCTGTTTCCAGTTGCCAGGACTCCCACATGGCCAAGCTCTACTGAAGATGCTCACACCTCTAACTTACTGATGTCCTTTACCTCTGGGAATTCCCCATTGGTCACCAGTGTCACCTTGGCATTCACCTCTCAGGACAGGTTTAGTTGCATGTTCTAGCTGCTCCCTCAACTTGCAAATAGAAATGCTTTTCTTCTCCACTGTCTCTGTGATATTTACTAGAGCAGTGGTCCTCAACCTTCCTAATTCTGCTGCCCTTTAATATAGCTCCTTGTGTTGTGGTGACCCCAAACAAATTATCTCACTGCTACTTCATAACTATAATTTCTTTTACTGTAATGAATTGTAATGTAAGTATCTTATATGCAGGATATCTGATATGCAACCCCATGTTGGTGCTCACAGGTTAAGAACCTCTGAACTATAGTCTGTTGTTGAAATCATCTGGCTCTTGCTAGCTCAGAGTTTCTTCTCATTCCACTCACTTAATTGGACGAATATTATTTATGGCTTGCTGCTTTCTTATAGCATCCAGGAGCACCAATCCAGCAGTGGCATCACCTACAGGGATGATTGATCAAGAAGATGCACCACAAGCTTGGTTACAGGCAAATCCTAAGAAGGGATTTTGTCAATTGCAAATCCCTCTTCCAAATGACTACATCATTTAGTCACCAGTCTATCAAGCTATCCACTTAAGTTATCTCTTATCTCTGCTTATACTATACTTATCTCTGCTGTATATTAGCCACTTTTTGCCTAGCTAAGGAAGGAAAAATATCAGTGTACATGATCAGTGTCTTTTCCTAATATAGCTACTTTCCAGCACAACAAGCAGAAATTCTTTCTATATCTCATGATATCATATATCTAAATATATATCTGTATCTATCATCAATATGTATAATATATCTGGATCTATCATCAATATGTATAATATATCTGGATCTATGGTTAGTAGGAGAGGCAGTGGGAAGTCATTTGGTTTGGATTGATTTTGAAGGTAGTTTGGTTTTTGTGTGTGTGTTTTTTTGTTTTGTTTTGTTTTTTGTTTTTGTTTTGTTTTTTGTTTTTGTTTTGTTTTTTGTTTTTGTTTTTTCGAGACAGGGTTTCTCTGTGTAGCCCTGGCTGTCCTGGAACTCACTCTGTAGACCAGGCTGGCCTTGAAGTTTATGTTAGCAGTATCCAGGACAGTTGTCTAGCTTTAAACCAGGAAGATAAGGGATCCAAGTCCCCAGATTTTGTTGTGACTCCACATTTCCTATTCCAAAAATTGATATGCAAATGAAACCAGTGACCCTTTAACAAAACACACTCAGTCTGAAGATCCAGAAAGGCTGGTTGGGTCTGGCCTTTGCCCACTCACCAGTGTCCCCCACTTCTTTCCCTTACTATTCTTTTGTCCATTGGCCACCTGTTGTCTCCTAGAAGCTGTTCACCACTTTGGTGACTCTCATGTCAATGTTATCTTTCTGCCACTTGTCATGATGGTTCCTTTTGATCCTCCAGGTCTGATTTCAAAGTCAATCTTTTTAGGGAAGACATTCCTACCCTGCCTAAGTGGAATTCTTCTGTTATTTTCTCCAACAGTACCCTACTTCTTAGACTTTTTCAAAATTCATAATTATTTTATTTGTTGAATGACTTGACACCTAAGCCATTAAATTAATTTAATTAAAATTACCTTTATTTAGAAAACACTTATTGAGCCTCCACTAAGGGTGGATACTCTTCCAGGAACTGGGGTTAGGTGGTGAGCAGAATGAACACAAATCTCTCCACAACTAAGCCGCAGCATCATTGTCTCCAGAATTCATGATACCCAGAATAAAAGAGTCATATATTTGTCTCCATCATGTAGAGGGAAAAGACAGGGGCAGCCAGAAAGGTAGGAGGGAGTCCTGGGAGGCAATGGAAGGACACATTTGAAGAAGAAAGTGATTGGCTCAGTGAAATCCTGCCACAAGACTGAGTATGGTGAGGGCTGAAACTTGCCCTTTGAAACTGTCTAGGTAAGATGGTGAACTAGAATCTACATTGGAACAAGAGGAAACAAAAGGAATAGGGATATTGTATCACCTTATGGGCTACTTCTCCAATCCCTGTGTCTGCTCGATCAATATTCCAGCAAAATTTCTCTACCACTGGACCCATGAACTTTGTCCATGGTCAGACTGAGTTTGCTGCTGAGACTGTAACCAACACAGTCCATCCCATTGCCATTGCTGTACTATATCCCAGGCAAATGGGGCTAGCAGGAATCCTACAAAAGCTTCACAAGGAGGGATTTCATAGAAGGAGTTGCCAGCAACGCCGGCCAGGGCTACCCTGAGCAGCCCAGTTGAGGAAGGCAGAGGTGTGGGAACTCAACAAAATCCCTAAACAGTGTTCTGGGGTCCAAATAGTCACCAGCTATTCTGGACTTGGTGGGAATACAATTGTGGCTGGGTAGATTTGCCTCACCTGTCCACACAGCTTGGAGAAAAGAGTTAAGAAAAATCCACTTGCACAAGTGACCAGTAAAAATCAGCATGGAACACAGCCCAGATGAGGATCAGGAGACAAAGCAGCTGATCTGCCATGGAGACTAAAACAGCATTCAGGTTGGAGAGTCCATAGCGTACATCTCCACCCAGCTCTCCTACAGCTACTCGCTGCCTGACTCTACTCTCTTACCCTTACCTCCATGGAGTTGTCCTTCCTTCCCCACAGCCGTCTCTCACTCATGCAGTAGTGCAGACATTTCCCCACTGTTCTCATCTTTTACTGTTTCTTTTGCTCTCTCACTCCCTCTTTCTTTTTCTGCTGTGTTTCACTTCTCCACTCTCCACGTACCCTATGCATTCTTCTTTCTGTTTCTCTCCCAAAGCCCAGAGGCTGCCCTGGTACAGGCATATGCTCATATGCTTATATACTTCACCCTTCTCTTTAGTCTGCTGTTAACCGAACCCCTCACAGACCCACCCGATTTAGTCATTGTCTCAATTATCCCTACGTCTATGAATGTGCCTCTCCTCTCCTTCCCACCTAACAATCTGACTTTCCACCGGTCTCACCGAGACTGTTGACCTCTTTGTCTTTTCCTTTCTACTCATCCTAACACATCAGTAGAATCATCAGGGATCCCTTTCTCCCTAAACCAACCGATACTAAACAAGTGTAGTTTGTAGTCACCTGTTGTTACTCACGTGTCAGAGTAGGTTAACTATAGGGTGGTGATGCTGTTGCAGACAGTTCTCCATCTACAGGGGCGGATGGGAGCTAGAGCCTAGTTTCTGGAACACCAGTGTAACAGACAAGAATATCGCCACATGGCACTACCATCTAGTCTCTCCTGACCACGGCAAACACCCTCACAGAAAGAAGAGAGGCAACTGGAATTAAAACCCATATCAAAAGAACAGCAGCAGCAGCAGCAACAACAATAACAAATCTTAACTAATGATCTCACTCCAGATGGGCAAATCCCAGCATGATTACAAAACACGAAAAACCAAGACAACTTGCCTCCTCTAAAAATTACCAATCTCCCAGTAACAACCATGATCAAAATTACTTAGACAAAACTGGATCAGTAGATGAGAGCGTACATCCTTTAAAAATTTATTTTACTTTTTAATTTATTCACTTTATATCTCGATTGCTACCCCCTCCTGGTCTCCCCCTTACACAGTCCCTTTCTCCATACCCACTTCCTTTCTCCTCTGAGAGGATAGAGGCCCCCTGGGTATTCCTCCAACCCTGGCACATCAAGTGACTGCAGGTCTAGGTGTATCCTCTCCCACTGAGGGCAGACAAAGCAGCCCAGTTAGGGGAACATAATTCACAGACAGGCAATAACTTGATGGACAGGCCCAAATCCAGGTGTTGGGGAACCCACATGAAGACTGAGCTGCTCATCTGCTACATGTGTGGGAGGCCTAGGTCTAGCCCGTATATACATTTTGGTTGGTGGGTCAGTCTCTGGGAGCCCCCAAGGGTCTAGGTTAGTTGACTCTGTTGGTCTTCCTGTGGAATTCCTATCCCCTTCAGACCCCTCAATCCTTCCCCCAACTCCTCCAAAAGAGTCCCCAAGGTCTGTCCAGTGTTTAGATATGGGTATCTGCATCTGTTTCAGTCAGCTTCTGGGTAGAGCCTCTTAGAGGACAATTATACTAGGCTCCTGTCTGCAAGCATAACAGCATCATTAATAGTGTCAGGGACTGGTAATTGCCCACGGATGGGTTTCAAGTTGGACCAGTTATTGGTTGACCATTCCTGCAGTCTCTGCTTAATCTTTGTCCCTGAATTTCTTGTAGACAGGATACATTTTGGGTCAAAAGTTTTGTGGGTGGCTTGGTGTACTGACTGATTTTGTGTTAACTTGACACAAGGTGGAGTTATCACAGAGAAAGGAGTTTCAGTTGAGAAAAATGCCTCCCATGAGATCCAGCTGTAAGGCATTTTCTCAATTAGTGATCAAGGGGGAGGGCCCCTTGTGGGTGGTACCATCTGTGGGCTGGTAGTCTTGGGTTCTATAAGAAAGCCAGCTGAGCAAGCCAGGAGAAGCAAGCCAGTAAGTTAAATCCCTTCATGGCCTCTGCATCAGCTCCTGCTTCCTGACCTGCTTGAGTTCCAGTCCTGACTTCCTTTCCTGATGAACAGCAATTGGAAGTATAAGCTGAATAAACCCTTTCTTCCCCAACTTGCTTCTTGGTCATGATGTTTGTGCAGGAATAGAAACCCTGACTAAGACACTTACTGTTCTTATCCCTCCACTGGGGTTCTTGCCTGGCTACAGGAGGTAGCCTCTTCAGGTTCTATATCCCCACTACTAAGGTCTCAGCTAAGATCACCCCCCCCCATTGACTTCTGGAAGCCTCTGCCATCCCAGGTGTCTGGCATGTCCACGAGATGCCCCCTAAACCCAGACCCTGGACAGCTGCTAATTTTCATTCCTTCTCTTGGCTCTCTGGCACTCTCTTCTGGCTCTCTCCACACCTGATCCTGAACCTCCCCATTCCCCTTCCTATCTCCTCTCCCATCCAGTTCCCTCCCTCCACCTGCCTCCTATGACTCTTTTATTACCCCTTCTAAGTGAGATTCAATTGTTCCTCTTGCTCCACATCCTCACCAGCATGTGCTATCACTTGAATTTTTGACCTTAGCCTTTCTGATTGGTGGAAAGTAGAATCTCAGGGTCATTTTGATTTGCATTTTCCTGATGACTAAGAACATTGAACATTTCTTTAAATATTTCTTGGTCATCTGAGATTTCTCTGTTGAGAATTTTCTGTTTAGCTCTGTACCCCATTTTTTCATTGGGTTATTTGGATTCCTGGTGTCTAATTTCTTCATAAATGTTGGATATTAGCCCTTTGTCAGATATAGGATTGATGATGAACCTGACAGATTTCCCAATCTGTAGGTTGCCAATTTGTCCTATTGATGGTGTCTTTTGCCTTACAGAAGCTTTTCAGTTTCATGAGGTCCCATTTATCAATTGTTGGTCTTAGAGCCAGAGCCATTGGTGTTTTGTTCAGGAAGTTGTCTCATGTACCAATGAGTTTAAGGCTATTTCTACTTCCTGTTCTATTAAATTTAGTGTATATGGTTTTATGGTGAGGCCTTTGGTCCACTTGGACTTGAGTTTTGTACAGGGTGATAAATATCGATCTATTTGCATTCTTCTACATGAAGACATCCAGTTAGACCAGCACTATTTGTTGAAGACCTTTCTTTTTTTCCATTGAATTGTTTTGCCTTTTTCTTAGGGTTTTACTGCTGTGAACAGACACCATGATCAAGACAACTCTTATAAGGACAACATTTAATTGAGGCTGGCTTAAGGTTCAGAGGTTCATTCCATTATCATCAAGGTGGGACCATGGCAGCATTTAGGCAGGCATGGTGAAGGAGGAGCTGAGAGTTCTACATTTTCATCTGAAAGCTGACAGAAGACTGACTTCCAGGCAGCTAGGAGGAGGGTTTCAAAGCCCACCCCTACAGTGACACACTTCCTCTAACAAGCCCACACATACTCCAACAAGGCCACACCTCCTATTAGTGCCACTCCCTGGCCCACATAGGCTTGTTCAAATACATGAGGCTATGGGAGCCATGCCTAGCTATAGCATAATAAAAAATACATTTAGTCTAACTTCCATAGTCTATAGCAGTATCAACAATGTTGAAGGTCCTAAGTTCAAAGTCTCTTCTGAGATTCATCCTATCACTTAATTATAATCCCCAAAGCAAGACAGCAAACCAACTGGGCAAACTCCAAACTTTGCATCTCCATGTCTGATGTCAAAGCTGTCTTCAGATTTCCAACTCCTTTTCCATCTTTGTTGACTGCAACAAACTTCTTTCTCCTAGGCTGGTTCTACTCCCGGTTAGCAGCATTCCTCAGCATATATCCTATGGGCTCTGGCATCTCGAACACCTGTGGTCTCCAAGGCAACTTCAACATTACAGCTTCTTGTTCCAATGTCTGGGACCCACATATGATCTTCTGGGCTCCTCTAAAGAGCTTGGGTCACTTCTCCAGCTCTGCCCTATGTAGCACTCTAGGCTCTGGTTGATTCCACTCCATTGAAGCTACTCTTTTTCACGATCATCCTATGGTATTGCTATTGCCTATACACTGGAGTCTTCCACTGCAACTAAACTTCACCAATAGTCTCTCATAGGCTTTCATCATGGTGCCAAGCCTCAAATTCTTTGTGTGACCCCTTCAGTCCTGGGCCATCAACTGCAACTGAGGCTGTACCTTCACCAATGACCTTCCCTGGCCTCTCATAGTGCCAAGACTCAGCTGTTCTCCATAACCCCTTCATACCTTCAAAACCAGTACCACCTGGGTGATTCTTACTCATTACCAAGTCCAGCTGTTGTACGAGGTATAACCTTGGCTATCTCTGAAACACAACTTCTTTGTTCTCTCAGAAAACACTTCTCAGAAGATTTCATCTTAGTGATGCTGGTCTCTTCTTAATCACTGCTAATTCCTTAGCTCCAGCCAACCAGCATCCATTGTCCCAGTAGTTCCTTCTATTTTTGACTCGAAAGCCAGAGCTATATGGAAGAAGATGCTGAGTTCTGCTGCTTACTGGAGCTGGAACATGGCCCCTTGTTCTGTTTTCTGATTCCTTAATTGCCTAAGCTTGACTGTCCTGAAACTTGCTCTGTAGATTGACCTTGAACTCAGAGACCTGCATGGCTCTGTCTCATGAATGCTAGGATCAAAGACATGTACCACCATGTCTGGATTTAAGCTTTTTTCTACTTGGAACTTGCTCTGTACCAGGCTGGTCTTGAACAAAGAGATCTGCTTGCCTCTGTCTCCTGGGATTAAAGGTGTGTACCACCAGGCTTGGACCTAAACTTAGTTGGGTGGGATTCTGCTCCAAAGTCCCACTCTCTTAATCTGTTTATCTCCTGGAACATGGGATTGAGCTCCATTTCACTTCCTGGTGCCCTTTATTACTTGAATCATACGTTTTGTATTTTCTCTCTCAGCTTGCTCCTTTGCATTAAAATGCTCTTCATAAGACTAAACCAGAGTACAAAGTCTCTGCTGGGCTTTTTTGAGACTTCCTTTGTCAATGCAATTTATATAAATCTCTTTACCTTAGCCTCAGACTCTTCAGACAAGGGCAAAATACAGCCACATTCTTCAACAAAATACCACAAAAGCAGTCTTTAGGCCACATGCTAAAGTTCTTCTCCACTGAAACCCCGTAGGCCAGGTCTGCACAGGTCAAATCACTTTCAACAACAAAGTCTTTAATATTGCTGTTAGGATAGTGCATTAAGCCCCACTTAAAGCATGCCACTGCTTTCCAGATCCAAAGTCCCCAAGTCCACATTCTTCTAAACAAAAGCATGGTTAGGCCTGTCCTAACAATACCCCAGCCCCTGGTACCAGCATGTGT
The DNA here is from genome assembly GCA_019843965.1 of Rhynchomys soricoides. Taxonomy (NCBI): domain Eukaryota; kingdom Metazoa; phylum Chordata; class Mammalia; order Rodentia; family Muridae; genus Rhynchomys; species Rhynchomys soricoides. The sequence continues at coordinate 3,429,105 of JADRCH010000114.1, forward strand.
TTTCCATTTCCTTTTCACCACACCTTCTCCTATAGTTCCACCAACTGGGACTCTGTATTCAAATATCTGAGCCTATGGGGATCATTCTCCTGCAAACCACTGTATACATCTTGTGTAGCTACTATCTAAATTGTTGTAGAGCTTGTGACTAAGAACTTGGACTGTTCATATCTGAGGTTCAAACATATTTAAATTTAAAGTTACAAGGATTACAGGGTATAGAATGTCAAAACCAAATTACAAAGCAGAAGAAAAGGGTCCTGAGAGCAAACATTGCCATAAAAGAAAAAAGATTATATTGATTAAATGGTTTGAACTTAAAGAAAATTAGTTGTTACACACAAGCACACACACACACACACACACACACACACACACACACACAGAGACATTACTCATAGACATCGTGTAAAGCTCTTCTTGGCCTGATCTGTCCTGGTCCCAATGACAAATCATTTTGCATGATTATAATTTTTCACTTGTCTTTGTGTGGTGTGCATCAATATATATATACATGTTTTAATGTCTGTGAGTGTATGTATGTGGGTGGATATGTGTGTACATATGTAAAAGCCTGAGGTTGACATACTTTTTTACTGTCCTTCCATCTCATTCTTTGAGTCAGAGATTTTTAATCAAGTCCAAAGCTCCTCAATTCAGCTAGTCTGAATAGCCATCTTGACTTGGGAATCCCATGTCTCCTTTTTCAGAGGCTGGATTTCAGGCAGGCTTCCACACCCACTTGATATTTGAATGAGTTCTGGAAATCTGAACTCTGGTTCGTATGCTTGTGTAGCAAACACTATAACCACTGAGCAATTTCCCCATATAGTGGTTTACTATCAACTTAGTTGAGTTAAAAATCACCTAGATCCCCTTTTCCCTCCACCTCCCACGATCATCCTGTTCCCCCCTCAATGCAGGACTGAAGCATCAACACCCTGGTCTTCCTTCCTTCTAGACTCCATATGGTCTGTGGGTTGTATCAGGGGCATTGTGAGCTTTTGGGCTAATATCCACTTATCAGTGAGTGCATACCATGTGTGTTCTTTTGTGTCTGGGTTACCTCACTCAGGATGATATTTTCTAGTTCCATCCATCTGCCTGAGAATTTCATGAAGTCATTGTTTTTAATCACTGAGTAGTATTCCATTGTATAAATGTACCACATTTTCTCTACCCATTCTTCTGTTGAGGGACATCTGGGTTGTTTCCAGCTTCTGGCTGGAAATAAATAAGACTGCTATGAACACAGTGGAGCATGTGTCCTTGTTATATCATTGGAACATTTTTTTGGGGGGGTTATATGCTCAACAGTGGTATAGCTGGGTCTTCAGGTAGAACTATTTCCAATTTTCTCAGAAAATGCCAGACTGATTTCCAAAGTGGTTTTGCCAGCTTGCAATCCCACCAGCAATGGAGGAGCATTCCTCTTTCTTCACATTCTCGCCAGCATCTGCTGTCACCTGCGTTTTTGATCTTAGCCATTCTGATTGATGTGAGGTGGAATCTCAGGGTCATTTTAATTTGCATTTCCCTGATGACTAAGGATGTTGAACTTTTGGAGGGCACTGGGAAGCGGAAGGAATAGGAAGTGGCCGAGCAAGACAAAGCAACCCTCAAAGATCAGTTCAATGAGACAAAGTTATGTAAACTTTCCCATACGGCAGCACATACATAGAGACACTCATATGGCCCAGCAGAGTGGAGGGACTGGCTATTGGTACTACAGACAATTGCTTGGGTGCTTCCCAAGGCCAAAGTCCTTCCTCACTCTGGACAAGTTTAAAGAAATTAAGTGAACATGTCAAAAAATAGATGTTCATTGGTTGGGAAGCTGTGCAACAGAGTGTATTTTTCTCAGGTCCAGAGAAGACCACTCAGGGTTGCTATTGTGGCTTGGAGATGCCATTAAAGGTATTAGTTTCTCATCTGTCTTTAATTTGTAGACCATGGTTTGGCTGTTATTTTCATGTTTCCTATGTGGTATTAACCTATGATGTTTGAAGGGTTCCCTGAGAACTTCTTGGCCAATGCTTCAACAAGATGTAACATGTTCTATGCACTGAAGGCTTTACTTGGTGGCATAAGACCCGCAGTTTTGGATGCCACATTTATGTTCCAGGTGAGATGGAAGAGTGGGCAACAGGGCAATGACAAAGGGAACCAGTGCGGAAGGTGAGTGCCACCAGCTAGAAGAGCTGTCCCAGAAGACTTGCCAGGGACTTCTTATACCTTATTCATTAGAGCTCTGTGAGGTGACTGTCGCTGGGTAAATCAGAAGATTTTTTGTAGCTATACATGATGAGATGAATTTAAGAGATTTTCAGGGGGTAAAACTGACAAGATTTGGAAACTGCTGAGATATTTGGAGGGATCCAGGCAGTTTAGAAATACTTCTGGGCTTCCCACTGCTGACATGTGGAACACAAATGCATGTGCAGGTGTACAGCTTAGACGGTGTTTAAACCACAAAGGAATTTGACTGATTTGAATCCAGAAACTGGAGACTTAAACCATATTCCCTGGGCTACCATTCCTTCCTTTACCCCTTAGATATTCTAACATCTTCTAGAGCTCAGATTACAAGCCATGGATAACCTTTGACCCATTTACTTTCCTCCCCTCTTCCACCTAAGAAGCTCATTTTGCTTCTGGAAGGCACCAACCATTGAGGGTGTGTGAGAAAGTGGGAGAAAACCATCAATACTGTTCCTGTCCTCAATGCCAGGGTTCAGGGAGGGCCTGGGATGAGTGACAACCTCTTCTTAGCCGTTCTTTCTCAGATACCTGTTTTGTATCTGGCTGATATATTCCTTTTCTCTTGCCACTGCAACAAATCACTACACTTATTGGCTTAAAGCAACATAAATTTATTGCCTTACTATTCTAGGGACAGTAACTCTGCGGTCAAGTGGTATCAGGGATATGGTCCTGGAGTTTTTAGTAGCCCATCTCCTAGTTTCTAGAGGCTGCCTACATTCCTTTCATGACATCTTATACTGTGAACTCTGATGCTCTTGCTTCCTTTTTGTAAAGGGAGATAATCCAGGATCCTGTTTCCATCTCAAAATCCTTAACTGGGTCATATTTGCAAAGTTCTTTTAACTATTTAAAGTAATGCTAAAATTTGAATGATTGTGCACCCCCCAAATTCATAAATTCAAGCCAACCCCTAGTGTAGTGATATTAAGGGGTTGGGATTTGGAAAGCCAGTTAGGCCACAGGGGCTAATCTGTAAGAGTGGGATTGGTATACCTATAGAAGTGGTCTAAGGGAGCTTGTTCACCTTTTCATCATGTGAGGGTGTGACAAGAAGGTACCATCTACCAGGCAGGGGACAAACCCTCAAAAGACCCCCAAAGCTATGGAAATACTAACCATTAGACCTTCTGTCATTCTACAAACTGTGATCAATACATTGTTGATGTTTATAAATTACACACTCTAATGTTTTATAGAAGTCTAACAGGACCAAGGCTGGTAACACACTTATATGATTAGGTTGTAAAATTTGAGGCTTGAGCCTTATTCTGCCTGACAGAGCTAAGCATGTTCACTGATATGTGCCTGGTCTTCTGCTGACAGATAAGGCACAGTCTCTGCTCTTAGAGAGCCTTACAGCTTAGGGGAGAAGGCATAGAAATACATAGTTAATTTTACAGTATGAGAGGGAAACCCAGCTAGGAACTCTTAAGAGAGACTCCGTTAGATTTTGAGATAGGCATGAATTAGGCAGGTAAATAATAATGAAATAAACATTTATATATTTACTACTACCTACCAGGTAGTACTTAAGCAATAACACATGTTATTATCTTTGACCCTCTCAATCTTGAGTAAGTGGGCACTAATATCATCTATATTTTGTAGAATGGAGTGTCTCAGCTCTCTTTCTTTTGCCTTTTTAAAAAATGTGGGTTTTCAACAAATTGGGCTGTGCTCACCCACATTAGGAAGGGTAATCTTGCTTACTAATTATTTACTGATTCTTATGAATTCGTACTGATTCCAATACCAGTTTTCTCCAATCACAGACATACCAAGAAACAACATACTGCCAGTGGGTCAGTCTGATCTCTGTTGCTGTAACTGATACCCAAGACAACAAGCTTATAAAGAGAAAAAATTCATTATGGCTCACAGTTTCAGAAGGGTCAATCTATCAGTTGACTCCATTGCTTTTAGGCCTGGGGCATGGAGCTAGTCATGGTGGAAGTAAATGTCAGAGAAAAAACAAAACAAAACACCATAACCAACCATACAAAAACCCCAACTGTTGTCTGATGTCCAGGAAGCCAAAAGGGAGAGAGAAAGAAGAGGGGGCTCAAATCCTATCACCTTCTTCAAGGGCCACCTCCAATGACCTAAAGATCTCTCCCCAGGCTCCACCTCTTTAAGGTTCTGCCACTGTCTAGTAGCACCTCCCACCAACCATCTCAATAAAACCCAAAACATGGCCTTTCAGGGACAATTAAGATATAAACAGCAGTCAGTTATTTGGACAGTCATTAACTAACATTATGTGCAGGGATAAAGAGGGAAATGTGCACCTTGGTCTTCATTTGGATCCCCTAACAATTGGAGTGGAGACTGTCTCTGACTCAGTCCCTGTTACTGGATCCTCTTTCCCTAACTGGACTACTTAGTTGGGCTTCAGTGGGGGCGAGGATGTGCTTAGGCCTACTGTGACTGGATGCCCCAGGGTGGGGTGGTACCCAAAGGGGAGGAGAAGGGGAGGGGGTAATGGGGAAAGGGATTTTTAAGGGTGGGTCTAGGAGGAGAGGAGGGACAAGGTGGGAGGAGTGATCAGGATGGAAAGTGAATAAAGAAATAAGTCAACCATTATAATGAATAAATGTAGATTGAGAAGATTCATGGCTATGACACATGTCTTTCTTCATGTACCAGTTTGTCTATGTGTGTCAGATATGTGCATGGGTGTGTGTGTGTGTGTGTGTGTGTGTATGTGTTTGTGAATGTAGGCCAGAGGTCAACCTTGCATGTCAGCCCCTCAGGTTCCTTTCACTTTTTAAAGATAAGGTCCTTTATTGCCCTGGAATTTACCAAGGACGCTAGGCTGGTTAGATCCTGAGCCAGGGATCTTCCCGACACTGCCTCCCTAGTGTGACGATCGATCACAAGTTCACTATAATACCTGACTTTAAATGGTTCTGGGTATATAACTAAGGTCATGGTGCTTGCAAGGCCAGGTCTTTATAGATGCAGCTATCTCCCAGCCCTGCTTTTGTTTTTTGAGATAGACTTGAAATGTAGCCTAGATGGCTCTGTAGCTCACTATGTAGTCTAGGTGCCTTTAAATTCACTATTCTGCTTCAGCCTTCCAAGAGTTGTGATCACATACATGCACCACTATGCCTTGCTCTCATTACTCTGAATTATGGTGAAAATCAGAGTCCTCTCTCTGGCTTGGTGGTTTGGTGCCTGAGACCATTTTCATCCCAGCACTGTGCCCTCTGTCTGCTGTGGAGTCATAGGGCTTCTTCCAGCATTTTGCTGGGTCTCACCTGCCACTCCACTCTAAATTTTTGCAACATGTCATTATTCTCTCAGTCTCCAGATGCCAGCAGTGTCACATAGCAAGTCCCTGGCAGAGTTGTAGCCTCTAACACTTGTCTTGGGTCACTTCCATCCTTCCCAATGTGATGGTTCTAAACTCACCCAATGCCTCCTTCAGTCTGATTAATCTTTCAATGGCTGACTGATTCCTAAACACCTCTAGCATGCCTTTTCCTGTTACACATTGACTTTGCCCCACCCCACCATAGCTGAAATGGACCACTTCCTCCTCTGTGCTCCCCAAATTCGCTGCATCTTTGATATGGGCCCTATATACTCTGCCTGCACTTGAGTTCTAAGGTAGCCACTGACTGATTCCTCTGCTCCCAGGGAGGCATGTCTTCAGTTCGAATAGGCTACCCTGAGAGTTCTGTGATACAGAATCACCAAGGAGTCACTAGCCCAACCTAGGGTCCTGGAAAGTTTCTCAGAAAGTGTCTTGTGTATACTTTGAGTGAAATGGTGATTGTGCAGAGGAATGGCATTTTAAGGAGAGGAACCTTGATGGCTGTGGAATGAGACAATAGCTAGTCATGTGGGGAAAACTTTGGGCAATGTAAAACTCTCTTCCCCCCACCACCCACAGATTCAGATGCAGAGGTTGAACTGATTTCCCAGGGCTTTCCCTAGCTCAGTAGGACAATCATGCGATTTATGTTGTCCTTCCTGGATTCTAGAGTATTTCTCCTCCTCCTCCTCCTCCTCCTCCTCCTCCTCCTCCTCCTCCTCCTCCTCCACCTCTTCCTCCTTCTTCTTCCGAAATCTTCAGAATGTCCAGCAGTTCTCCTTCTCACACACAGTACACATGTCACTGCCCCACGTATTTTTGTATCACAGTTCCAGTTTACATTCTGTATTGTTTTCTCTCATAATCTGATGGAGTGGCATTCACAAAATAGCAACAAGAGGAGAGCAGTCTGGCCGTGTCTGCTCACCATGCCCTGCTGCAGGTCCTGGCACATATAGTGTTTAGAATGAGGGTTCCAGCAAGGACTTGACTAGGCCTCAGCAGATTTCTCCTCAACACCTCACCCAGGTGAACCTCATTCCTAGGTGGGTGGTCAAGAAATCGGAGTGCTATGGTAAACATCACTAATATGTTTCAGTGGAAAGAAACTGGATTGAACCTAGATTTCTTCGAGCCTGTTTTGGTCAGATATTAAATGAAGAGTCTGTTGTGCATCTTTTACTAATGTCCTGTGAATTCAGGGGCAGTAGTGTTAAAGAAAGGAGAGCTCACCAGATGCTGTTGGCTCACACAATGCCTCCTGTGGAGACAAGTGGGGCCACTCTGAAGGGCAGCTAGAAGCACTTAGTGTTCTTTTTATTCTTTACATCCTGACTGCAGTTATAGAGGGGGCTGTGACACTTACTGTCTCTGTTTACCTTCATTTCACCATTGCTATGGTCTGAATGCACCCCGAAAGTCAAGCACTGAAACTTAATTCTAGAGCATGGCTGCTGCTGACAGGTCTTTAGGGATGACTAAGCCCAGAGGAAGGAGACTTATGAGTGGGATTGGGGCTCTAACAAAAGAGCTCAAAGGAGGTGGTTCTTTCTCTTCTGTGAGTCTTGTGAGTCATGGCGTTTACTCTGGAGGACACAGCAACAGTCCTACATCCCACCTGCATCCTCAACTGCTTTTCATCTCCATAACTTTTGGCAATCAATACAAACCTGCTTTTTATCTCAATTAATACAAATCTGTCAATAGTCCAATTTTAGTTTTAAATCACCATTGAACAATAGGGCTTTAAAAGTATCACTGTCAGGTTTTCTTTATTCATTTGTCTGGAAGACATGTTATGGGATCCATTTTTCTATTAAAGATCTGAGGAGGGGTTTAAGCCCAGGCAGAGAGCATTCATTAATGGAATTTCCCTTGCCCTTTTACATAACTGGGCTCATCTCTACTTTTTACTGAAGGGAAGACCATTTGGTAGTTATTTTGACTCCTGTGAAGAAGAAATTGGCTCAGAGCCAGGGTGATATAATGGGGGTATCGAGGACTAGACAGACCCAGGTTTAAATTTTTGCTTTGCCACCTACTTGCACAAGACATCTAATATCTCTGAGTCTTTCTTGTTCAGTTTAAACGGAGCAATGATACCCTTCACTAGAACACACGTGTTAGCAGTTGGGACAGCAAAGGCTTTCAACATACTGGTCCTGTCCCTAGAAACATCTGTTTACATCTCAAGGACTTTGTTGGAGAGTGTCTGAACTAATTATAAGACATCCTGGAGAATCATGTGAAATCACTTTGAATTTGAACCACCAGTAGATTAAGCTGAACTTACACAGAAAGCCTTCTGGTCATTAACCTGGGCTTGGGTGATTTTAAGCCAGTTTTCATTCTGTGATAGAAACAAAAAAGATGAGTCTGGAGCAATGCTGTTCCTTTAATTGAAGGAACACTTTCGTGTTCTCAGATCTATTTTAATCTTAAGTGCCGATTATGCATCATTCTCTCCCGTTAACAGACACTTCTGTAAGTGATCTGCACACAGAGAAATACGATTCTTACATAAATACTGTACCAGGAGAAATTATCTTATTACTTAATATGCCAAAAAGCTAATAAGATAAAGAAATGGTACGAGTCATTTTTGGACAATATTAAACTTGCTTTTAGCTCATGGAAATAAAATGTAATTTCCTTTTATTATTCCTCTCATCAGGTAGAACAAAGGCAGCAGAGGGTGAGGGTATTTATTATACAGCAGTGTTCCTCAGCTCTCTTTAAGGTTGGGGGAGAAATTCAGGCAGGATGGCCTCGAATTAAGACTTTAATGACTTCCGTTTAGAGAAAACATTTCTTCTGTCTGCCAGGCATGGTTTTTCTGAATTCACATTCAGAAGTGAAAAATGAAGCTTCTTACTTAGTTGTACAAAACTTGCCTCTACTTGTTTGCATGTGTGCATCCATTGAGAAACAAATATATACTGTCTATACCTGTTCTCATGTGTGTGTCCATTAAGAAATGGCTGCACAGTGCCTACAGTGCTGCTTAGAGGGATAGTGGGGTCTTGAATTTATCTATTGGAAAGGTGCAAAATTAGAATATTTAAGTTATCTAAGAAGTATTAGCCCCACAACACTTTGAAATGTTGTTCCTTTGGGGAGTTGAATATCATATTTACGAATGAATAAACAATTGATTTTGAAAGAAATTTAAACAGGACTCAAATGAATAAAAATTTCATCATCTTGGTGGTATATGATCTGGGGTGATGGAGGTTAGTAATGTTTTGATTTAAGCAGTGCTTATATGGTACAATTATAGACACAGCGTGCTCGCACGAACGCACACACACGTGTGTGCACACACACACATACAGAAGGAGGGGGGGAGAGAGAGAGAGAGAGAGAGCACACATTACACTTTTCTATCTGTTTGATAGAAATAACACTAACTAAATGCTGTCAGCCTCCTGTGACATGCAATTTTTCATCCAAGCAAAATATAATGTGCCCTGGACCTCAAAGAAATTTAATAATCTCTCCACATTCTTGTGATTTGCTAGCGCTCCCTACAAACGCCCACGGAAACTATATTTGCCTGGAGCTTTAAGGTAACGGACAGACAGCTGCAACAAGAGGACTTTTTTTTTTAATTCCACATTAAGCAGATACATTGTGTCTATGTTGGGAAGAGTGTGTGTGGAATGTGTCCTTCTAAGGATATCTTTGGAACCTATTTAAAAACCTACATCTATTTGTGAAACTTTCTGCATAGATACATTATTGGGGTGCAGGAATGAACTACATGAATGGGTAACATTCTAGCATCTTTCCATTGTCCAACACTGACATGACCCCCGATGAGTGGCAACTATCACAGGTTAACTGCAAAGCTTTTAGACCCTACAAACACATCTGTGAAGCTGTGTTATTTTCTGGGGCAGCTATTGTTTAAATGTTCATTTTCCTTTACAAATGAAACACGGGGCTGTATTTAGAGAAAACTAGAGGGACCTTTTGAGTTCAACTGTTGAGGTGCAGGCTGACTTACAGGTTTAATATTTAGCTTGGTTAATTAAATCCCATTCTATGCCCTGAATTTAATTATCCCAACTGATGTGGTAATTTAATATAATAATAAAAAGGGGTTAATGAGAAAAGGAAGGGAATCGGGCTATTCATTCATCTGGATCAGTGGGGGCATTTTTTTCTTGAAGTGCCAGTTTATGGATGGTGATGTTTTATTGGGCATTATGAATTTTCAATTAGTGAGAAAATGGAAATGAAAGACAGACAGTAGATCATCAAGGAATGATCACATTCAGAAATAGGTAAAATGCTCATTTTGTAAAGTTCAGGGCAGATTTTAATGTGACTTCATGATAAGGCAGACACTTTTTACCTTGATAGGCGGTGGATAAATCACGTTCTTTTTACACTGCACGAGCTAGTCTCTGTGCCGGGTTCCTTCTCAAATAGAAAGTCATGTCTTTGCTTCTTCTAAATAAAAGTGAGCTCAGTAATAAAAGATGATCTTTCTTGCTGGCCGTCACTTTTCAGAACAAATAGTCTGCTTCCTCTGACAGTACTCAACCTGACCTCCGTGGAGGACAGGGTAGGGGAAGCAGACTTTGACTTGATTCAAATCTACTGGAGGCTTGCTGTCCTCTTTTGTTTGTTTTTCTTTTTTACAGGTTACTCAACCTCATGGAGCCTTGGCTGCATCACCTGTGAAATGAGGATGATGAGTTCTTCATACACTACTGAGAGGATAAAGTGAAAGAGCACAGTAGTCCCCGCACGGCCTGGCTATTTATTATATTATATTATATTATATTATATTATATTATATTATATTATATTATAGGTGCTTTGTAAATGGTGACATTTGTCCTCCTAACAAGCCACAGGTATTCTTATAAATAACAGATAGGAACATGTCATAATGCCACAGGACATACCAAATCGTCTGGCTTACCAGTAGATAGTGTGCCTCAAACTTTAAAGGACCTGTGAGTCATCCTGGGATCTGGTTCTGTACAAATTTGTCTGCAGCCTGAGATTCTGTATTTCTAACAGGCTCTCAGATGACAAGGACACTGCTTGTTGGGGACCATACTTTTAAGTGGCATAGAATTAGGGCAATGCCTTCTGAATACTGAGTAAACTTTGACAGACCGGGCTAAGTCGCAAATCAGAACGTTACGCTATTCCTTTGTTTACTTAAGGAGAGATTATCAGGGAACTCTGCATATACTATAGAAAAAAAGTTTGAATAAACACATTTAAAAATTTGGGAAGCTCAAATTCATTCTACACACTTTCATTTATTGTCTGGACAGATAAAGTACAAATAATTCAAACACAACAAGATTATGAAAAAAAAACATTTACAATACTTTCCCTCAGAAATCATCTAAACTAGCAAGATTAACATGAAGTCATTCATTTATAACTAAAGTTTACAACTGCCTGGTCCTAAGATTTTTTTTCCTTTTTTTTCCCCCAGATTGAACACATCATAGAGAAGAGATTTTGGCATGCCTTTCCCATGAATGCTTAGCAAACGCATCAGCACTTTGCCAGCAAACTGCATTCATTCATAGCAGGTGACATATAAAGATTTCCCTGAATGTTAAACGAGTGTTCTCTGAACTGAAATCTGGTGTTATTTATTTTTCTCCAAAAACCAAAAAGAGGAAAAAAAATCGAAAAAAAATGTAAAGGAGTAGTCTATGACGCAGCCTTGGTTTTCTTTACCTGTCTACCACTGCAAGGACTACTACAAAGTTTGCCTCTTCAGTGCGCAAACAACAGTCCTGTCTACATGCACTTAGTGGGTTCAGCATGGGAAAAAATGCACAAAATAAGCACAAGTTATAAATAACCATAACGTTTTATTACCATTAAGACTAAACTTGTATTGAAAAGATTTTTATGTAACAAGACAAGAAAAGCAATAGCAAATTTTACTATCAACTAGATTATGCATAGCGAGTAACTGTTTCTATTACCCAGGGAAGAGCATGAACTCTTGGATTTTTTTCGTTTCATTTTTGTTTTAAATATATAACCGTACAAAGCACAAACGTACTAAAATGATCAGTGCACTGGACGTGGGAGTTTGCTCCCACAGTCTTTTGTTCCCTTAGCTCTGTTCAGTGTTCCCCAATCTGAATTACATTAAAATGAAGACCCAGTTGTTTTTTTTTTTTAATTTTTCTACTGTGCAGTAAGAAAAAATATTCACAACAAACATGACAATATATCAAACGATAGTTCTACACAAGTTACCTTGATACCTCTTTAACTGTCACTTAAATATCATAAGGAAACATTTTAAGACATATACAAACAAAACTAGCCAAGTGTTACAACTTATAATAAGTTAACCAAAGAAAAATAACTTTATATATATATTTATATTATATATACACATACACACACAACAGAAGGACACAATGATATGCTTCTTCCCAAAGTTTAAGGAAACAAACAAGTAGTCTAACCAGTCTAGCTATATTTGATCTTGGCCATAGGCATCATCATCACATCTGCAATTAAATAAATAAGTGTTTCAAGCAACATAAACAGTGTTTCAAATGTACCCACACAGCCCAATTTTATCAGCATGGGCTACAAAGTGAATTTGAAAATTGCTTAATGAGTGTAAAGCAAATGTATCTTCTTTTTCCTCTCCTAAACACGGTTACATTTAACTATGATACTAAGATATGTAAATGATTTTGTAGCACCTACTGCTCAAACTAAGGAAGTTTTAGATTAAAAGGAAAATGAATCTTTTTAATTTTTGTTCTGCTGACATCCCATACTGATGACTTAAAGAAAAACTGTCTTTCAACTCATCTCCTTGCTTTTGGGTTTTGACTGTGGGGAACTGTGGGACCCTGGGTAGAATGAACACTCCTTTCCCCTAGCAATTAATTTTTTTTATTATTATTACATGCTATGAAAAGATATGAAGATCATCTGTTTATAGCCCATCCTTCAAAAAACAGTCTACGAATCCAGTTTAAAACACACATCTTGATCTCTAAAAAGTTACCAGTGCAGTATGAACGCGACAAAGTTGTCAATTTCCCCTAAATTAGCCAGTCAAAATATTTTTTCTCAAATCCAGATTCTCTTGTAAAAATTCTTTATATTTTATAAAAATAGATTTTTCTTGAAACCCATTTTCAGCAAAGAGACCACCTCTTTGGCAACAATGTTAATGTTATTAAATTGTTAATGTCATCAGGTACCCCCTTTCCCCGTCCCCTAACAGAAGACTGTTTTAGTTCACATGATATAAAAGAAAAAAGGAAAAATAAAAAAATTTGCAAAAGTTTTTTTTCATTTTTGCAATTTTTCTTATTCCTCTTTAATTTGTGTGGGGGGTTTTAACCAATCTGATTGGATCAACATTTTGACAAAAAAGAAAAATCTTTTTTTTTTCTTCCTTTGAATTCCATTACTTTGTAAAAATTATTTGTAATTTTTTTGTGTTTTTTGTTTTTCTTCTTCAAATGAGCGAATGGTCATCTTAAAAAGACCCACCTTCAAGGAAGGTAGTTAAGTTAGCTGGCTGGGTAAAAATCCCTGCACATTGCTATCTATGTATAGTATATTCAACAACGACAGCTATGAAAGAACATTCAATGCATCAAAGGTATTTTTTTGTTTTTTTGTTTTTTTTCTTTTTTTTCTAAGCATTATAAAATCCTTTCCTGGTACACCTCAGGATAATCCAATGTTTTAATACTTAGGCAACGCGGGCTTATAAAGTCCATGGTTGAATATAAGCCTTGGAAAGTTTGTCTCTCTCTTTTGTGTATGTGTGTGCACGCATGTTTTGTTCGTATATATTTATATATATATTTTAATAAGTAAGGGTCAGAAATTCACGATTTGTGGGCTTTGTTGGTTTTAAAGGAAACTTGCAACACTCTGTCTCCCAGGCGATAACCATTGAGGCTGGCGATGGCCATGGCTGCCTCATCGTAGTTGGTCATGGTGACAAAGCCGAATCCCTTGCACTTGTTGGTGTTGAAGTCACGGATGACCTTGACGTTGTTCACTGCGCCAAAGGGGCCAAAGAGCTGCCAGAGGACACTCTCATCAGAATCAGGGGACAGGTTATAGACGAAGATGCACCAGCCTGTCCCTGTGTGACCAGGGATGTTCATTCCCACAAGACTTGTCATCCCGTCAATGGTGATTGGGGAGAACCTGGGGGGACAAGCAGAAGGGGGGACTGGTCCAGACATCAGTCTGACCATGGATGACACACAGATGCACAGACACAGACACGGGGCAAAGGGCTGAGTGAGTGTTTGCAGGAGAGTCTTCAGGGTTTCAAAACCAAAATGCAAAAGCTAACATCTGTGATATTTCTTGTGATGAGGTAGACAGCTAAGGCATGTACATGCCAAGAGAATGACCAAATCACTTCTTAAAAGCCACGAGAGGCCCCCAGATCTAGGCTCTACACAGTTCTAACACAGTCTATGTTCATACATTGTCCCACCCTGAACCTACCCAGGCATAGAGTGTGGGTTTACGGGGAAGAGACTCTGGTTCATCCATTCTAATGCTGGGTTTATTCATTCAGTGGAGAGCATACAGGTTCTCACAGACAAGTAAAAATACATGTTTATTGACTGAGTGAATGACAATTTTGATGACAATGCTTGGAAAATGTCACTCTGTTACTTTTTAGGAGATTAAGGGATGGCCCTAGAAGCACTCAATTGTACCATCATCTCAGACTCTCCACTTTAGTCTGTCAGAGACCTCTTGGTGTCACTGAGGTGATAAATACATGAGGAGGTATCTTGTTATTAACCAGATGAGTGGCTTGTGTTCTATTCAGCATTTATTCATGAGGGTTCTCCCACAGAACTGGAGCAGTTATCATAGATGCACTACCCCTTGATACTATATTGTCTCAAATCCATTTCAGAGCATCATTGGAACAAGACCTCAAGTGGTTTGTGCAATTATACTTTTTGAATTGCTATATATTAGAAAAGTATAAAAAATACTCTTTGCTTTGGTGCGACTGTTGCATTAGGTTAGAAATGTCATATTTTTGTTTGTTTAGGAATGAAAAGAAATAAACCTTCAGATTTTATTCACTGATAAAATAAACCCATGTAGCACTTGTGATGGAAGAAACAGGATACCAGAGTCTATGGCAGAACAGTACTGGCAATACACACTGAACTTTGACCTATTCACTGATGATCAGATTGCTTTTTATTTGGTTGAACTTTTTGAGGGGTGAGAGGGATGGAATGGGAGAAGAGGAAGTCCAAAATAGGCAGGGTATGGGACAAAGTGCAAATTATGACTATTTTTAAAAGTAAACAGATACTCTTGGGGGTTTAGAAGTCATTAAAATTTCACATTTAACTAGAATTTAGATAATTAATCTAAAGATATGCTATGCAGAACAACTCAGTACATATATATATATACACACACTATACAACAAACCAAGTTTCCCTTTTGCTTAAAAACTAACAATAAAACAAAAGCAAAACTAAAAGGGTAAAATGACTTAATTGTTATTTGTATTATTTTTAAAGACTAACTTATAAACTATTTCTCCTTCAGCCTTGTGAGTGAGTCTCTGACATCTTTTCATTTATGTGCAAAAAGCAACCAACTACTTATTATAAGGCCAAGCTCAGAGCCAGTAAGGGGTTTTAAGTAGGATTGACACTCAAGTTGGTGATAATTACCTAGAACACTAAGGTAGGATGGAGGCCACATCCAAATCTTGATTTAATAAAAAGGAGAATCTTGTTACCAACTAGTGCTGGCTATGCTTGTTTGGGCTGGGTTGGGCTGGGCTGGGCTGGATTAGACACTGGTTGATGTGGCAACACATGGACCAGTTGTTCCTAGTCTCATGTGTGTTACAACCTTTTCCACATAGCATCTGGTGCTAATTCACCGAAGTTCAAGAGCAGCAAAGGAATGGAATAGAGCTAGAAAGATGCAGTGTGCCTGGGAACAGGCAAGCACCGTGTTAGACATGTGGAGGTAAGTCAGTCAGCAATCACCAGTGCTGGGATTGAGATTTAAGAGGCTGCTGCTCTCTCTTCTAGTGAAGCTGCAGTCGACTTCCCTTCACTGTGTGCTAGTTCCCAGAGTTAGGGTACTTACCATGCATAGCTAAGTGGTGAAAGACCTGGATAAAGTGGGGATTGTGCTGGTGGCTATTTAGGACCACATCCCTTTCCCTCACCTGATGAAGGGGTATCAAGGAGCACATCTCTACTGAGGGAGAAGATGAGGATGCTATCTATGTCCCTGGCAGTGCTGTGGAGCCTCTCAGGTCACATATGGGAACCTCACGGATATAGTGACATAACCCACCTAACTTCCTAGACTCTGATTTCAGGTTGGGTCTGGAATCTTTTGATTACATTGAGAAACTCTCAAACCCTTGGGCCTTTTTCAGACCCCAGCCCTGTAAAAGGGGGACTTTCTATTCTTTAATAGTCTTTCATATTCTTTAAATGAAAGAAAGCACAAATGTAAGCCCTCCCATACATATAGCTAAGAAAATACTTATAATAACAGCCGAAACCTGTAATAAAAGAACCCCTTGGTTGAGGTGCACACAGATACACTTCATTCTCAAGACATGCCTTGAAATGCACAGAGGTGGGATGAGAGTCAAAGAAGCCATCCATGTTTTAATTCATGATTTGGCCAAGGGTTATAGTAAAAAAAAAACAAAAAAAATCTATTTTTTTCCTACTGAAAATCAAAAGATTGTCAGCCATGATTAGCAAAATGTTCTAATTTTGATTTGCTGGGTCTGCCCTCTTAAACTGAATCCTAGTAAGAAATGTAAGACAGGTGCTTGGCAATTTTGCCAAATCAGCCAGAAAAGTCAGGGCTTTCTTCTCAAGGAAAGGCACACAGGACTAGATCAGCTCACCCAGGACTTGGTAGCTGTGGCACCTGAACCATAGGGAAAGCCCACCTTTAAAAAAAAAGGAAAAGAAAATAAAAGAAAATAGAAAAAAGAAAAAGAAATGCGTTTTTGTGTGCCCCAAAAGAAACAATCAACCGAGATCCAAAATTAAAATTAAGAATTTGACATGCTGGTGGAAGAAAAAGGAAGAATTTAAAGAATTAAAAAAAAAAAAAAATCTAGCCCCAGTCTGTGCCAACACGGACATCTGGCAATCTGTGGAGTTTTAATTACCTCTTTACGCCATAGGCCATATTAAGCAAATTGTCCAGCCTGCAAAGAGAAGGAGGGTCTCTGGGTTAATGCCTCGCAGATGGCAAGATCACTCAATGGAACTATTAATAAGAATGCTCCATTTTCAAAGAAGAAAAGCTCGACAACTTTCCCCACTGCTCAGGAGACTCTCCACGGGCAGTTCTCTCTTTTTCCTGTTTCCAATGGCAAGTAATTTATGTCCAGGTCAATACTAGAGTCTAAAGCAGGTGTCTAACGAATCCTGTTTTCTTTCAAGGTCTGAATTAATCCAGCGTCCCCCTACCCCAGAAATTTGTCCAAATTTCCTTTTATGTTATCTGTGAGACTGTTAAAGCTGGCGATGTTCTTACATTGTTTACCTTTTATTACAACCAAGCTTGTGAGCAAAGGTCACTGTTCCAGGTCAACAACACGTCATTACAGACTACACATATGAAACAGATCTTTTCTGTTAGTCTAGCTGCTTCAACCAAATCTGGCCACACACACACACACACACACACACATACACACACACACACACACACACACAGGGTTTGGAAGACAGGAGATTTTGCAAGCTAAGATTTAAAAAAAACCAAAAAAACAAACAACCCCTCCCAAACAGCTTGCAGCCCCAAAGCACCTCCCAACAAAATGTCATCGTGTGATAATCTTCCTCAAATGAACTACCTTACTTGGGGACAAGTTAGTCACACTATGGGGCAGTAGTAACCATAGCTTCCACCATCAGGAGCCTGCTGCAAAAGCTCTTTTGCATAAATACTACATGCGCTTTCACACAAAATAGAAATTATATGGCTCAGGCCCTTAATGAAATTATTAACCATTTCGGAGTCTTTGGGCACAGGAGGACACATGAAGAGGTCGATTTTTTCCCTCACTATAGCCAGATGAATGGTTACTATTACAGAGAGAAGGGCCTATTTTCTCATGTGAGGTTTGACAATGAGAAAAGCCTTTCATTAAAGGGAAGTTGGTACGTGGGCAGAATAAAGTAATCGCTTAGAATTTACTAAGGGGAGGTCAAGACTATGAGGGTCCCCTGCACAACAGAGTCTGGATAGAGTCTAACTGCTAGCCTGGGAAAAAACCCCGCCTTTCAGAAATGTCCCATGGGGAACTTGTTCTTTGCACCAGGGACTTGCTGGTGTTGGGTCTCCAAAGAAACACTAGTAAGGTATGGATGAATCTTCCTTTTCTTCTTCCCAGGTTTAAGAAGAGACTTAAGAGAGTAAAGTTAATATTAAAGAGAGTCTCTCCTCCCCTGGATCCCAACAGAATTACTTAGGAAAGGAGGTGAGAACAAGCCACTCCTGGCAAGGGCCTGCCTTCGAGTCTACCCTGCCTTAAGTCTAAGCTGCTGCATACGGCTACATCTTAATGATTAGCTCCACTGAAACGGACTCTTCTTGTCTGCCTAAATACAGAGATTTTGTTTCTACTAGTGAATCTCAAGTTTAATACATAGTCACAGTGACAGGCTGGCAGAGGGCTAGGAAGTACATCTAGTCTGATTGGGAAATGATTCTCTGGGGAAGTGTCACACAGTGATGGCTTGGGCGGGGCAGAGGCAGTGTGCCTTGTTCTGTCCTTCAGAGCAATGGGCTCTCTGACCCATGAGTCATTCCATACTGGTGTCCGTGTAGTGGGTAGTAGACTCCTTCCTTTGCGGGCATGCCTACCTGAATCTTTGAGCCTGGTGGTGGAGAGGGCCAGGGTATCGCCTGTTGGGGGACTGGTACAGCTGGGAGAGCAGGGCCTGGCTGGACTTCTGGCTGGGGTTGTTGGCAAACTTCACAGTAATCGGTTCTGTAGCACCACTGGGCTTCTGGCCATTCAGCCCTTTGATGGCTTCTTCTGCCTCAATCCTCTTATCAAAGCGGATAAATCCCACTCCTCTAGAGACCCCTGGGGAAAGAAAAAGAACATTTGTAAAGAGTGAACAAATGTATCACTGGGAAGTGCCTTGTGGATCTTTTGCAGTGACTCAAGCCACCTATGAGGCCAGCCCCCTGAATCTTTGTCACTCACCAAAAGACAGGTGTGCGTTTTTTACCAGCATAGCCCTGGGCAGAGGTCTCCAGTGCAGAGAGCACAGGGCTGTTTCCCTCCAGGCCTTCATGGTGCCCTGCCCAGTCCTTATCCACCTTTAGTTATTGTAAATAACCACCCCAAACTACCTAGTTCTGCAGAGTGCCTTATATACCACATAACTGGAACTGTCATTTATTTGAAAAGCAACCTCCGACCACGCACTGCACCCTTTAGGTAAGTAGAATGTGCTTCTTTTGAACTCTTTGAACGATGAACTTTGTACCTGACACTTATTCTTTGTTGCCTTAAACAGAAACAAGTAAAACCTACAAATCACTTTTCCCTGGGTCTTTGCTACATGGAGATAAAATCCAGACTTTTCGGGATAGCAGTTGTTGCCTTTGGCAATCTGGCCTCAAATCTCCTATTGAAATTCACATGAACTACACTGACCTGCATTGAACAAGCTGTATTCGTTTTCAACACTCTACCTTGAGATATACCACCTTCTGCATCCAGACTGGTCTATCCTTTCCTTCTTGCCAGGAAACTGCATCATTCTCCAAAGCTCTGTTCCAAAATTGCCTCTGTACGGAGCCTTTCCAACAACTACCGCCAGGCACAGTACACCTTTTTCTGAGTTCTCATGGGACACTGCACAGTCCCTAGCAAGTATCTGCCACATTGGAGTCATGTGAAAGCAGGCTCTCTGTCTCCTTTATCCTTGGTTCAGAGTGTCTCTCTGCACAGTGTTTGAGCAGAATCAACAGCAATGGGAGATGGCAGCATGAATCAATAGTAAGTATCTCAAATTGGCATCAAATCGGGCATAGACAAGACAATGTAACGAACAATGCAGCCCAAGCTGCCTTACATCTCTTCCTGAGATGTGTGTTGGGTTTCTTTCTTATGGACAAAGAGCCCTAGCACTAGAAACTTGGTCCGTACCCCTGTACTGCTGACTAGCTAGTGGGAATCAGACTCCCTACTTCAGATGATTATTGATGTGTAGAATAAGACAGCTTGAAGTCCCTTCTAGCTCTACATTGCTGTGGTCTGGAGCTAGAGCTGTACAGATAGTTAATGTCACACACTGGTTGGAGGCTGAGAGAAACTTTGAAGGCCACAGAATCCCACTCCCAACCTGACACCCAAATCTTCCTTTACAACTCTGCCAAGTAGTTTAGCTGTGGAAACTCTGGCTTCTCAAGATGGCTCATTCAGGTAGTCTATGTACAATCGTCAGAAACCTGCCTGGTCAGGTTATAAACCCTCACCTTCAACAACTATGAACCTACTTCTGTAGATAAGAGGGCACAGATGTACAGGAACATCAACAACAAGGAGACACTTAACCTGTGACTTGATCCACCAGGATGCGTGAGGTGATGATGCGACCGTATTGAGAGAAAAGCTGCTCCAGCTCCTTCTGGGTCATGGTCTTGGGAAGGCCACTAACATACAAGTTAGCATCCCTGATTGAGGCCGAGCTTGGACGGGCGTAGGACACCTAGGAGAAGGCAAGAGATGTTAAATGCATGGCAGGCACTCATCTTGAGAGAGGAGACTGAGGTAACAACCAAGATGACAGTGCCTTGTCTGTCCTTAGGACTCATGGTTCTTGTATAAGAATAAGAACAGGAGAACAACAAGAGATGAACAAAAGGAGAGTTGTCAATAGAACTTAAAACAAACGTACAGATAAGGGTCTCTATGTGCAGAACAAAATAGCTACTGTATGGCAGCTGTTAAATGCAGAACTACCCATGCATGAAGTTCTGAAGATTTACCTCCTAGATGTGGGAGTATAGATGATTTATTGTATCCAACACATAAGAATCTTTGAATAAACAAACAAACAAAAAAAAAAAAAAAGAAAAGAAAAGAAAGAAAAAAGAAAAAGCCCCTGAAATTCTGCTCTGCACATTTCTCTCTGTGCCATCCTCCCCACCCTCATTCCCCATCCAAAGCATGAAAGCAATCAGGTTCTCTGTAAGATATTTTTTTATGTCCCATTCTTTGTGTTCCAATCCGTTCCCATGAGGTCTGCTCTCGCTGAATGACAAAGTGCTGGTGAAATGGGGTTGAATGAACATCTGCTTGTTAAACTCGATATGTGACCTTGTTGTCACATCTGCAAGGACTGGTTGGCTCTAACTTCGAGGCAGGGCAGATAGAACCACAACAAACAGAATGGGGACACGGTAGACAAGAAGGAGAGGAAGGACAGTGGGAGAGAAGGGAGAGTCTCCGAGGTGCTTATAATAAGCTTGACTTTGTAAATTTGTCCTCCCAGATCTCCCAACTGCTGTTTTTTTCCTTCCCTAAAAGCTAACACAGAGTTGTAAACAGATCTGAGATTCCATCTGCAAGAAGCCAAATCTTCAGCAGTACACATAAGCAAAGCAAGCCCCAGCAGTCATTAATTTTAGACTTTCATTTACTTATTTATTTTTTTAAGAAAACAACATCAGACATTTGAAATATAATTTACAGTTAGTCTAACAAAAGCACTTTCCTGCTAAAGCTATTTCTGGGGCGGTCGTGGCTCAGAACGGATGATGAAAGCAGGCATTTCAGAGTACATCCGACAATGGTGGACAGGAAGGGACCTAGCTGCCTTCTCAGCTGGCAGTTTTATTTAACCTATACAACAGATTCCGAAGACCCGCTAAGTCCATTAGGGTGAGAATGCATGCATGGCTGTATGTATGACTATGTGTACACATAAACGTATGAGTGCACAATTTTGACATTAAGAGCTAAACCTTGAGCAGCAAAGCTGGCCTTGTTTGTGGCATCTTCAGGCAAAGAAAATAAGTGCAGAGTGAGGATAAAAGATGGGCAGACCCCTTACTCACGGTACAGTCCCCTTTTCTGTGGCAGGGACACTAGGTCCCTTTATGAGTTCTCTACCTAAATATAGATGTTGACTCAACAGAAAATGATGTGAATGACTAATCTGCCTCACTAGCCTCCTCTCACCGGTGGAGCCAGGCAGCTGCCTTCAGTATCTACATCTTCTAGATAATCATGGGTGGCCTTTCTCTGTGGGTCTATGTGCATTTGAGGCTAGAGAGCTGAAGGATCAACAGCTCCATGTATGTCTGGGCAGGACTCTACTCCACAGAAAGTGCTTCTATCCCGTGTTTTCTTAGGGGCTAGAACAGTTTCAACATAGCAGAACTGTTTTTCATTCAGGAGGAACTATGGTAGGAAGGAGGAAATCTGTCCACAGTAATAAGGCTTACCTGCCTCACCTTGCCAATTACTGATGTTATCTGAACACATCTGTGTTCCCTCAAAGTTCAACCTCCCCCACTGCATGCCTTTTTACTCAGGGGGAAAGAGGCCAAATCTCACTCTTGTAAGGACTTAGCTCAATGCCATGTTCTCTGGACAGTCTTCTCTCTGCAATTGCCTCACCCCAAGATCTAGAGGCACACCTGTTTTGACCTTAACTCCTCATCCGGTCTTATGGTTTTCTTGAGGGGTGTGAATATGTATCATTTTATATCTGTGGCTTCACCTCTCAGAACAGAGCCAAAAACCTGCAGAGGGCACAGAACATACTGACAAAAATGAATGACTACCCAGAGCTCATGATGAATGACACTGGTGTCTGTGGCTCTTCCAGGTTAACTACAGCTTGGTTCCTCCACTAAAACAATCATTGAGCCAAGCACCCAGAACCACAGCTGTGTGCCCTCACCTATCGAAGAATTAAGGGTCAGGCTTCCTACTCTCTAGTGTCACTTAGCAACCGCTTCTGGAAGATCAACTCTCTATGGTGGGAATACAGCACAGACAAGGCATCCTGTTCACCTTCAACAGATAGCGACCTCAGGATCTTCTAAACAAACATGGGGTGAGTGGGAGAATGAATGAGCAAATATAGTGACCCACTGTCACAAAGTCACAAGATGTGTGCCATGCCAAGGCTATATCTTACTTCGTGTGACTTCGACACAGGAGAGGGGTAAGTTGATGGTTAGAAGGACCAGGGAGATGATGGAGTTGCAATGAGGTTGGTGATAAGATGACGAGGAGAAGGTGGCTTGGTGATAACCTTCTGCTTCAAGGACTGATGAGATAAGGAAGGTCAAGGGTTGCACAATGCCTGGCAGCATAGTCTCTACTATCCAATAGCTGCACAGCACATAACAAAGACCTTCATTCCTACGGGTTTGGGGCAGCTAGAGCTAGGGCCCAGAAAGCAGCATGTTGAGGCAGTCTCTTGGGCAAAGGGAGGTGGCACTGGAAGGTCAATGTCACAATCAAAACTGTTTCTCTCAAAGATGATCTTGAGGCAGAATCTCAGCTGAGCTGGAGAGAATTACAGCCACAGAACCCCAGAGACCATTCCAGGCCCAGGGCAGTGGTAGGTCTGAAGGAGAGCAGCATCTGGGAAGTTCTATCCCTGTTCTAAGCCCTGTTTAGTTTTTCTCCTCTATCTAGAGCTGCAGCTTATTGTTCTTTTAGCCTTCTGTGCAAGGGACCTCTGAGGGAAGGACCAGGCAAAAGTGATAGGGAAATGATTTGCTCAATCTTGCATCTAAATGCTCATTCTCAGACCTAAAAAGTTCAACTTCCCTCAAACATTTGTTAAACTCCAGCCGAAGGACTGCAAATGTCAGGCCCTCTGCTAGCCTGAAACATGTCCAGCAAATGTTGACCTTGAACCCCTGAGAAAGACTGTATTGGTGGCGACTTAGAGCTCAAGGATCCCAGTGCTATAGACAGTGCCCTGGGAGAATTCCACTAGCCTCAAACCAGCAGGATCTTGCTCATTTCATTCATCTAGGATCTCTGATGAGAAGATTGGCATTTCTAGGTCAGCACAGCTCTTGTTCTAGCCAAAGCTGAGTGAAGAAGCCACTCCTCTGTGTGAGGGTGGTCCAAAGGCAGGTGACTGAACTGTAGACTTCACACACAATCTTGACAGAGATTTTCAGCATTTCCACACGCCCCAGATCTCTCTTCCTGTGAGTTTGTAGTCCCCTTACCCATTACAAAAGGACAGAATAGCAACAAACGTGCTAGAAAACACCTAGGTGCTAGAAGTGGTCTTGAAAAATCTAGGGAGGGGGACCCAAGAAAGACTCATCTCTCATAGACATTTCTGAGAACAGGAAGTTCACATCTACATGAAGATCCTACACTACCCCTGGCCAAAATTCTGCTGGTTGCTGCAAAGCTTTTTTGAGGCCTCAGGAACATCCTTCCAGTTCTTACGAGCCTTCATCCTTGACAGGTGCTAGTTAGAACGATGTTAGGTATGTTAGGTGCTATGTTAGGTAACTGCATTTTGAAATGTTACTCCAAAGTGTACACTTAGGCTACTTTAACTGAAATCAAGATCCCAATAGAGAATAGAAAAAAGATATAGAGGTTAAGAACAGCTTTGGTACTGGAAAGCTTTAGATATGAGTTCTGTTCCTTTTTCCAGATGTGTGACTTTGTACCTGAGAGGCATTTCTTGAGTAACATAGCTCAGAAGTTATCTAAAAGAGCCACTTGCATGTAAGATTCCTAGGCACAAAGACTGGCCCAAAGTAAGTGCTCAATAAACCGTGACTTTGACATGGTTGCTATGTAAACAGGCATTAGTCTAGACACTGGGGAGAGGAAATGTATACAACAGTCCCTGACACGCAAGACTGCTAGTCTAGCAGAGGAGACATGCACAGCTTCCTTCATTATTTGAAGATCAAGCTACAGATTTTTCCCCAGCCTGTTGTAACACCCTATTCTCTGAGTGAATACAAACTCCCCAGAGCAGGCAGGTCCCCAGGGAACATTCATTCTAAAGAAACCAGAAGAATGGCAGCAGAGATCAGACTCTGGGGCTGTCAGGGCTTCTATGAGCAAGTCCTCCCAGGGACCTGTAATCCCACCTGTGGGAGCAGGGAGAACAGGAAGCAGCCAGCTGGCTCCTGGAAACCACAGCTTTGACTGTGAGGGCTGGTTTACCTCTGTGCCTGTGGACTCAGCCCTCCTCACAAACAGGCCAGGTGTCTGCTTTTGTGGCCCTCTCCTTTATGCTCCTCTCTGCACCTGTCACCTGATACAGGCCATTCTAAAAGATCCTGGGGGTAAGACCTCAAGGTAACATCTCAGGTGCAGTTTGATCCTGTCGCATTTCCCCCTGATCAGAACTCTCTAATGTGTCTTAAACACCTTGCAATAGAAATCTGAATGCTTTACCTAAGCATTCAGAGCATCTGGCCCTGGCAGCTGGCCCAACCTCATCTCCTGCTGACCTCCACATGCACCCTTATGCTTCAGTTCAGACAAAGACCCAGCCCCAGGATTCTGGATTTGTAATGAAAGTTTCTACCTCCACGCCTTTGTTCTTTGTGTTTGATTATCCCCGTGGCAGCAATGAATTCCCGATTCCTTTCTCGGTCTAGCTGTGTTCTCCAGGAGGCCCAGGTATACATGGCGATTGTTTTCACGACTGCTCCAGAAGTGTCTGTCTGCATGGTCACAGCTATCGTGCCCTATCCCCCATCACAGCCATTTGTCCCTAACTCCTCACCTTCTCCATCAGGTTGCACATCACAGTGATCCTGGCACACTCACTTTCCACCCAGTTTCAAAGCTTTACTAGGGCAGGAGCTCAATTGGAACTAAATGTATAATTCACTTTAGTGAGTGGATTTCATGCACTTTCCCGGGATTTGACGCAAATGGAAAAAAGAACCATATAGTTGGGGAGTATCTAAGGGCATCACAAGTGTATCTGAGACACAGCAGGCCTACAGTAGCTGATACACAAGAGACCCAGAATGTCGTTTTAGGAAAGTTGTGATGATAGATTTATGTGCCTTGACACTTCTTGTTTTTAAAAAATCTATTGAACTGGGGAGGAACTTAGCCATTAAAGGTTAGGTCACAACCAGAAAAAAAAAAGTATTAGACTGTCAGAGGTGCATACTTAGTACGAGGCTCTTTATGTTTGACTGGGTCCTGTAAATGGGTGAGATGTGAAAGAGGCTTCCTGTCGTGATTAGGGGAAGAACACGTGCCAGACGTGGAGCTTCGGCTTCTTCTCCGCTAAACTGCAGCTCCTGCCTCCTGCTTCATGGAAGACTGGTAGGAGTGTCACGGCCACCTGGAAACTCCACACTACTTCCTACCGTGCAGGACTTCTGACTCTGCTGTCTGTGCCTTAGTGAGAGTCAGATCCACTCTCTTTTAATGCAGCTCCAGAACAGGTGGATAGAGAAAGGGATCTGCCCACTCCTGCTGTGGGTCTTTGTCACTCACCTTTGGGTACACCTACTCATCTTTATCCCTGGGAGCATTTGTTGAGCACTTGCTGCAAGTCATGATTGCCTACACATGGAAAATCATTATTTCCATCTTCCAGATGATAGATTCTGGTGCATCGAGATTGAGTACTTTGCCAAGGTCATGCTGCTGAGCTAAGGCAAACTTGAATATGACTCAAAGTTCCAGGATCTTTCCACTGGGCCACACCAACCCGGACAGTGAAATAAAAGCTACATTCTTGGCACAAACTGTCACTGTTCTTGGGAAGGTACCAAGTTGGAATGGCCATGCTGTAATATTTTATTAGACTATTAGATCTGGAAAGAACCATCTTCCAGAGAGGACATATATTTGGAGAAGGAAAGTGGTACCCAAGGTCATCCCATATAGTTTTATAGCAGAGCTAGGACTTGACTATCCTACCTCAAGAGTTCTCTTGAATGGAGAAAAAGAGGAGACTTAGGGAGGGCGAGGTGCTCTAAGGTCCTTAACAGATAAGTCACCTTAGCCCCAGCCTCATGATTATTACTTAGAATTGTTTCTTTAATCCGCTGGGCCAGAGATGTCCTAGGCCAACATCACTTCACAGAACTTTCTGGGACCAGGAAGACACTTGATGCCCATATTGTCCGATATAGCTACTACTACCACACAGTTACTGAGTACTTCTAACAGTCTGAATGTGACTAAGGAACTAAACTACTTAACTCCATGTGGAGCTAGTGGCTACTACATTGAATTGAGCAGTTTTAGGCCCAGAAACCATGCTTGGTTGTAGCATCTCAGAGCTAGGAGAGCATACAGACTCATCTAGTTGGAATTCATGCTGGGGGATCATCTGGAAAGGTTCCATTTGAATGGCTCTGATGATGAAGAGCTCTTCCTTGTTCTGTATTTCCTATGCTGTACTGATAGCTAGGTAGGTTTTCTTCCCAGCTATTTTAAATAAAAGATTGAAATAATGCCTTAGCTTCATTATACCCCCCCCCCCCAGAAGAATGGAACGGTAGCTTTTCAGGGTAGACATGTGGGTGCATAGCCCACTATCCATCTTTGTTATTCACCTTTGGACAATATTCAAATGTCAGGATTCTTTAAAACAGGGGGATGAAAATGGAGCACATGACACCAGGAAGACTTGGGGCAAGGGGGTCAACCCTTTCCTCTAATGTGGAGATATAATCCCAACCCCGATCCTGTGTGTGTGTGTGTGTGTGTGTGTGTGTGTGTGTGTGTGTGTGTGTTTAGGAGCTCACATGACCCATTTGTTTCTTTTACACTTACAAATGCCCTCAAACCCCACCCAAGCCTTTCTGAAAACTTGAATGTGCTTCCAACTTGTACCTGACCAGTTTTCTTTTGTAATCCAGACTCAGTGGGCTGAGAAGGCAGAACCATTTCTATTTCCAATCCCCTATATCCCTATATCTGTCTGTATTAAAAATAACTCATTCAAAGAAAGTTAACAGGCACATGAAATCAGAGCAGCCAAGTGCATTCTCCCACTAAAGAGCAGCAGAGGTGGGGAGTTGGAGATTGGGGGGTGGCTGATCCGACTGGGTATCTCCAGTTTCAATGGTGTATCTCTGTTTTTTTTCTGTTGAGGATTCAGTGACCCAGCACCTTGGCTGACCTTGGCAGCCAAGGGCTCCTGCACTCTCTGAGATACAGCTTTGATGGGGGTGGTAGTGCCTTTTTGTTATTAACAAGATAGAGGGAGGCAGGCTATTATTTCTGGGTGGGGTGATATCTGTCAGCAAAAAATGATCCGCTAACTCTCCGGGAAGCATTAAGAGCCGTTATAGGAGAAATAATTGCTTATGCCGAGTGCAGAGAAAAGATGCCTCAGCGGAATGGAGGCCTTTAGCAAGGCAGGCGGATAGCTGAAGAAGCAGGGAGGGAGGAGGCACTGCTGCCCAAGACCCCTGCCAAGAGAAAGGAGTTGGTGAAGTGAATGAGAACCTGTAAAGCTCAGACCATGGAGAGCTCCCTGGAGGCAGTGCTAGTGCAATTAGGAGAATAAAGAGAAAATGCTGAAATTACTAAGCAGCATCCTTACAGGAGAGGCGGAAGAACTAGCCTGCCTCCTCCCCAGAGAAGAAGGGAGGTTCCTTCTGAAGAGCTCTCTCCCCCAGCAGCCTCTTCCCTAGTTGGGCTCTCTGAAGACCTGGCTGCTGCCTAGTAATAAGGCACCTTTCTTACACTTCCTACAACTTTGGCTTGGCTTGTTCTCAGGGGCTCACTCAGAGTGGCAGAGGCAACCCCTTAATCTGAGACCTGGGGCTGAGATTGCTCATACCCTGGTTTGCACAAGAGCTATGCTCTAGAAATGGTTTTATTACATCAAGTTATACTTTTATCATTTGAATAAAGGGTCATGTAATTATGTAAGACATAAAGTCATTTATAAACATATAATTCAATAAAGAAAAAACCCCAAATACAGATACACACACACACACACACACACACACACACACACACACGTTCTATATTATGCAGGAAAAACCCCAAATCAAATCAAACCTCTTAATAGTTATAAGTCAAAATCTAAGGCTGATAAACCTGCCAAAGCACCCTGCAAGATTCTCTGGGAAATTTGACTATCAATCCAACTGTTTGGGTTCCTACTGTCTTGAGGACCCTTTCTTTCTTCCTTGTCTCTCTCTCTCCTCCCTGTGCCCCTCCCATTTGGCTATGAAGCCTTGAACTCATAGAATCTCTCTCCCTCAATCTCCTCAGTCACACTCAGCCCCAGTTACTTTTTTATTCTTAATTAACATGACAAAGAGCTGAAGCAAAGGTAACCAGATTCAATTGAGTATTTCTTAGTAAGAGGCTGAAGTGACAGGGTAAATTCAGAAGGTGCTCTTTCGAATCAGTTAGGATGGGCACCAGTTTTCAAGGAAGATCAGGGAATCACTTTTAAGGACCACAGATCTCAGTCTTGGGATATTCTCAGAGTCTTGTTGGAGACAAGTGGAAAAAAGATAGCAAAACGAACAAATAGCACCCCAGGCTCTAAGTGAGGTAAACCATCTCCCCTGTGGCAAGCCCATGGTCCGTACCACTCTGTGGCCCATGAAACACTTGGATGGAGAATTTCCAGGCCATTGCCATCTGTGGTTCACTTGAATGGAAAGCAAGGACTTGGGAAGAAGTTATTTAAAGTCCAGTGTGTCTCCAAGTTAATGGCAAATGTTCTGAACCACAAGTCCATCTACGAAGAACCTGGGCGAACCACACAGCTCATTCATTTGCTTTTTATATCTTCTAACCACACCAGGGAATTAACCCTTGTCTGTGTGGAGCCAAACCTCACCCACACACGCTCACAGGGCTCACAGGCTGCTAGGCAAACAGGCAGCTTGACATTCCAGCACTGAGGACCCACTGCCAGAGAATTCTTTTTAAACCTTTTTAAAAATACCCCAACTGTCATTTACCCACGGTGCGATCCTAGGTCTGTCTCCTGAACTTCTTCGGGTCTCAGTTTCCTCATGAGCATAAAGAAGATAACGCACCTTCTTACAGGTTCCTTTTAGAAACCAAGCTGATATGCATAAAGCCGGGAACCGGACAGTTCAAAGGTTAAATGGTAACAAGTGTTTAGAAAGGTTACAATCCTACTGGATACAATGTAAACACTCAAAGTAAGCTAGTGTTACACTGTTCTGCCATTTCCACTCTGGCTTCTGTTCGCACCTGCTAACTTTACAGCTGTGTGGCTCTAGGCAGGATACTTTACCTTTCTGGTCTCACCTAAGGGTCTCCAGGTAGATTCCTTTCCCCTGATTAGAGAAGTCTAATCTAAAAACAATCCCTCTGGAGTTCCCATTCACAGCTCCTCACTGCAAGAGTAATCCTCACATCATGCCCTTCCTCTGTCAGAGCCTGTCCAAGCTCTTCACATGCCCTGAGTGTTTGTGTGGTCCCTTTACACACAGCTTCTTCAATAAGAGGAAAGTAGCTTTTTTGTTGACAGGAAAGTGTCTTTGTGGAAGCCTCCTGCTAGTAGCCAGGTGACGGGAAATTCACTGATATCTGCCAAAAGCACTGATGTCATTTTTAAATCTTAGGGTCGTAGGTAAAAGACTGATACCCGAAGGTCAACTATTATGTTCTGCTTGGTTTTCCTTCATAAGTCATTCTTCGTTTTTGTTTCTGGCCTGTAAAAATTGGGAGATCTGACATAAAGGATATTTAGAGTTCAGTTCCTGTTGAACAACTGTAGATCTGAATTAAACACCTTCAGAATCACTGTTGTCATGCCATCATCATCATCACCATCACCACCACCATCATCATCCACATCATCATCATAGTCATAGTAATCATCATCACCTCCACCATAACCATCATCATTGTCATCCTTATCATCATCAACATCATCATCATTGTCATAGTAATCATCATCACCATCATCACCACCACACCACCACCACCACCATCATCATCATCATCATCAGACTACTGCCCTTTTTGCTCTCTGTTAGCTCCCATCACTGAAACTATCCCTGAGTCTGGTAGTTAATCACTAACTTTTACTGTTTAGGGGTTAATTCTTGGCTTTTTGGCACTAATATTTTTGTATATCACACCTAAAGTGCTATGTTTTCTGGGTTATCAGAAATGTGACAAGGAGCACACACTTGACCAAGTCTGTCAATGTGTGCCAGATGGTCTCAAGGTCTCTGTAATGCATGCTTCCAGAGATGATATATGTGGTTTGTTGTTTGTGTTGTTGTCTGTCTTTGTTTCCAGATTGACAAGCTATCTACTCTTTCTTGGGAGTCAAGAGTAAAGAGATAAATCTCATGTCTTATCAAAGCAAACTGAAGCAGAAGTAAACAGTGGCCTGAAAGGCAAAAAAAAAAAAAAAAAAAAAAGCAATTTTAAGAAATTAATAAATGATGAGACTATTAACAGTACACATAAAGGGTTTCCTTTTTTTCTTCCATTTAATATGATTTTTACCTTAAACACTGTATCCCTTTAGGAAAGGGAAGAAAAGTTAATAAAGGAACCTATCAGTCAAACTTAATTTTTTGTATGGCAAATAAACTCCTTTAATGAAAGGTCTGAAATCCCTAGGTTTGCACATTAAATTTTCATTTGTAGTAGAGAATGGAAATTATTGATTCAGCAGTGGTATCATGCATTCTGAATCCTACAGTGACTTAGGAGCCCACATTTCCGCTGGGTGCAAATGTGTCAGCAGCATTTGATGCAGGGGGAGCCTGGGCTAGGTGGGAGGATGCAGAGAAGGATCCAGATCAGGGAAGGAAGCTGAGCAGTGCTTCACAGAAAGAAAATAATCAACATTCCTTATCTCAAAGATCCATTAGTAAAGCATCTGACTGTAGGATGGGCTCAGGGGACCATTCTAATACTAGAAAAGCTGGGTCCAATCAGCCTTGGGGGGAAACCACAGGGATCTTACAGGAGACTTAAAAAACCAGGCAGATTGATGGCTGTTGATTTGATCCCAAGCCGAGGGAAAAGGCTTTGGTTTTACGAAAGCTGCCGAGGATAGAAAGTTACCTTTCTCAGTTCAAGGTCAGTGTGTCCGCCCAGGGTGTGTGTGTGTGTGTGTGTGTGTGTGTGTGTGTAACATTTGACATTCTAATGTTCAACTGGATAACACACACAAAAATCAATCAGTCCCTCAAACAGCTCTCAATGGGACAAGGCCTCATCAGACTCAGGAGACAGGAACAAGTTTCTTGAGTTAAAGTATGAAAATATGTGTTTTTCTTTTGAAAGAAATTAATCTTTCTGCCTCTCTGAGGACTACACCATAATTAAACAACTTTTATTCCCCCCTTAGAGAATTCCTAGGAACTGATTCTAAGCCTTGTCGGAGGCAGCCTAAATCAGGTTTATTTCAGGGTCTCTGTGTACTACACAGACAGTAAAAGATCAGAGAAAGCAATAATTTTTTTTAAAAAGAAATAATCTAAACACAACTGCAAAAATAAAGCTGCTTTAAAAAAGAAAAATAATCATGTATCGTTCCAAAAAGAGAAAGGTTCTGTTGTTGTTTTTATTTCCTTCCAGCGAAGATTATCTCATACCGCTCTTCTCTTTTGTTAGCCTGGATGTCAGAAAAGTAGTTTTGCTGAACTAAAAAGTTCTAGTTTTGTGTTTTCGGATGCGGAGAACTGGTGCCATCTATAGATTTCCATTCTGGGAGAGGTTTCTCTTTTGTCCTACTTTGCGTCAGACCTGCTGTCAAGAGGATAAGAGCGCCCAGGAGACACTTCCCTGCGGTTTAATAGGCTAAGAAGGATGGGACTCATTAATCGCCTGGCAGCTGCCCCTAAACAGGATGCTGCCTGGAGGTGGGGAGAAGACGGGGAAGGGAGGTGAGGAGCGGGCAGCTTCATCCAGGAGCCGACCACCGGATGCCCAAGGCGGCAGCGTCCTTCATATGTGAAGTCGTGAAGTCTGAAGGGAGAGAGTCCAGCCCCAGAGAGCTACCTACCTGGAGGAGTAGCCTCTAGGTTACTGATTTCTGACTTACAGCAATGATTCTTGAGATGTTTCCCGGTCACCTAATTATTTTTCGACTGTTAGATTACCAATTTTGTTGTTCCTTTACTATATTTTCATCCGTTTAACTGGAGCTGCCCTTCGAGTTTGTTTACAGTTTACGTTCCCCCTCCCATTCTCCAGGGAAGGTTCCGAATAATCCTTACTTAAAAGTTCCACCGCTCACTCCTTGCACGAGGTCTCTTGACTTGGATCTGCCTCCTCCCATTCTCCTCATGACCCACCACCCCAAGTTAGGGCCACACTTCATATCTGGGATAGCTTTCCTGCCTGAGTTTCTTTCTTCATCTTGCTTCTGGCTGTTTGTGCAGAGCTTCAGGCTGGCAGGCCTGCTTTGTAGGGCCTTGAATCCCAGACCCTACACTTGACTTCTGGATTAGAGATGTCAAGGCTCCTGGGCCCTTCCCTTCACTCTTCACCCCAATTTTACTATTTTGTAACGTCTCATGCCCCTTACTTAGCAGAGTGGACAGTGACTGTTCTTTGAGTAAATAAAGAATATCACTTCTGGATCCCACGAGCCTGGGCTTATTTGACCCACAGACTAAAATGTAACCAGGGCCCCCTGAACCGGAAGTCGGTGTATCACCTCTTACCTTTATGGTTTTGGTCTGGAGTCTGAGTCCATTTAAAGTGTTGATGGCTTTCTCTGCATCCTTTGGATCAATATAGTTAACAAATCCATACCCTAAACTCTGTCCTGTGGAAATATTTAAAAAAGGGAGACAGGAAGACAGAGGGGGAGGCAGGGAAGGAGCGAAAGAGAGGAGAGAACGAGAGGGAGGGAGGGAGGTAAAGAGAGAGAGAGAGAGCTCAGTATCTCTGCAGAAGCCACACTTCCCACTGCTGTGTGTTTAAAGCCCTCCTCCTTTGGTCTAGGATTTCTTTTTGTTGAGGTTTGCCCTAGGATGCAAGGTTTCCAATTCCAACAATTCTCATTCTGGTCATGGGGCTTTGAACTTACAGGAGATCTCACATCCAAACTAAAAATAGTAAATGCCCTTGAATAGTCACACGCTGGATATATACAAGGGGCAGGCAGCATGATCAGGAAGATCCACTGCCGGGGGTAGAAAGACGGCATGCACATTTTAAGAGACTTGTGTAGAGTCTTGGTCATTTGGGTCATTTTGGAGAGAAGTCTTTTGCCATCCACTTCTCCCAGATGGCTTCTCTGGGGATAACAGCACTTACCTCTGGCAGACTCTGAGAGGGTTTAGTAAGATAATTTACACAAAATGCCCACCAAGTACATTGCCTAGACCATAGTAGGTGATCAACAAAGGACATAGTAGGTGCTCAATCCTATAAAATTGGGACAAGCACTAGACTCAGCTGTGTCTATTGTCTTGGTCATGCCAGCCACACCCACACTCAGAGGATATAGCAGGATCTGAGCAGAGAGGATGGGAGACAGTTTTAGTGAAGGGTGCAGGCACGGCCAGAATTTAGAGCAGTTGCCACAAATCATTCTTTGCCCTCATCATCCCGGGAGCCAAAGAACAATAAAGAAAAGGAAGGGCAAGGGTTTCTTTCGGACAGAACAGAGAAGCTCCTCATACACAAAGGGGAAAGCTCAAATGTATTCCGCAAAGAGGATTTAGCTACTTTAGGCGGAGATGATATCAACTTGTCTACAAAGAGGTAGCAAGTGACAGGGCTCCCCCTTAAGTGAAATAAAAATAATGTACTTGCGATCGTGCCACTGATTATAAATAGTCCATCAGCTCTGCCATGTGTCATCAGCCAGAAATATCATTAGGAAACTTTACATTTTCTGACACATTCTTTAAGAGACACAGTGCTTGTGGTGCCTGCAGAACCAGCCTGAACTTCTCAGGCAGTTATTGATTTGTGGGTGGCAGCAGAGCTGAAGGGGAGGGAGATGACAGGATGTCATACGTCAGGGAAGACTGATTACATAAAGCTCTCTTTAGCGTACCGGGGCCAGGGCTGGGAGATAATACAGCAAAAAGCCTGCCACATCCCGGTGACAGGAGCCCATTTCAGCAGCCAAAAAAACTGTTTCCAACAGCTTCTGTTTTGCTGGTAAATGTCTGTGTTTGTGTTGGTTGTAGGAGGGAACCTGGGAAAACAAGTTGGGTTCTGGATCAGAAAATGGGTATCTTTTCTATTGTTATAGGACAGAAGCAAAGAGAACAGAGAGGAAACTCAATGACATTTGCTCATCAAATGAAAACCCGAAATGCCAGCGTCTTCTGTTGAACAGGAAAGACAGAGGCAAACTTCGATAGACAGGCTCATCACCAGCCAGAGATGGTGCCCTATGAAGGAGGACAGATTGTGAGGCATGGAGCACATTCCAGCTGCTGTGACCCTGTGACCCTTTGCTTTTTGTTTTATTCTGTAAGTTTGGTGTGTATGTCTCTCTCTGTGTGTAAGTGAGTGTGAGTGTATGAGTGTGTATGTGTGTGTGTGTGTGTATTCTCAGAAACGCCAGTTTGCAAGTACAAAAATACAAGAGACTAATTTCATTGGTTTAAAAATATAATCGATCCTAAATTTGTCTCTACCTCATCAGGCCTAACTAAATTCACCTAATTAAATCCATTTTCATCATGCAAATTTCTCAGTCATATTTATCTTGCATATATAATATTCCTATAATCACTTTAAAAATCTAGTCATGTACCAAGTTGAACTACTTCTAAAGAACATTTTAAAGCAATTATGTCTATGCCCAACCGGCTGTATGAGTTCCAGGAAACCAGGTGAGTGAGTCATTTTCTAGCCTAATAGAATTTGCATAAAATTAAAATAGAATATAAAACAAACAAATAAGACCTTCACTGGTTTTAACTGCTAACAGTAGACCTGATCATCCTGAAAATTTTCTGTATTCTTCGTGATAATGAATACATGTGTGGGGTATGTTCCCATTACACTTTCTTTGTTAAAATACTAATATATTAATGGCTAACAAAACATGTGAGTTTAGGTTTTACACTCTAAATTCAGCCTTAGAGTTTTGCTTCTGGAGGAAGAAAAACTCAGGCTGAGGTCCCAGGAGGTTCTGAAGGTCAAGTGAGGGAAAGGACTCCAGTCCGGCAAGATGCGTGACATCAACGCAGCAGCCTGTATCATCCCCAGTGGACTATCACCCTGGTTCCCACTATAATTAGCTCTCCTGTGCTATCATCACCTGTCCCAGGTTTAGAGAGACTTCATTTAGCATCAAGGATAAAAAGTGCTTCAGGGAAAACCAAAACCCGGAAGAATGCAATTTCACAAAGGAAGATTCTTCTCAGTATAAAATAAACCGCAAATTCTAGAACAGAGC
This sequence comes from Rhynchomys soricoides, assembly GCA_019843965.1. NCBI lineage: Eukaryota > Metazoa > Chordata > Mammalia > Rodentia > Muridae > Rhynchomys > Rhynchomys soricoides. The sequence goes on from JADRCH010000114.1 coordinate 3,465,072, forward strand.
CCAGCACCCAATCCTCCCATGTTGAAGAGGCCAGAGATGGAGGAGCTTGCCCGTGAATGAGAAGACAGGATCTAACTCGGCAGCACAATGAAACCACCTGCAGTTAGCCTAGTTCGTGAGCAGGCTTTCTTCACACATGCCTCCTAGCATCACAGGAGTCCAACTATGTCCAATAAAAATGCTTCAAGGACCTAAGCATTCTCTGTTTTTTAAAGATGACCCAGAGAAGATTAAGTTCCAGAACAAACATGATAAAAACCCAAGCTACATTTGATGGTCAAGCATCGGTGGTGGGTTTTGGTTCAGCAGTCCTGTGTGTAAGCATACACAGAAAGCCGTAGATGGAATCCATTCATAAAGAATGCCAGTGCTTTTTTTCCCTTGGCGCCTGAGAGGGCTCAGGGGACACAGCCTGGGGCCCAGAGCTTGTGTATATATCCGCAGTCCATAGATAACAGTCATTTATTTTTCCTTTTAGCCACCTCCTCTCCCTTTATCAATGGCAACAAAATGTGAGCATAGAGTTACGGCAATAATATTTTAAGAAGTGAAAATTAAACTTTATTTTGTTCTAAATTTATGTTTACTTTGATTGCAGGTTGAGCGGTCATCCAGGTTCTGCTTACTAACTTATCTTTATTTAAGGAAGAAGTAGTAGGGAATGAAGACTGTTTCTAACATCTTAGGCTACAATCCCTGGCTCCTTGATGCCCACATCTGAGCAGCCTCTAGCAGTGCTGTCCAGCTGGCATGGGTGGAGCAATTCACTTACTGTGCACTGGTAGGAAGGATCCTAGGTAGTTGGGGATAGAAACTTAAAATTCAAAATGTAGTTTCCAAGAGAAAACTGTATGCATAATAGCCACAGCTTAAAGCATGTCCATATATTTTGGCTTAAACAGGTTCTTGTTTTGAAAACTGTTCTCCTAAATATGAACCTGAATATTTATGTCTTGATATAGCATGGGCATTTGCACACATGGAGAGATATTTCCTCTTGCTCTGTGCCCTCCTACTATGATAGAAAACATTTCTATTTGTCTATAGATTATATGTAAAACCTCTCCATTTAGGAAACAAACATTCCTTTTCACAAGAATTAATTTATGGAAGATTATATCCCTGAACACAGTAGGTTCTTGGCAGGTGTTTAAGCAGAGCATGTCTTGTATATATGGAAGAAGAGACAAAGAGGAAGTAACTGGGGGATCAAGTTTGCATTAATGAAGGAGAGACCCTGACAACACCCATGCCAGGGTGTGTATGTGTGTGTGTGTGTGTGTGTGTGTGTGTGTGTATGTAGGTATGAGGATAATCTTGGTGTCATTTCTTATGCATCATCTCTTTTTGTGTTCTGGGTTCTCCTGAAATGCAGATCACGTAAATGACAGGAGTCACCCCAGCCCAGAGCCACAGTGATTCTGAGTGCACAAAATGCTCTCCTGACATTCCACATCACATTTGATTTTCACTGCAATGCTATGTGAAAAGTATCATCTTACAGAAACAAGGGTACCGAAGGTCAGACAAAACTAACTTTTCCCAATATCACAAAACTGAATTTTTAATCAATCAGGATTTGAGTAGGCATTTGTCTGCTTGTTTTAATGTGAAGGGTAAGGTAGTAAACAATTTAGGCTTAGCGGGTCATAGTCCTTGTCACAACAACCATATCGTTGTGTGTCAGCCAGTGACACTATCTGAACAAAAAAATGGCTGTGGTCTAATACAACTTTATCTAGAAAACCAGACAGTGGCCAGACTTGGCTCTTGGACCATAGGCTGCTGATCGATCTTTGGGCTGACTGCTGTTCGCCATTGTCACGGTTCCCTCTTTAAAGAACTATGTTACTAACAACTGAGGCTCTTTGGACTCACTTAAGAAAATGTAAATTGTTTTATGTAATTTCTCGTAAGCATTTTTGCCAAATTTGAGCTCCAGAAACTGTCCAATCACAGTCCCTTAAAACTCCTGTTTTCTCAGGACTTTGCCTGGTCTTCAGGGTCCTAGGATTATTCTGACCTCATGGCTGACAACAGCAGCAGAAAAGCTGGCCGGAAGGAGCCTCAGCATTTCTGCACTGCCAACTTGCACACTTTGCTCTTTCCCTGTGAGAATCACCCTTCTCCAGAAACCTCACACCAGCTCATCTCATCAGCAGAGCCTCCGAGGGGGGCAGCCAGATGGGCAGTTGCTGTTGATGGAAACTTCTGAGTTGAGTAAGGGATTTTTGTGGCCATCAGAACCCCTAGCTCAAGCTGAAATCCTGTTTTCGAAGCACATGATAAAGTCCCCAGTCACCTTAAGATCACCTGCTTGGAGATAATTCACACATCAGGTTAACAGCATTCAACTTCAAATCTCAGGATGACCTGGCTGCCAGTTCTGAGATGTCTTTCCAGGGAGTCTGTCTGAACATACCGGAAAGGCAGGAAGAGTGTGCCTGTACTGCGTGTGTAAACCTGTGCGTGGCTCATAACCACACTTACTGTATAACCTTGGTTAAGTCATTTAAGCTCCGTCAGCCTGTTCCCTTGTCTGGAAAAAGAGAGCTAATCCTTTAATCCTCATAATCAAAGGATCACTGTAAGGATTATATGAACAGGGGGACTAATAGCTGTTATAATTTATTCAGTGACACTTTGTGCCAGGCACTGTGCTAAGTGGCTTACTCATGCTACCTCATTTAATCCTACATGAAATGGGCACCATTGGGCCATGGTGCACACCTGAAAAATGAGGTTTAAGAAGTGGTAAAATGACCCGTTCAAAGTGACGGAGCTGCTAGGCTCCAGGGCTCAGACTTGCACAAACCCCTTTAGTGACACTCTAGTTCATGCTTTCTCTCCACAGTGGCTGCCCTCAGCTCAAGTGCCTAGAAGAATCTGACATCTGGTAAGTCTTGACGGGGTACCTTTGCCCTCACCAGGACAGGGGGTACCATGAAGTCTTGGACTGTGGATGTGTGCCCTCCACCATCCTGCGAGGATTTAACCGTGTTGATCAGCCTGAAACTCAACTTTCCTATTGAAAGCCCAGTGTCATCACAACCTGGGACTTCTTTTTTTCGGTAGTTGACAGAGTTGCCCTAGACTAAGCATCGTTTTCTTTATATACGCTATTTCTTTTGGTCTCCAAACTTTGCATTCCCTCTTTGACTCTGTTTTGGTACTCTGACTTAGAAGATAGCACCAAGTTTCTTCAGGGGGCTAGTAGGAGCTTTATATGAAACAATTCCTGTAAAGTGTCTGGCCTTTAACAGAACCTCAGTAGGTATTGCTGTCTTTTTCTTCCCTCACACGGTTAGGTGTTAGTTTTCACGCTGTCTAGGTGATATTATCTCCTCCATGAGGCCCTAATCTCCCCAAAGGTGAAGAATGATTTTGATGTTTGTCTTTTACATAAGCACACAAATTCACACAGAACAAGCACTTGCTATCAGCTGGACACTATGGGTGGACCCTGAGATGTTCCTGGGTTTAGGATGCTCCTTATGTGAAGAGAAATATAAGTCTAAGAAGCAACAAGAGCCCACAAAGCTGTATACTGGACAGCCGTTTTCACTAAGAAGAGAGGGAAAGATCCTTGAGGGAAGAGGCACATAGAGGACCTTTGTATACAGGAGAGCGTGGCATTTGAGAGGGTTTACCCACCAAAGTGATGACATCCCAGCTGGAGGACTGAATCCCAAGCCTACACTTATCTCACAGGCATGCACTGGGCACCCACTGTGTGTCAGGTACAGTTATGTTCCCTGGAAACACAGAAAAGAACAACAAACAGCACATCCTCGTTTCTGTCATCATTGGATTGGTATTCTGACTGTGAGTATGGAAGACAGCCAAGACTTACAGACAGAATATAAAGGCTGTCTGAGGACGGTGAATCCTAGGGAGAAATTAAGACAGAGACAAGGGAACAGCAGTGCTGGGACATGTCTGCACATTTTTATTCAGAGGTCAGGGAAGGCTTCACTACTCAGGCAACATAAAGACTAGAGAGAAGAAGGTAGACAGTTAGCCCTATCTAGGGGAAGGACATTCTGAGCAGAGGGTAGCTCATGTTCAAAGGCTCAGAAGCAGGAATATACTCTGTGTTAGAGATACAACAGGAGTGAAGGCAATCCATAGCCCTCTGTCAAATGACTGAAAACAGGAAGACATTGTAAAACCACACTGCCCTTCCCTCTGACTAACAAACCCTTTCAAACCCACCTCTTCTGAGCGTGCACATTTGTATGTGTGTGGGTGCGTGTGTTTGTGAGCGTGATCAGGAAATCCTTCATGTTGCTCCTCAGGTGCCATCCATTATTTCTTTATTTATATTTCTTAGACACTGTCTTACACTGGCTTGAAACTCGTGAGTAGGCTAGGCTGGCTGGATAGTAAAGCCCAAGGAACCACATGTCTCCTCCTCCCTAGCACGGGGGTTACAAGTGCAGGCTACCATTTCTGGCTGTGAGATTTTTAAACACATTGATCTGGGGATCAGATTCAGGGCCTTGTGCTTGCAAAGGAAGCACTTTGTTACTTGAGCTATCTCCTGAGCCTTCAAAACTACTACTTAATGAGTTTCTCTGTACCCCACTAGACTGGGAGCAACTTGAGACCAAGTCGATGTCTCATTCATCTCTGTCCCTGGGCCCTCAAAGAGTCCTGGCATTGTTGGTTAGCCAGGGAACATTTGTTAAGTGAATTCTATCTAGACACAGTTTTCTATCTTCATGTCTATTTACTTCCTCTTAGCCACTCTTCGTTCCTAAGTACCAAGGAGAAAGGGATCAAGGAGAAGAGCAGAGCCTCACTCATGCCTCAAAGAAGTGGTTAGGAACTAGATCTCCTAAGACAGTCTCAGAGAGACCTGTGGATGGTTAGTCCACAGGAGAGACGACTCTAGAGATACTCCATTACCTCACACTTGAGAGGTTGTCATGGAAAGCCATGGGTGTACTTGCTGTGACCCAAGAGGAGAGAATAGGATCAGACATAAGTAAGTGAGGGAGCTGTTTGTTTTAGACTGATAAAGAGCTTTCAAAGATTGATTTTATAAGGAGGTAGGGTGCCTTGTGAAGTGTAAAAAGCCAGAACTGTGTACCCAGGGGACAGATCTACCCCTTACCATGGGAAACAAGTCAGCAAGATCGGCCCATAAAATCGCTTTTGTTAGAAGGACTCAAAGCTTCTACATTATATTTATCTTAGTCCCAACTTAGTGCTCACAACAGTTTCAGTTGGCCCTGAGTTTTAAGTGAGAAAATAGAGGACGTTTATTGAGCATTTACTATGGGACCAGCTACTTTAATTACTTTATTACTTAAAGCTTTGCAATTCTCTGAAGCAGGCATTTCCAAGCCTGGCTGTGTGATCAGAGAATAGCAGCTGAGTCCCCTGGCTCTAGAGCTAGTGAACTCTTTCTGCATGTGGATTCTTGAGCACATGCTGACCTATACACTAACTCCCTGACTTTCCATCATGTGCCTGAGAAACCTGGGTTTTATAGCACGGTCTCCAAGGTTTCACCCTTTCTCTTAGTTGACATCCCCCATCTTGGCTATGCATGTCAAATGGGATCCAACTGCATTATAGATTGCCATTTTGGGAAAAGACTGTCAGACCCATAATCTTAAAATCTACAGACGCAGGAAATGAGGACCATTGAAGAAGCCGGGGCTTGTGTTCTGGCAGGAATGTCAGGCCAGTGAGTTAACAATGATAGCTGAGCATGGCTTGGTGCTATAATATTGAGAAGGAATGAGCTTTGTTTTGTTTAGTTCGTTTGGTTTTTGAGAATGTGATACTTGAGATCAGACTAATTTGAAAAGATTGATTAGAAGTATCCAGGCTATAGGCAGAGATGGGCACTGGAAGGAAGAGACAGGATAAGCACCTAAGCTCTTAAGGGGAAAGACCCTCCACTAAGTTTGCAGCCATTGCATCCCCAAGGTCGCTGGTTGTTGGTATTGCCTTGTACTGTCACTACTGTTTCTAAGTCGAATTCATCCTCAGAGGTGGATACAAGATCTCCCTAGACCTTTGACAGAGAGACAAAAGCCATTCAGGAATATGAAGTCTTGAGGGGATTTGTTTTCAGTAAACACTGTTGAAAGTGTAAGGTCCAACCATCCTTATTCTGAATTCTCAAAGTATTTAACATGGCCTTAAGCCAGTCTATAGTTATTTCCAGAGGCTATGTTCTGGAGTCATAAGTAGGTGTCATTTTCCATTTCTATAATTATGTGGCATCAGGACAATAAGCGAAGTGCTTGGCCCACAGTAAGTATTTAAAATATGCTTGTTGAATTGAATATATTCCTCAATAGACTGGACAGCTTCTTAAGGGTGAGGACATGGAGATAGTTAATGTTAGTAATGTAGTTAATGTTAGTAAGCCTGATATAGAGTAGACTGTTAGTAAACTTCTGTTTAGTATATTAAATTTAAATAAATGAATTCAATAAGTGAATGAATAGTACCAGAATTTTATTCTTTTGAGTGCCCTCATTGTATCAACTGTTTTTATGACCTCACCTACTCCTTAAAATAGCCCTATAATGCAAGATTATCACTACTATTTAAGATCAAGGATACCCACACCCAGGTCCAGATCCTCAAATGAGTCCATTGAATGCCAACCCCCACAAAGGCTTCTACTAGAGCTTCCTGCTTGCAGGGATTGTATCATGCACATGTGAAGTGTGATGCCCCACTGTCTGAGTAAGGCACAAGGGGACCCACAGCACGTAGATACCCATTTCTAGAATCTCCCCAGACAGAAATGTACATTATACAATAAGAAAAGCCAAGCAATTCATTTCTCAAAAGAGATCTTTTTTTTTTCCATTCCTTTTGGTTTGTCCTATAAAATAACTTGCTCCAAGTGACAGCTCTTCAAATATAAATTTCAATAATAAACTTCAACAAATGAAAAACTGAACCAATCTGAGTCTTATTTTTCTTCTGTTGTGCAAGAAAGAATAGAAATTCATAAGATAAAAAGCTAGTATCAAGTGCTTGGTTAAAAAAGGGCTGAAAGGGAAAATATTCTGGGTAATGTACTGAGGACAATAGGCGCCTCCGTGACAACTATCTCACCTTCAGAACTGATTGTACTGAAAAGAAGGAATGTTCAGACGGATGACCCCGGGGCAATGGAAGATTCTTAATCAAAGCCACGTTAAATTAAATTATGCTCAGAATATTCTTACAAGACAGGAATGAATAGTCATACATTTAAAAATATTTTTAACAGGCTTGAAACAAAAAGAAGAGGATTTTGGCAAACTCCCAACTAGCCATAGAACTGATCCAGAATTCTTAATTCTTGGTTGGTTTATTCTCACAGGAAACAAAGGTCTGGGTGTCAGATAGATAAGACTTCCCACCCAGAGTGGATGCAAACCAACAGGTGATTCCAGAAGTGCTGCAGATGTTAAAGACAATGGTTTAGCAGCAAAAAAAGAAGAGGCAGAAGGAACTATCAGATTAATACTAATTGTGTGCTCTGTAATTAGCCTTTGGGCAAAATAAAACTTCATGTGTGAAGTGTCTGTGGATGAATAGAACCACGGAATTCAATACTAAGACAGCGACTTTCAAAACTCCCCCACCAGACACCATCCTTAAGGAAGCTGCTGATGTCATGGTGAAATGTAGATTAAGTGAGATAGGGTGTGTGAGAGGCTTAGCACAAAGTAGTGCTCCATAAATATTAGCTGAATAGAAACCTATTGGAATAGACCAAAGAAAGATTTCTGTTCTCACTAAAGGAGATGAAATAAAGGCTTGTGCAGAGGTTAAGTCGGGATGTCAAATATTAGCTGAAGCAGGCCTTTGGAAGCCTATTAGTGTGTCCTTTCTGCAATAAGGGGTTGGACTTCTCTGGCCTTGGATCTACCAGTAACAGCCTTGTTAATGTGAAGACAAGCTCTCTTATTCCCACCACAGAGGAAGAGTTCATTTTCAGGAAGGAACTGGACATGATGTCCACCTTTGTGGTCTGACAGCTTAGTTTGATTCCAACAAATCTTTTAAAAGAGAGAAACTCTTTAAATTCTTAAAAAAAGCAATACTATCTTTGTCTTAACAAATGACAACAAAACAACATTGAGCTTGTGAGGGTAAGGGACTGAGGTAAGACGACACCCAAGGACTGAAGCACTTACATAGAAATAGGTCTGGAAGGTAGGAATGGAAGACGAAAGTCACCTTTGGCTCTCTGAAATGATTGTCAGAGAATGGCTAATCCAAGCAAAGAATGTGCATCCCCATGACACCGAGCATGAAAATGAAGGAAAGCCCAGGTACATGCGAGAAAGGCAGGCTGTGAACACCTGATGGCACCGATCTTTACACAACGGAAAACAAAATATGGCCAAACGAGCTCACGGCTGAATCATGCCCAGGGCATGCCCAGAGCTCACGGCTGAACCATGCCCAGGGCATGCCCAGTGCTCAACATCTACCAGTAACAGCTGTGAAGTGCGTGAAGTGACTGTACCTGTCCAATCGAGAAGGACCCATTGGGTACCACTTTTGGTTCCTCCTAGGAACAGGTGAGACACCAAGGCCAATTGCTTACCCATCTATCACATCTAGGACAATCCCACATGTTCTATCATTCTGGCCAAGTCCTTAATGCATGGTGCAAAGAAGAGGGGTTTTAAAAGAGAGGCCTTTTTCGTGGTTCACTTCAGGTTCCCAAACTCATTTTGTCACAGTACTCCCTTTAAAACAAACAAACAAAACAAAACAAACAAACAAAAAACCCAACTCACTGCAGATTAAACCGTTTTGGGAAAGACCAATGGGATTCCTAAGTGAACATTATTCTCTGAAACAGGACTGATCAATGTCTCGTTACTATAAAATTACTATAAGGTGGTTGTCAACACTGGGATACTTCTTATGAGATAACAGAGGGCCAGAGGTAAATGAAGGAAGCAAGTCAGAGATACATCCAAGGTTTCTTCCCCCTCGCCACTGTCTGTGATTCTGCTTCTCAGAAGACATCATACAGTCATGCTTCTAAGACCAACTAGATATAGCATAGAGCTGTAGTGGAGAGGGGATCAGAAAGCTGAAGATAGGTTTTCATGTTGGTATAACTTGGTTCTAATGCAACGAACTACACACACACACACACACACACACACACACACACAACACATGCACACATGCACACGCACAGGGGAGGGAGGGGGGAGAATGTATCTATGCTGACATCTGACTCTGGCAGGTTATTAGGGTAGAAGATAAAAATAGAGGATTTGAAGCCCAGCCCACATGGTTCAACCTTACCACGCTACTTAGAAGACACATGACCTTGACTCACTTAACTAGCCTTCCTTTCTGAAACGTAAACCAGGGATAATAATACGTATACCTCACAGAACTCGTTGGCATAAGAATGATATTCCTACACACCAGGTGATGTTTGGTGTATTTCACCCATACTAATACCTATACAATGATCCTATGAATGTTTCTATTTTTCCTCAGTGAGGAAACTGAGGAGAAGAGGGTGAGAATACCCTTGTACAGCTAGGAAGGCTGGGGTGTACTGGGGGCAGTCTAGCTTTTAATCACTAGGTTTCCGCCTAGCACAGTGCTAGATTCCAGGAGTCTGTGATATTCCTCTGGAAGACAAAGACACATATGAACAAACACAGACAGCCTACACCTCCCCTTCCTTCTGGCTTTAAGAATCTGCTGGTTTTGTTATTAGTTTATTACATGGTGCAGTTCAAGTGGGCAGCATGTGCCAGCTTGATAAACAAAAGGATCCTGCGTGGCTGCTCAAGGAAGAGAAGAACAAACTCAACACTGAGAAATGTTAGTTCATTTTGAGTGATGATTCACCACTGCTATTTTCACAAACAGCTTGCTAATTAAACTTTCTTATGAACTCGGCTAACCAATTTTTCCAATGCATGGAGGAAAAAATCATTCATTATAGACCGGAATCCAAAATCTAATAGTAACAGCACAAGTTGGATCTGTGGCAATGTAATTTGATCAGCTTGAGCATTAATAACAGTTAGACACTGATGTCTGAGAGAGTTAATCAGCTTTTGCTGAGATGTACGTAGATAACTGAACAAAACCTCTGGAAGGCAAACTAGAAAGCAAAGCTGGCTTATCACAGGGTGTTGACTATTTGCCTTTCCTTTATAAATCTCCTGCTTACAGCATCCTATCTTCTGAGTGACCACAGTAATATCCTGAACCAGTGTCACTTCAAAAACTCACCACCAGCATCTCATCCAATCTCACAACACTCAGGAAGGCAAGGAGCGCTATTAACCCCCCTTGAGGAAGCACCCAAGACACAGAAAGTCCTGCAGCCAATGCTAGAGTAAGAACCTGGTAGATCCTTCTATTTTTATTGTACTGGCCTAATTGTCTTAAAAATATAATGTACACATGTATATATAGTGTGTATGTATGCACATATATGTATATATTCATGTGTTTGTGTGTGTAGGTATGAAGATAACCTTGTGTCATTTCTCACGCACTATCTTTTTTTTTCGAGATAGATTCTTCCACTGGCTGGGAACTTGACCAGTAGGCAGGGCTGGTGGCTAGTGAGCCCCAAGGACCTGCCTGTCTCTGCCTCCTCAGGACTAGGATCATAAGAACATGATACCATGACTGTTCTGTTCTTTTGTGGTGGTGGTGGTGGTGGTGGTAATTGTTGCTGCTGAATCAAAGGTTCTATGGCTCTAACTTAGGTCCTTGCACGTACTTAATTGACTGAGCTATTTACCCAGCCCTTAAAATGGTCTAATTCTTAAAGTAACCTTACATTTTATCTTGATATTTTCAAATACTGAACTGAAGATTTCCACTCACAGTCTTACAAACCTGTCTTTCATCATTGTGGTAAGATGCTTTTCACACGTTTGTGACCACATTTGGACCCCCAAGGGCTATGAAGTAAAGGAGGGGAGGGAGTTTTCCTCTTTCCTGGATATTGAGGTCTGCAATGGTGGTAAAGCAACTCACAGGACATCCCCACTCATCTATTCCGTGTGTGTGTGTGTGTGTGTGGCAGGGAAGGTGGGGTGTTACTGAATTTGATGTCAGTTTTGGATGGTTTGATGTGCTGTTTGGTATTCTGAGCAGATAGTGGTTGGTGGATGCGGGTATGTTTGAGAGAGTGGCGCGCGGGTAGAGCCCTTCCTTTTGTACTCATGGTAGCTATCTCATCCACAAGGCTGCACTGATTGGGAGAGAAGCTGGAAAGAGGAAAGGTAGGTAAGAATTGGTTCCCATTTCATGGTCAGTACCAAAACATAAGAGTGACATTCCAGATTCCTGTTTGTTGTCTAGATTGGGGTTCTGGCCAGAACCGTGGAAACCCTCACCAAAAAGATGGAGGCCATGGACTAAACAAAGTCCTTTGTGCCCAACCTTAAGACCTAAAGGAAGGCAGAAGACTGCAGACTCAAGACAGCACCTCGTGGAAGGGTAGCAGGCAAGGACAACCTGCTTTGGAGCTGCTCTCTCTTGTCTATATCTCATATACAAACAGGGACTCCATTCGGGCATTGTCTCCATGTTACTGTCAGCCTTGCCATAAGAAAACAAAGTCAATCCAAATTGGGTCCAGGAGACAGGTAAGAACAAAGGAAATCTCCGAGTATATGATTTCACGATTTACAGCCCATCTTGTGTTATAGCTGGCAGCTGACACCACAACCAGACACCTGGAAATTGAGAGAAAGGGCTATGGAGAAGCTGGAGACACAGGAGGAGCTCCTGGTTGACACCTGAAAGGCGACGAAGGTTGTCACATCTGTTTTTCCTCCTATAAAAGAGAACGCTGGCTAGCTTGTCTATTCATTTTCAGACACACCCACACCACATTTAATTTACTAACTTTCTGCTGGTGTCGTTTACTCTTCTGCATCTACTCCTCTCTGCCTATGAACCATTTTAATCTCTTATCTTTATCTTGGCTTTATCTTATAAGCCAACGAAGGTCCTTTCAGATCAAAGTGGCATATGTAGAAATAAGAAGGCAGAAGGAGAAAGGGTAGGAGATGGTGTGTGTGTGTGTGTGTGTGTGTGTGTGTGTGTGTGTGTGAGAAGGAGAGAGGGGGGAAAGGAGGAACTGGAGGAGGAGAGGAAGAGAATGAAGAGGAGCAGGAGCAGGAGCAGGAAGAGGAGGAGGAGGAGGAGCAGCAGCAGCAGCAGGAGGAGGAAAGAGCAAGGAAATTAGCCACATGATTGATTCAAGTCTTCCTTGGGTTTCCCTAGCCTCACCTGTAAAGTAAGATTAGACAGTTGCCTATGCTAGATGCTTCTACAAGTTAAAGGAGACACCAAAAAGAAAAGCCTCTGACAACTAACATGAGCAAAGACCTTGCTTATGCTTATGCGTGTATGAGAATTACTTCATCTTACTCAAGATGAAAGGGCTGAGAAATCCCTGAGCAGCTACTGTATTGAGAGTTGTCATCCTAACTCAGATATCTATGTTTTGTTACTGGGCTTGGCATCATCAGACTTCCAAGTATGAAACAAGAGCTGATTAGAAACATCAGACATACATTAGCAAGAAATTGATGTGGAAAAAGAGTCAGTGAGCCAACATGCACCTGATCTCAGGAGGATGACAGACATTATCTCCTATGTTGGGTAGAGCTATTTATTAGCAAAGTAGAAGGCTTGGGTGGAAATCTGAGCTTCATTTATTAGCTGTAACCCTGAATGAAGCACTTAATCTCCCTGAGCTGTAGTTCCATCACTGACAAAGAGAGCATGCAAAACTTACTTTGGGAAGTGGTCCTAACTGCTCCATTCACTATTCTTTGATAATGTTCATATTATTCAGCTTGGGCTGCTAATGACAAAAATATTCTCATTATTTAGATAGATTTAAAAAAAAGAATAAATTAATTTTGTCATTGTTCTAAAGGCTGGAAACTCAAGATCAGGGTACCAGCAAAACTGGGTCCTGGCTAGGGTCCTCTTTCTGGCATGCAGAGAACTGCCTCATCCAACATCAGATACACAGAGAGCCTACTTTCTCTGTTCCTTCTCATTAGGACACTAATATTATTGGATCCTATCCACATGACCTCATTTAACCTTAATTACTTGGGCAAAGGTCCTATTTCCAGTTACTTTGAGGACTAGTAATTCAGTATATGAATCTGGTGGGTGAGGAGGCATAAACATGTACTCTTTAGCAATACCTCTGAAGCTTGGATCAATGGCTTCCTTACCATATATTGATTTTCTATAATCTATGTTTTGCTATGTTTAAGGGCTACTTTTTTGACACTTGTTCTGAGCATCTCAGTCCATTGTCACCCTTTACTTTGAAAATTAAAAGCCAATGTTGTCTTCACCCTTACTCGATAGAAACGGAATGGTAGGGTAATAGAAAAATTATAGGCTTTACAGTCGGACAGACTCATCAAGTGATTCTAGGCTTGGCATCCTCATCTGCAAAATGGGGTAATAACTACTGATCCTGGAAAACATAAAGCATCAGGGAAATTACAGATACTGTATGCCTGTCACCATAGCTACTGCATATAGCTATCCTGCCAAGTCTCCACCTTGTGTTGTTAACCAATCAATTCTCTAATGCTGTCCTTTCAAAGACGTGTGTGTGTGTGTGTGTGTGTGTGTGTGTGTGTGCATGTGCGTGTGTGTGTGTATGTGGTATATATGTGTTGATGTGTTTGTGCACATGTGTGTGCATGCACATTGAGGCTAGAAGTCAATATCAGGTGTCTTCCTCAATTGCTCTCCACTTTATTTTGGGAAGGTCTGCCATTGAACCCTGAGTTCACTGGTTTGGCTAGAATTGGGGCCATCAGACTGTAGGGACCTTCCTGCCTCTGTGGCCTCAGCACTGTGAGTACAGCTATGTACCAGCACTCTAAGCTTTTGACGTGGGTGCTGGGATCTAAACTCAGATCCCCATGTTTGTGCACTAAGTCCTGTACTCACCCATCAAACCAACTCTTTTCAACAATAGTAACAGTCAGGGGTAGAAAAGTAAGATTGGACTTTGATAAAACCAAGCCCCAACAAACACCTTAGAAAACAGAAAAGGTGGCTAGGCTTCGTAAGATGTTCACAGTCTCTTTTATATCTATGAGCTGATGAAGGATCCTATAATGTCCGGCCTTTCCTTGCTTATTGTCCCTGTAGTAGAATGCCCTTTGTTTTTGGACTTCCTCATAAATTCTGACAGAGTTTAAGAGAGGAAAGAGATTAACATATTTCTGGACAGAGAGAGTAGACACTAAATAAATAGCTGTTGGCTGACTGAAATGCTTTACAAATGTAAAAAGCCTTGCACAGATATATGGCCTCTATCTGAATTATATCTTCGCTCCAAACTAGAAATATCTTCCTATATCAAAGATCAATTTTGGCACTGTAGAAAACCCAAAAAGGCAATTTAAGAGATTTTTAGTTTCTATGAGGCGTAGGCAGGCACAGAGTTCATCCGTTAAGAGAGTAAGGGAGATTCAGAATGGGAGTGGAGCAGACTGAAAAGGAAATCATCACCACCACACCTCTCAGGTGAGGAAAATGAATTTCCCTTACACATTTCAGAAGGCACTTTCCTCCTGCCCTGAATGTGATGAATTACACTTTCAGATAATGGTGGGAAGTTCAGTCCCATATTTCTTGCTTAGTTCCCACTTGTAATCAACCTGGCCACTCCACCTTGCACTGTTATAAATCAATTCTCTCATGCCTTTCCAAAGACTTTTGTGTGTGTGTGTGTGTGTGTGTGTGTGTGTGTGTCTGTGTCTGTGTCTGTGTGTATGTATGTATGTGGTATATAGGTGTTGATGTGTTTGTGCACATGTATGTGCATGCAGTGTGTGTGTGAAAGAGTGGGGTGCATATGTGTGTTTATGTGTGTGAGTGTCCATGTGTGAGTGAGTGTGTGTGTGTGAGTGAGTGTGTATGTGTGTGTGTGTGTGTTAGGAGAAAGACAGGAGGCTGGGTGAACAGGGACTTGGTCTTATGAACCAGTCAGCTCAGGCACAGAAATAGAAACTCCTTAAAACACTTCAGTTGATTCACATCCTAGGTAAAAGCCATTGAGACATCGCTCCTGGGATGAGAAACTATTTCCCTACCCAAGTTTGGAATTAGGGCAGAACTGTCAAATTTGGAGGGGGAGACACAGGAAAAGATAACCAGGAGGCAAAGGAAACCATAGCTGGTCTATAATCCTGACTACTGCCATTTTGGGAAAAAAAAACCAAAACCAAAACCAAAAATGTAGCAAAACAAAACACTGTTGAAAGAATCCTGATGTGCCGGCACAAACCTTAAGCCTCACAGCTCCATTCAACTGTGAAGTTCTCATTAGGAGCAATGGAAGGTCTCTGACTGCCCTTGGTGGGTGTGTAAGAGGCAGGATGATTACACGGTTTGCTGTCTGCACTTAATGTTCCAATAGTCTTGTTCTCCTTCATAAGGTAGACTCCTCTTCTCCTAGTTTGCAACCTCTGTAGACTTCCAAATTTTCTCTACATCTAAAAAATTTCCCCTAACATCCCTCAGCAGTGGTCAACCCCCCATCCAAGTCAACACATCAAACCTCGTTTATTCTTTTTTGCGACACACATGTAAAGTGACTGCAGGGAGGTGGTACTTGCAAACCAGGGGACCTACTGCCCTACATTTTTCCAGATCAGAGCAAAACATGCCACAAGTGATTTCCCACACTCTTCCCCTCACTAACAAGTTTCCTTTGCATGTGCACATAAGAAAACTTCATTTAGATAATCAATCTTGGGATTTTCTTGGATATACCTAGTTGTGGCTGGGTTTGATTACACTGAAACCTCAGGCAGTTTCTGCTGTGATGCAGTGCTTAGAAAAAAAAAAAGGCAAACATAATAAAAGGCATGTCAAGAAGTAAGAAGAAAATCAGAAGTTAAAATATGTAACAATTGAAAAAGTGGCCATGGATTTGAGGTGGGGGGGGCACATGGGAGGAGTTGGAGCGACAAAAGGGAAAAATGATGAAATATTTTATAATCTCAAAAAAGCTGTATATAAAAAAACTACTCTAGGTTTGATTTCAGGTGAGCAGTGACTTGTTGAAATCGGAATTTTTCTTTTTAAATGCATATATTTACGTGCTATTTTCCAAATCAAAAGATTCTGAGCTCTAATTATGCTTTCTCTTTGTTGAAAGTTTTCATTGCCTATAAATCAACCTGGGTTTGGTTTGGAAAGGGGAGAAGTCAGCTGAGTGTTTTGCAGGAAGCAGTGAGATATAAAGTGCACACTGGGCAACTCATGGAGAGACCAGGCTGGATTCAAGTCTCAGCTCCTGCACTTGGGCAGTGACTCAACTGATGAAAGTTGTCCATTTATCCCCAATTTTAAATTTCATTGTAAAGGAGGCTGAGGATTAGATGGGAGTCTGTCTTTTGAGCACAATGCTTAGTGCAGGAAGGTGCTTCTCAGACAGTGGCAGCCCCATCATTCTCCAGGAATCCCAGTGTACTATTATTCCATGAGCTGCTACACAACACTTCCTCCAGAAACACATTAGGATGCCTACAGTGCACCAAAAGCAGCAGCTCTTCTTCTTCGTCTTTGCTTGATCCTTTAAGAGATGATTCTAATAAATTCATCTTAGGCCTGAATTCATTTTCTAGGAGTAAATTCAAAGTCTTTTCAGAATTTAGGGCTGCCCCCCCTGATTTTATATATATATTCATCTTAGAGATATAATCAAAGTCTCATAGTGTTCCTACAAATCCAGTTCCCTGAAAGCAGAGGGGAAACAGACCGAGCCTGGAGCCTCACTCCCCCATCCTTCTAGTTTCCAGATCATGCTGTCTGTCAGGCCCCTTGCCTGGAAGCTCTAATGTAGAAAGGGTCACCACTGCTGCGCTCCACCCCTGTCTCAACTCCTGAGAGACATGGAGTCTGCTTAGCCCTTCACAGACCTGAGGAAGAGCTCCAGTGCCACTATACTGAAATGCAGTTGTTTCCCCTTAGAGCTAAAGTCAGGTACAAAGATACTGGCAAAGAATTCACCCTGGTACCCAGAGTGCTTGGTGAGATTTTATCCACTTGTTCTGTTTTTACCACTGAATAGTAATATGAAGTCAACATCATGTTTTAAAGGGAAAACTCCAGTGTTGAGAAAAGCCATAATTATTTTTGTCATATCTAAGTTCATTTGCCAATGTTGCTTTATATTGGACCCCTGCTTCCAAAGAGCCACCTCCACCTTTGAACTGTACTTCCTTTGGCCAAAGCACAGAGGGAGAGAAAATGCTTTTGCTGTTTGCCTGAAATGTCAGCTCGATTTCTTCGCCGTTATTTCCTCTATCCGTCTTTCTAATCTGCAATCGCATCAGCTAATACATCTCCTTTCTTCAGGCACTGGAGTGTTTAGGGTCTGTCTACACATCAGTGTGCAATGTTCAGTTTGGACTGCTCTATTCCCCAAAACTCCTGGAGAGCTCTAACTTGGCTGAAATGGCCATAAAATTATTCTTAAAAGTTCTTCATATGCAGGTGTGAGGAAAGGGATTTAGGTCTGTGTTGTGGTGGTGGTGGTGGTGGTGGTGGTGGTGGTGGTGGTGGTGGTGGTGGCGGCCAGGGCCTTACATTTGCTAAGCAGGTGAGCTAACACTGAGTTTGTCCCCAGATCCCTCTAGGGACTTTCTTTTGTTATTTTTACCCCTTCCTTATTCCTTTTGGGGTGGGACTGTAACAAGATAGACATTTATAATAATGAAATTTAGCATCACAGCTGAGCTGGATTCATATATACCCAAGTCACCTAATTCTGTCCTGGCCAAGCTGTATGCTTCTTCCCTAAAATGCCAATCATACAGTAATCTGTATTCAGTAAAGCAAAACAAAAGCCAAAGGCAATAAAACAGAAAAAAAACTAGGAACCTAAATGAATTCTCAGAAGTCCACGGAGAAATACATAGTTTTACTCAGGCTTGGCATTCTTTGCCTGAACCTCAAGAGTCATAAGACATGTCCCTTTCTCTTCAGCAGCAGGTGGATGGAAGAAAAAACGCTGAGACTTAGTTTTCTGTGACATCATGTGCTCATGGCTATACCCAGAAACAACTCAGGAAATAGATTTTCTCTCCTGGCTACCTAGATGAAGTGTCTTTTCCCAATCACTAAATGAAAACTCAAATGTTACTGAGAAGGCATTACTTAGTAAGTTGACAAAGATGTCCAGAAGTGCTATAAGGGAATCTGAAATCTGGTACTCTCAGTAAATTTGCCTGAACATTGAAGAGAAATGCAGGTTGAATTATGTCCCCAGTGGATGACAAATATTGTTATCCATGCTTGCCATCATACACAGGAGTCTTGTTTAAGGGCACGGTGCATTAGGTGTGCTCTCCAGAGGCCAGCCAGCAACCTCTCCTCACAGGAGCACAGCATTGCTTTGGGTTCTGGGGAGGGGATTAGCTGTCTTCCTCGAACATACTTCAGAATAAAATCAAGCTTTTAGGTGATTCCTTCGCTCATGGAGGATAACCGTGCTGTCTGGAGAAGTTACTTAGCCTGGCTTCAGTTTCTTTTCTAAGAAAATGGAAGCTGTACTCTGGGGTGAGGACGTGAGCTATGACCATGCGTTCTTACATGGAGAAGTCAATAAGGACAGACAACCAAGAGTCAATCCATCAGAATTCATCAGACCCCGCCCCCATTCTCTCCTAGGGAGTGGCCTGACTGAGAAATCTTAATCTTAAATTCCTATCTTTTTATCACCCCCCCCACCCCCATCCTCCCACTGGATATTTAGAACTTCTCGTAAACTTCACAGGATCGAGATGCACTGGGATCTGTAGGAGGTGTTGGAGGAAAAGGGGGGACTGGCATGTTAAAATTCAGGGCAACAAAAATACCTATGATGTCATTTACCCTGACTTCGGGGCCTGCTGCTGCAGCCTTTGCACTTGCCCGGTGTGATACTTCACTCCTGCTGACCTGGGTTATGACCGAACTCCACAGCGGGCCTCTGAGGGTCTTCCTAGAGTGACCCTCATCCTTCCCTACCTCCCCACAGCCCCATCTCTCCCGCCTTCTCTGACTTTTAGCGTAGCCAATTAAACCTGAACAACGGGCGGATGGAGAAAATACGCTACGTCTATGGAATGGTACAGCAGGGACCAGTTTCACTGTTAATTTAAAATGCTAGAATTAATTAGGCAGTGTAAATGAAGAATTTAATAAGCACTCTTTACAACCATAAGTTCTACTTTTATTAAACACTGCTACCAAATGAGGGCAAATATCTCTGATCTCTCTATATTTCCCTGACTCTTTCCCATAAGTTCTCTACAAATACGTTTTTTTTTTTCCCCTGAAATAAAAAAATTACATAATGATAAATTTATGCCCGAGTCATATTTCTGCCTGAACCCATAAGCTTCATCTTTCAGGCCAGATGCTGCTGTGTGTCTCTGCTTGTGCTTGATAGGGTGCTAAACAACGCAGAGTTGACAATTTTGGTTTTGTATACCAAATTAAAGGCTGTCTTCGAAGCTGTCACTCCTATTCAGATCCACTCGGTGAACTACCAAATTAGCATTCTCTCAGTAAAGGAATCTGCTTGTTTAAACATGTGTCTTCAGAAAACCAGGAACAACAACATGAATCAGTACTTAAAAAAACCTCACTACCATTCCGAGGGAACTCTCCTGAAAAGGTGATTAGTAATACCCACTCACTAATGTAGCCTGCACAATCCCTATTTAGAATGTAAGGCAAAACCAAAAATACATTTTCTACATAGGAGTGGGAGGAGGAATCATATGGTTAACTGGTTTTAATTTGGTTTGAATTATCATCCCATTATGTAAAGATTATTCAAGGAATCTAAACATCGGCTTTATGAAAGTACAGGAATTTTTGTAAAGAATAGACGATCCAGGACACATGGTTAAGAGGGAGGCTGGGTATCAGCTTTCCATCTTGACCGCACTCCTTTAAGGATACCAGCTATATCTTCATAAATAGCACTCTCCATTGACTAAAGACTTCCATCCAACAGTCATCCTGCTGGGTGTGATGCACCAGTCTCTCAGTTCATCCTTACAATACACTCTTAAGGTAAGCATCATTTCCCAATTTTACAGCTCAAGAAATTGTGTTGGGGCACTGTGTGACCTATGCTATAGCAAACAGCGCTTATTTAAAGGGGGGTACATTTATGTGTGAATTAGAAGAGTAAAAGAATAGACTTATTTGTATGTACATGTACACATTGCAGCATCTGATTTAAAAGGAGGATGATGTCTTATCCTGCTTAAATTGAAGATCTTCATTTTTACTTACGCAAGCCAGTTGCTTGTCAGTTAAACTGACACAGCAGTCAACATTCCCGGCTGACAGGGACTTAAGGTTGATGTGGATGACTGCAGGGGTGGAGCACTCTCTGGTAGAAGCTTCTCTGCTCTCATTATGCAGCTCATTAATTTTTTAAGGAAAATATTCTCACTTCCAATAAGATTATACTGAACACCCCCCCCCCAAACAGGCATAATATAATTATCTGACAAAAACATTAAAACCCTAATTATTGAGGTCATACGGGGATAAGGGCATTGCTTTGTTTTTAAGTACAAGGTCAAGAAGAAAGTGATTAATTAAAGACCATCTTCAAAATGAACAAATATATGAGATAAAATATCTCCCATATATATCTTCATTAAGCAGCTCCCTTCTCCTATATTTATATTCTAGAATTATCTGCTATTTTTGAGACTTGCTCTTCTCAGACACAAAGAGCAATTATGTCATCCGTCAACTTGGCCCCCTTTAAACACTTGTTGTGACATATGGAAGAAAACTGGGCACAAATCAAATGTCTGAGAACAGAAGAAAAGAATAAAGGCAGCATGGAGTACAGGGCAGGAAAGACAGAAGGCAGAACTCAGGACTAAAGTGCAAAGGAAGAGCTAGGGACATGGCTCAGTTGGTGGAGCACTTGCCCAGCATGTATGAAGCCCTTATCTCTAGCATCGATAATATCCGGCACAGTAGTACATGCCTGCAATCCCTGCTGTCAGAAAGTAGAGGCATCCTCAGCTATCCAGTCAGTTCAAGGCTAGCCTTGGATACATGAGACCCTGTCTTTAAAAAAAAAAAAAAAAAAAGTAGTGGCAGCTGATCAAGAATAAACGAGTAGAAACCTGAAGGCTCATTTTATATAAAGGTGAAAAAGCTTCAACATCTTCCTCGTCTTTACAGCCTGCAGGATCCTGTGCTGTACGTGTGTGTACATGGTGTGGATTTATGTCGTGTATGCATACAATCCTTATATGCAGAATATGTGCTGTAGGTGCTCAGATGCACTACCACACACATGCACTGTGTTTGAAGTCTGCCGTGAATCCCTAGCCTGAATGTTGAAGAGCATACCTGTGATTTTGTCTCTCACGAGTTTGCAGGATTCTATTTCACCAATGCTCCCAAAGAGACTCCTGAATTCTTCTTGGGTCATATTCTGGGGTAAATAGTTGACGATGAGGTTGGTTTTGCTGTCATCTGTGGCGGCGCCTGTCTGCATGGGAGAAGGGCAGTTCCTACTGTTGCTGGAGGGTCCATTGCTTGTATTGGATGTCGGTCCATTTGACACCTGAGGCTCCATGGTGCTAATTATCTAGATAAAAAAATAAGTATTTCAAATCTCAGAAGACACAAAGTCTGTTTCTAGATTTTATTTGCTGAAAAGAGAGAGAACAAGATGAGGCAAGATGGAGCAAAGAGACTGGGCTGTGAACACAGCCAATTTAGAAGCACGTTTTTAACCAGGATGTTAAGTTCCCCTTGCTATTTTTAGACCAGCCCTTGATTTTGAACACAGACTAGAATGCAGTGGGAAATCTCCCATTATTTTGTTAATGAAAAGCTAATTCCTGTTTTCATTACACAATCACTCTCAGAAATGTATACTTAAGCCACACCAAATTATAATTAAAATGTAAAGTAATAATCATGATTAAAATTATAGTTCCATTAAAGCTGAAAAAGCTAAATATAGAGGACTAAACTCACAAGATCAAATACAGTACCTGTTTATTAACTATCTCATAAAATAAAATGACATTAAATTAAGCTGGGCTGTCCCACATGGGAAGGTCTTAGGTTTCCAGTGGTGTTTAAACACTGAGCAAACTTCTGTTTCCATGGGTGTATTTAGGGGAGATGCAAAGTCATCTAATTAAAAAAAAAAAATCAAACCATTCTGTTACTATTTTTCCTGGGGTCTCTAATAATACAAACAAAAACACACATGAGAAGAAATTTGTTTCCTTCTAGACCTTCATCTTTGATCTAGCATAGCCTATTGCTCTGATTTATTATTCAAAGAGGAGTTTCTCTTAATATAAATATTTGTTGAACTGTCCCAGGAAGCATGCAAAAACAATTGAGTCCCCATCCTTAGGAGCATATAGTCTTAAGAGGTCACAGAAAACAGAAGACCAGTGTTAGGGTGACCGGTATTTAATCACTCCTGCTTATATTCAGTGACTGTAGGAATGTGGGGCAGTAGCTGGGTCTGCAACCAGGTTTTCTGGCCCCAAATAGAGACCACCAGTATCCTTATACTTGACTATAGTATTGTTCACTAGTTGACTGTGTTGGTTGTGATTCTGTCAACTTGACACAATCTAGGATCATCTGGGAAGAGGGAACATCAACTGAGAAAATGTATCCATCAGATTGCTTGTAGACAAATCTGTGGGAGCATTTTCTTGATTGATGATTGATGTAGGAGCCCACTGTAAGTGGTGCCACCCCATGAAGAGGTCCTGGGGTGTATAAGAAAGCAAACTTAGCAAGCTTGGATGAGCAAGTCAGAAAGCAGTGTCCTGCTGTAGTTTCTGCTTCAGTTCCTGCCTCCTGGTTTCTGCCTTAAGTTCTTGGCTTGGCTTTCCTCTCCGGACTGTGATCCTGGATAGGGATATGAAAGCAAATAAACTCTTTCCTCCCCATGTTGCTTTTGATCATGGTCTTATCACAGAAACAGAAACCTAACTAAGAAATTGCTCATCATGATACAGGTTCCGTTGCCTTTGGAATTGCCATCAACTTCTGGGGACCATGCTCTGCCATGCACCAGCTCTGTGATGTCTGGCAAAGGGGCACAATGACACCTGCCTTGCGAAATGATGGGAAAGGAGATGACATTTATATAGCTGCTGAGCAGTGGTGAAAACAACTGTAGTCCCTGGTAGTTACTAACGTCATTCGGCCTGTCATCTCATGGGTCTTCTCTTACTGAGTTCTTATAAAAGGTCAAGGCTACATATTCTAGTATGTTCTATATCTCAGCACTTAAAAACCACAGGGACAGATCCAATAACCCATCCCTTCAAATGATTACAGTTTGAGTGCCAACAAAACATTTCTGGTAAACATTTTTTATGGAATATAACAAATATGTCATAAAACATTGTAATTCAAGAATACTAAGTGAACTAAGTAAACAGAGCTGGATAACCTCTTCTAGGTCATAACACAGAACTAGAATGACAGAATTCCTCTTCTCCTGCCCCTTATTTAAATCAGCCACACCAAAATAACCTCAATTCTAACTTCCAGTCCATAGATTGTATATATCCTCTTTCAAACTTCATATACATAATAGTACCATATGCACTCCTTTGTGGCTTGTCACATATCTGACGTGGCATCTGTGTTCTTACATGCAGCTCTAGGCTGCTCTTCTTCACTGTTGTAGAGCATTCTATTGTATGGAGCTAACACATTTTATTTATCTGTGGGTGAACATCTGGGCTGCTTCTACTTCTGACCTAAGGACAACGAGCATTAGACACATGTCAATTTGGGGTTATAAGGGATATATATGATAATCCCTAATTGATACTGCCATTAGGTTTCCAGGGTGTGTACACCAACTTAATATTTTTGTCAGCAGAGAATGAATACTTTGGTTGTTCCACATTCTTTTCAACATTTGGCGATTTTTTAACAAAGTTTTGCTTTTATTCATTTTGTCGGCTGAAGCATAGATAGTGGTGTGGTAAAAAAATAATTCTTTCCTTTTCTTTTAATGTTGTTTTTAGTCATAGCAATATGAATATTGTTGCTAAGATAATTTCATTGATTATTAATCTATGCACATATATGAAGCTTAGGATGAGCTTCAATTTAGGATCCTTTGACATTAGGTTCTCAAATGCAGAGATTAAAGGCATGAATCATGTGATACCTGGCTAGAATTTAAGAAATTTAAAATTTTATTTTAGTGTATGTGTGTGTGTGTTTGTATGCGTGCGTGTGCTTATGCATGCATATGTACCATGACATAAATGTAGAGGTCAGATGATAACTTGCAGGCATTGGTTCTCTCCTTCCTGTATGTAGGTTCCTGGGATTACACTCAGGTTTTTAAGCTTTGTGGCAAGTGCCTTCCCAAGAGCCTTTGCATGGTGTGGCGTCTTCTCCACCCAGGATTTTCTCTCTTTCTTTTTTTTAAAGATGCCTTAAAATTCTAGCTCTCTCCCTTACTAGCCATGCGATCTCAGGTGGGTTCCTTCATTGCTTTGAGCCTCATATCCTCTTTTGCGGAGCTGGAATGAAGGCCAGCATGCACTGCTGCCTTCAGAATGAGAGTTCTCGTCAATGGGCATCTGGAGTACACAGTGCCTAGAGGCATCACAATTATTATTTCTCCCCAGCACAGGTGAGTGTTCCTTTATTTCCTCTTTGATGGTTACATATGGGAAATGAAACGGAAAGAGAAACATGGAGTCTTGAAAAGAGCCAAGGAAATGAAGCAGACCCAGGAAGATGAGGAGTGTCTAAGTTTCTCTACCACCATGTAAGTAACCTAAGTGGCTCCACTTCTCACATCACCAGACTTCTTTCTTGGTCTCAGGCCAACTGTAGGATCCCAGAAAGCTGGTCCAGACCGCAAAGAGAAAGCAAAAGTCTTCTGAGAAGGCTTTTAACTGAAGCTGTCCTCAGGACTAACGATGAGAACTATACAAAGAAAGTGGCTTTGCCCTTGAGACGAGGGTTTAGCAGAAGAGTCAGTGCTGCTGGGGGCATCCTAACAGAGATGAAGTCACAGGACATCAGCAGAACTCCTGGCTGGGAGGCAGCTTTCTCCTGGGTCCTACCCTTGAACTGTGTGGGCCTGCAACATGGGTCCATTTGCTGTTTTGTCCTGCTCCTCTTTATGTCCCAGATAACAAACACAGGAAACACTGTTGGGTCAGCAATGAACTTCAAAACCAGAGTTTATCCATTTAGGAGGTCTCTCTGACAGAACCTCAAACTAACCAGCTTTTGAATTTGGTTTTAATGATATCCCACAGAACCTCAGGCTAACCAGCTTTTGAGTTTTTTTTAAAAACGATACCCTACATTTTAAATGCCCTCCCCAAATCTGTTACACAATCTACAGCCTCCCTTTCTGGCGAATCACCTTTCTCACTTTAGCCTTCTTAGGGCTCCACCAACGACACCAAGAAGACAGCCTGGGCTCCAGCAGCTTTACGGCTGCTGATGACAGAACACATATAATGTACGTCACACTGAGGCATTCGGAGAGACATCCAGCAGGTTCAACTTTCATTTGCTGAAGGCTCGTCTCACAGACAGACACAGGCGAAAGCATTTGCCCATGTGAGCCTCTTGCAGGTAAAGCTGTTCCAGGGAGGCCCAGGAGGCGGAAGTCTACATGGAGTAATTCAGTCCCTCCTCCAGCTTCTACATCTCACATCCTATGCAGGTTTCCTGATTTATGTCAGTTACCAAAGTTGAGCCCTATCTCTATATCAGATAACCCCTACTGAACCCCAACTTTTGAAAAAGTGCCATGAGATGCAGTGTGTTCACCACTGAGCTACTTCCACAGGCTATATGTAGCTATAAATTAGGTCATGTCATTTTTGTGTGCTAAACACACTAAACAGTTAATTGTTTGTGTGTTCAGAAGAACTGGTGAAAATGCATGTGCATACAGATACACACACACACACACACACACACACACACACACACACACAGAGAGTATTTTCAGAAAAATATAGTCTGAAGGCTGAGAAACGTGAGATGTGTTGAATAGATCCCTCACTGGTGCTAACGATTTATTCCAGGATGCATCACAGGGTAACAAAAACAATCTGAAATTTAAAATGTCAGCATTAAATCTGGCATCTGAATGAATGAGGAAAACTTTTAGAACATACCTGGAATCTGCTAAGCGAGAAGATGTTAAGCAGGATTCCAAAGCTGTGGCATTTCAAGGTTACTAAGGAGAGTACTACAACCGTGCTCTCTACTTTGGGAAATGGACCAGAAGTGAAGCAAACACATTCGGTGGGAAGCCTATCCTCAAATAAGCACAGAAGCTGGCCGGGCAAAAATCAAAACACCTGCCCTCAGGCGACTACCTCTGACATTAAACAGTACTGGTTTGTGTCACTGCAAATAAATATATCAGTTCCTCACATGTACTTTAATGAAACATTCTGTGTGGGTCTTACAACCACCTTCGCAGCTGACCAGACTCCAAACCCCTAAAGTGCCTCCCTTTCCTCGTCTGAACGGCAATTAAGAACAGAATTACTGTCAGCACCCAGGATAGAGCTTTGAGGAGGTTCAGTTGACTTCAAACTCTAATGGTTGTACAAAGCACTGCATTAAGTCTTTTATGTTCCCGTGATATATTTTAAGAAACATTATACAGGCAGAAATTTTCAGGGATAAACTATCAGAACAGTGCACAATAACGTAGGTACTCAAATCCTGCCATTGAAAATGTCGATGGTTTGAGTGACTAATTGCTTACACTCAACACATTAACCTCACCCTTCCCATTACTCCTTTCTGCAAAATATATAACAAAAGCAAGAGGGAAGGCCTCAGCCATGCAGCTGTCAGATCATCACTGGGTTGTTTATCTCTGCAGAGGAAAGGAAGGAGCAGAGACTGCACGCACCTCTTTCTGGAGGTACTTCTAGGCTTGGTGGTGGTGGTGGGGAGGGTGGATATCTTCTCTGCCCTTCATGACCCCTGTTTCTGCCATAAAAAGTATTTATATCCACCTATAGCCCACTTCCCAGACATGATATAATCAAATGCACACAAAAAGGGTTTATTTCTTAGATCTGGATATATTGGATGAACAGAGAGGGAGGCCTGGTGTGCCAGGCTCGGAGATAGGACCTGGCATATACAAATAAAGACAAGAAGCAGACAGCACTGAGTCCATGATGTGGTTCCCCAACTGATAGCAGAGAATATCAGTGACCACAATCCCAGAGCCATAATTTTAGTGCTGAGACAGGGAACCAGACAAAGGAAAAGACTGTCTCAAGGTTATGCTCCTACTTAAAGTGAGAGATGGGACTGGAATCCCTGGCTACAGATCACCCCAATTGTTTACTCTTTTGACAATGCAGGAATAGTCATTTGAATGAAGACTTGCTTCTTTTTTTCTGGGGTACTGAGAAGGGCATATTGTAGCAATGCACTTGAATAGAGGAACTGAGACCTTACCTATCCCCAGGTTTCTCTGGGTATAGCAATCTACTGTTCACAAAGAACAGTGACTGGAGCTCTACAGTCCACAGAACAGAGGTAATATCCCTTGCTTACTACAGTATCTACTTGCTATATAAGGAACTAGGCTTGATAATAGGTAGGCCATTAGTAAAAGACTGTCGAATGAATGAATGAATGAATGAAAGTCCTCATGTGTTCAATCGCTTCCTGGGTCTCTCAAACAACCTGCGAAACACAGCTACCTGTATTAACTATCATGTCCATTTTATATATATAATTATACCACAAGGTTTTTTTTTAAATATACATTTGAAATAATAGTCAAATGTATGTCTGGTATATAATAGATGCTTAATAAGATGCCTGTTCTATTATATATTATATATATATTATATAATATAAAATTATATATACACACACATATATACTATTAATATATAATATAAAATTATATATATATATATATGCATACATAGCAAGAAGTCTATTATCGTAATTACTTTCAGGGATATAACTAAGTGGTATCAAGTAAATTCATATTGTTCTACCACCACAATCGATCTTCAAAATCATCTTTTCCTTGCAAATCAGAAACTGTGTGTATTACACAGCAACTGCACAATCCCCAGCCCCTGGGCCCTGGAAACCACTGTTCTAGAAACTACAATTCTATTTTTTTATCTCTGTCTCAAATTCATCCAAGCAGAGGATTGGACTTTTGGCTCAGATGGGTGTAGCAGAGAACCTGTTGAATGCCCTGGTCTCTCTTCTCTAGAAAGCCAATTTACTATTGTTACTACACTGAAAGCTCTTACATTGAGCCTTCCTATTTAACCCTCAGACAATCTCTTGGTCCTTCTGTGTAGCAAAAGTGCGTGTTTCTCTCTCTTTCAAATGTTTTATTACATTTAGTCTGTGTGTGTGTGTGTGTGTGTGTGTGTGTGTGTATGTGTATGTGTGTGCATGTGCATGCATGAGAGACACACAGAGAGAGACAGGGAGAAAGACAGAGAGACACAGAGAAGACTTGGTTCTCTTAACCACATGGGACCTGGGGATTGGACTCAAGTTGTCAAGCCTGGTGACATGTTGTCTTTACTGACTGATCCACCTTGGCAGCCCAATTCTTTTTCTCTTAACTTCCTGACTAGGTAAGCTTAGGAGCTAGTTCTATTTCCCCCATTTACTGTCTCACTCCTTGGTCCCATATACCAAGGCAGGTGAGAACAGTTGGTTAAGAAACTGGGATCACAGAGCACTCATGGCCCTCACTGGGTCCCCTCCACACCCTTGCTCCAGACTCATTTAATTAATCACAAGAGGGAGAAAGGAGAACCTGAAATTCCCTGATCCTTTGTTCTTCTTGGTAGGAAACTGATACCTGCTCTCATAGTTCTGTCACACTATTCCTGGCTTGGTAACTCCTCTACAGATATTATTAACGGCAGATGTCAATATTATTGGAGTGGACAGGAAGAAAGTCAAAAACAAAAACCTAGGAAGTGAGGTTGAGAGTTAGACCAGAAAAGCTAAGAGTAGCAATGCAATCTCAGTGTAAAATGTTTTCTTCTTTCCTAAATCATTCTTTTCATATATTTTCTTGATTTTAGAATTAATTCACTCATTGACTAAGCAAACCTTTTTTTTTTTTTTCTGAAAGACTCAGACATCAGAGGAGAAAGTGTATTCTTATCCATGGAAGTCCCTGACGTGTATTAGGAAAGGCCACTGCAAAATTCTAAAAGCAGACTTAAGAACTAAAGGTACTTCTGGTCCCCTTAGTAGTTTGTTCTTGAGCTCATGAATTCTTTCTACATTGTCAGTCTTCCATACGACTTCTAATTGTTCACTTTGGGGAAAAATCAGGCTAGAGTTAGTAGACTGATCTTCCTTTTCACTGTTAAGGACAGTCACTGTGTAAAGCCTAGAGCCACCTCATGGATAGTGCACAGTCCCCTCATCAATCTTGCCAGCTGTCTCATATTGTGTCCTTGCTCCAATATTGTCCATAAAAATGGCAGCCAGACCATAAATTACTGCTGTATTTCTATATTTTAACTCAGTTTACGCTTTCAAGATTTACTTCATGGGGCAAGTAAAAGGTTACAAATTTCCATTATAAGACTCTGTCCTGACTTAGAACTCACTGCCATCGTTCATCCTGCCCTGGCCCAGGGTAGGCACTTGTATACCATCAGTGTGTGCCTAGCAGTCCCTGGCTTCTGGTTTGCAGGTGGAGGTGTGGTCTCTCTCACCATTCAACTTATGCAAAGGAATCACAAGGAAAGAACCCTAGAAGGTCACAAGAATATAACGTTCCTTTTGAGCCCCTTTAAATGTCAACAGTTCCATAGACTAGAAAGATGCTTAAGAAATGTACCAACTGCAGCCATGTCTCAGTGTA
This sequence comes from Rhynchomys soricoides, assembly GCA_019843965.1. Classification (NCBI taxonomy): domain Eukaryota; kingdom Metazoa; phylum Chordata; class Mammalia; order Rodentia; family Muridae; genus Rhynchomys; species Rhynchomys soricoides. Next base: position 3,495,013 of record JADRCH010000114.1, read on the forward strand.
CACATCTAAGTCACGTGCGTAGATCTTGTTAAATATTATCACCGATATTTAAAGGTCCTCTTTCACCACAGCATAAGGACTTTTTGAAAATTTATATATAAAAGCTAACCCTTATGTAATAGAGCAAGCGTTCCCAAGAGCATGAAGAATAATGTTTACCAAGGGCAGTCACTGAATCGAACCATTAAAGAAATAGATTTAAATTATTCATGAGAGCAAAAATAAAAGTCCTAATTCTTTTTGTAGGCATTTCTCTCTTAACCCTTTTAAAACTCTGACACACAGATGTTAGACTTTCGTGAGGCAGCTTCACCTGTCCCATCTTACCTGCCTTTCAAATGTCTGAAAAACAAATCCCCAAAGTTAGAAAGCTGCAGAGCAGGTGCTGTGTTCCTGAAGAAGACATTATTTTAGGAATGAATCCTTACTTCTGTTCTTACTCCTTTAAAGCTGCTAAAAAATGCCCACACACCATCCCCAATTTCATCTTTCTTTACGGTTGGTTCTATCGACTCCTAAAGCCCCTGCTCACTGCTGCTTTTTGCTTTTAAAACTTCTTTCCTCCAACCCCAGAGGCAGGGTTTCTCGGTAGAGAACTAGCTCTGTCGACCAGGCTGGCCTTGAACTCACAGAGATCCGCCTGTCTCTGCCTCCCAAGTACTAGGATTAAAGGTGTGTGAGCCACCACCCAGCTTCCTCTCTACTTTTTTCAATCAGCTCTAATCGGTTCCAGTCCCTTCAGGTGTGTGTGTGTGTGTGTGTGTGTGTGTGTGTGTGTGTGTGTGTGTGTAGTTGTATTTAAATGCAACTCCTCGGTTATAACTCAGTGGCGAAAGGACGAATGCTATTAATGATGCTCAAGAGGAAGGGCTGAGATCAATGGTCTGAACTCCTCCAGGTAAAGGAAACCCTGGAACAGGGCTCTCAGGCCAAATCCCAGATGGCACAAAGACCATGCTGGTCCAGGGCACCAGGCGGAAGGCTGCACTCTGGTCCCCCTCACACTATTCACACCAAGTGTGTGTAGAATCTGCTGAAAGGTAACTAGAAAACTTTAGGAAAAAATTTAGTTCCAACCAGGAAAAATAGTCTGACAGCTTAATAATACCTTCAAATAGATACACAAATAACCACAAAGACCTATTCATTCATTCTAGGAAGTAGGGGGCAGTAAATTCTCAGCATATTCTTGAAACAAGTGTATTCAGTTCAGCACAGGTTTCCTGAACGGTATTACAAGCCAATGCATTGTTCTAGGACTTGGGGAAACAACAAACAAACAAACAACTACTTTGGCTTGTCTATCCAGAGTTCAAGCAGCAAAGACTGGAGGTAGGCAAGTAATTACTTCTAACCAACTGTATACATTCCTTTATCTTAAGCAATCCCTCCCAGAGTTTCTCTGCTGACTCCTCTGCTCAACCACAGCACCATGGGTTCTAAGATACACAGGAGTTTCCCCCTGGTCCTGTTGGGAATGCCTTGTCCTAAACAAAAGACTGTTGAGGGAAACTCAGGGCGCCATTCCTTTGAAAGAGCATCTTCTTTGCTGGAGAAGGCATGGCAAATGTGCTCTGATCAGAGGTAGGAAGGGCTTAACAAACTGGAGAAAAACCAAAACCCCAGACATTGCTGGAGAGAACAAGACGCATTAATACTTAAAGCAGAAGGCCAGTATTGATAGGAACAACATCATTAAACTTTAATTTCTCTCAGGCATTATCCTTAAATTCACAGAAATCCAAGTTTTTAATCTTCCCAGATACACCATACAGTTTTTTCTCTCCTAAATAAGCTCTGCTCTCCTTTGTACGGAACAGTTTTCTCCAGAGCTTTACTCTGAGCTGAAAAACGACTTCTCGGTGAGTCCATCTTGGTGATGTTGGTCAAACTTGTAGGTGTCTGATTTTAAGGCTCTGATGCTCATGTCTTCAGAGCTGAGGGAAGGGTGAGGGAAACCTCCTTGACCCCTGCCACCTCCCCACCCACCGCAGTCCTCTTTTCCAAAATGGCCACGGAACCAAAGCGATCTCAATTCGGGAAACTAGAAGAATGCTGTTCCTTAAACTTCTGATAGACTTTCTTAGTTAAAGGCATATTTTTAAAAAAGACGAATATTTTCATTGTAATATAAATATAATTTGGTGGACAAACTCAAGCTTTCTTAAAAAAAACATTAGGTCTAATATATATATTAGATTCCACTGGAATCTATATATATTCTGCTGGAATACACACACACACACACACACACACACACACACACATTTCACTGAGAACAAATTTCTTTCCTTCTCTCTCCATCCCACTCACTAAGCCCTTCAGAACCCTGATTTTTAATGTGTGTAAAATAATCCAAATGCATAATGATAAGCTATGGGTACCTGTAGGAATGGGGACTGGTTTCGATAGTAAATATGTTATTTTCGTCTTTCACACAAAGAGTAGTTAATGAATCATTTGAAAAACTGCCCACAGACTGATTAAGTCAGATTTATCTTCTGATTAAATGCATAAGCAATAGCCAATGGCACAATTCATGTAAACATAAGTGTTGTGTATTTATAAACCACCTAGCTAGTGGCTCAGAGTGAACAAAACCACTGAGATTTAGTTACAAAAAGCAAGCTGCTTTATTTCCAAATTTAAATTTTGTGTTTGTAATTTGATTAAGAATTTCAGAAATCAATGTAGGAAGTATATTTTAATTTAAAAAATGAATGCTATTGTCATAATATAGACAGACGGTGGGTGTGAGGATAAGGAGGGGAATGAAGGGGGACAGAACAAGTACGACTCTAGAAAAATCTCGGAAAATAAAATCTTTTTTAAGGGGACCGATAGAACGCCAACAGCTCTTCCACTTGTGCTGTTCCAAAGACAGAAGACAGCTGTCTTTAGAACAGCTGGAGCCAGAGTAGAGCCAATCAGTGAAAAGAAGGGTTCTCAGCATCTCCATGGATGTGTGCATGGTTACAGAAAACTATACCCATAGTCAAGTCACACAGGCTGTCTGTCTGCATGCTCATTGGTGAAGAGGAATTGTATTGGAACTGTATTCACTTCCCCTCCACGGCAACCCGATCTCATAACGTAGCCTAGACTGGTCTCAGATTAGCGACCGCTCCAGCCTCCTCCGTGCTGTGATGGTAGACAGGTGGTACCATGCTCACTTGCACGCCACCCCTCATGCTCTCCTTTCTTTCTTAGAGTTTCTGACTTGACTAGGTTGGACACGTAGAGAGAGCTGCACATTCTCTGGGAAGGTTGAGCTGTAGGAATGAAGCAGATCCCATCAAACCGGCACAGATGAGCCCCACGCTGGAGGAAGTGTGGCTTTGAATTCTTTGTGTGCAACACGTCCACAACAGTAAAGACAAGCTTAAGTGTTGCCATAGCCAAGCCTCCGTGCAATGAAATGGTCTTCCTCACCATTACCTGAGAAGTCAAAGCTGCCACAATCTTCTTGTATGTTATGTTTCTATTTTTGGGTGTCTAAAGTATTCCCCATAAAGTATACAAAAGAAAATAGCCAACCAACAGCCTGACAAGGGAGGTGGCTGCTGGTTAAATAACTTATTGACTAGTTTTAGGAACAGTATTCTACAATTGTTGAGATTATGTTTATAGTGGGTTTTTGTAAATGAGAAAATAGGTTTGATTCATGTAGAAAAGGAAGTGAAAAGAAAGCCTATCTCAATTATATAAACATTCGTAGAACAGGAGAGAGAAATAAATAAATACACTAATAGTAAAGTGGGTGATGGTTATGCTTACTTGTATTTTTATTTTCCCACATTTGCCTCGTTTTTATAATAATATAGCACTTTTGTATCTGAAAGGAAGTTATAAAAAATCAAAAAACAAAAACAAAACAAACAAACAAACAAGCCCCCCCCCCCCCAAAAAAAACCCCAAAAACCCAAGTCCTTCAGTTTGGAGCCACAGAGCTAAAAGCTGTTCTTCCTCCCCAGAGCCACTAGGCAGGAGCTGTCATTGGCCACACCCTGTTCCCACACTAGAGGCCATAGTTCTTGATACAGTCTCTTGTTCAGTCTCTCCTTTACCTAAGTCAGTATGAATTAGTGAGGTTACAGCCTCACACCTGCCTCAGCGCCTGGCAGCAACCTACATGAGGACAGCAAGGAGAGAAGATGGTTTCTAAGAAGCCTGCTCCCTGGATCCGGGAGTGGAAAGCACTGAGCCGTTCTGAAAGCTCGGGCCGACAACTCTGATATTATGAACATCCTGCACTTGGACAAAAGCGCCTACTTCTCTTAATTACATGGTTCGAGCAGGAGGCTGTTTTCAGGATCTGCCCAATCATACAACAGTCATTTATTTTCCCGACTGCAGCTGCCAAAATTCCCCTGATCTCTGTTTTGTGCTCCATCTTCAAGGACATCTTGTGAATGTATGACACTGTCAAGCGGCATTCCACACCATGCTTTTAAAGGCCCGTTCCTCTATACAGAGACCCTCCCCATACGTTATTTATTAAAAAATCCACAGACAAGAAGCAAGTGGGGAGGACAAAAGTAGTAGGTATCAAAATATTTCTGTCTGCTTTGAGGTGAATTCTTTATTCTGACAACAAGCCACTAATATTCTCAGTCCTCGGTATGATGGGCATTTTTGGTTTGGAGATACCAAACAGAGTCATTTTTGGGATATTAAAAATATATTATCAGGAAAATGAGTGTTAATCTGCACTCCCTTGAGTATAAAGAACATAGGGCCTCACTGAGAACTTCTGTGCACATCTGTAGTACCAGCACCCAGGAGGGTGAGGCAGAAGGATTGCTGTGAGTGTGAAGCTTCACAGCGAGAACTTATCTCAAAGCCCAAATAAATACAGAACTAAATAAATTGTGAACTTCAGAATTTACCTTTGGATTTTTATCCTCATTGCCAAAGTCACTGGCTGTTTTATTTTAAAATATCTTCCAATGTATTTTATAGTTTGTCTCATAAAAATGAATTTTAGATAATAGAGAATAAGCTTAATATTTTCTCTTCGCAAACTGTTTTCTGTTCTCAAAATATGCTTTGAATCAGCACTAATTGGAATTTTAAAAGTTCATAAATAGTAAGACTTTTAAAACACATTAAAATCTGAAAGCATTATCATTCATAAGATCTTTTCAGGACTGATTTACTATGCTTCTAGAAAAGAATTGTCATGACACTCATGAGTGAAGTGAGGTGCTGAAAAGAACAGAGTTCTTTGAACACAGTATCATGCCCTTTGGAGTCACAGCCACGAAGTAAATGACAAACTCTTCCAACTCTGGACACATTCTTCTTATTTCAGAATAAAACAAAACAAAACAAACAACAACAAAAAAGCAAAGGTTGACAAAACATGTGGAATCTCTTGTCAAATTTTATGTTTGAAAGGAGCATTTGAAAGTTATAAACCACAACTGAATGCTTACATTATAGCACTTTTTAAATGTCCCTTCCCCACAACTGAAGTTAGCTCTTAAAAGCAGAACCAACAAAAAACAGTCCAAGGAACAGAAGCCAAACTAGTTGCTGTCACATGTACAAGTTTGTTCAATAGGCCAGAACCAATTCTATTAAATGCCAGGAATAAGAAGGGGGAGAGAAAGAGTTCCTGTTTGCAAGGAAGTAAATAAATACGAAAATGAGTACTTAGATTACAAAGTCATAGGTGCAGTAATGGAGAATGTCCTTGCCCGGAACACAGAAAGTTCTTAATAGGTTGAGATCTTGTTGTAATGCTGATTCAAAAGTTCTTTTGGGTCACCCAGGAAAATGTTTAGTCAAGCGATTACCATGGACCCTTTCCAATGATAGCAGCACTGGATTCCTAATAAGTGCTGAACTGGTAACCGGTGTCTTTATGCACATGGCTTCACTCCAATCTCACACAAAGTTGCAAAGTGGCTATTGACATTTTCTCCATTTACAGATCTAGAAGTGTGGTCACACTACACGTGACGGAAAAATGAAACCCTGGTTAATGTCCACCGACATGACAGTTCACTGCAGTGTTCAGTGTCACTGCAACTAGAATCCAATTCTGAAAACTGTTGCCTCCCTTTTTATACCTTTGAGGAAAGTTCCCAAGTGTTAGAGAAACCAAACACTCTAATACGATTAAGACAATCTAGCCAGTGTATCTGCTGTCTAGTCTATTAGCTGGGAAATACTGCCAAATAAATAGATCTTAAGGGAAGGATAGGAACCATGATTCTTCATGGTATAATGGAAAAAATGCAGGAGTTGGAGTTGATTTGACCTGGGTTTGAAAACCAGAGCAGGCCTTGGCCTTGCTTTAGCCCCTTAAGACTCTCTGACATGTAATTTAAATGCACTCATCTGAAAGATGCAAACAAATCTATAGGCCCCGTGAAGATTAAAAATAACAACTTGAAGGCACCTGGTCCGGAACTTGGCACACAACAAGCCCTCAAGATGCATTTATTCCTCTTGTCCAAATCATAACATACTAAAAATGTGCCCACAAAACATGCTGCAGGTGACAAAGGGCACTAACCTGAATGCTGGTAAGATCTGTCTGTGGTATTTAGTATCTGAATCAGAAAGAGCGTTTTAGACCTCACCGCCTATCACAGAAGCTGGCAGTTACTTCCTTCATCTTCACATCACTTTACAACATTCACTAAGCTCTCACGATAACGTTAGGCAGGAAGATACCCAGCAAGGGGTGGGGGTAAGAGAAATCCACAGAATGAATAATGAAAGGACATTTTGATATTTGCCAACATAATTTCTGGCATTTTTTTGCCCTTTCAAAAAAGCCTCTGCGGTGAATAGACTTAGGTATTTTAAATACAAATAAATCCAGTCATTACTGTTTCCGGTTTTCCTAAGGACAGGCTCAGACATTCATGGGAAGTTTCAGACCACTGCCACAGTGTGCTCTGCATACTGAAAAGTGCAGGTCTCTGCAGTTTCTGCACAGGGTGATGAGCAGGTGTCCTGCCCTCCACGTGCACTGCTCTTGAACCCTGAGGGAGCAGGCACACTGACAGAGCATTCGGAGAGTGGATCTTCCAGGGTGCAGCCAGAAAAGTATGGTGGAGAGAGCAGAGAACATAGCAAGTGCTAGTTCCCCTGGAAGAAATGGGTTTGACCCCTATAGGACTCCCACTTAGAAAAGAATTCATCCAATTACACTCATGTGCATTACTCCATTGAGTCTGCCATGCCGATCTTTAGAGCTGGGTGCAGTCTGCCTTACAGAGCTCAAGTGGAAAGCAACACTACTTGTCCTTGTTCAGATGGTGCAGAGCTGGGGTTGAAGGTCCCATCACTGACTCCAACTTCCTTCTTTATCCACGACATGTCCCATACACCTTGGAAAACACATTCCAGGTGACAGCCTTCTGCACGCTTTGGTAGTTGGCTATGAGCAATGGGCACATTGTTTGCTCCACACTATGCTGTTCAAGCAGCTAGCTCCCTTGGCCTGAGAAGAGCTAGCCTCCCTGCCACCGTGCTTGACATGCCATCCTCTATGTACTCCTCACAGTTCAAACCTTCAACCCGTATCCACACCCCGTACTGGACATTTACCACATCCCTGTCTTCCTTTACAACTGGGCTGTGAGCTCCTTGGTGGTGGCTAATGCCGTAGACTTATTTGCAATCCCAGAGACTAGTGAAGAGCTAGTGTAGTTCTGGGCTCTGTTGGTAGCATCTGTGGGTAAATGAATGACTTATTAGGTTCTTATCTGCTTCCCACAGCCAAAGCTGCTCTCCTTGCTCTTCTCCACCACTCTGCTCTGCTGTAAACCTTTTTCTTATCTGTCCTCTTTAAGGATCAATTTAAAGATAGGAGCACTTCATCCTTTAAAATATACTGACCTTTGCCATTGTTGTGCTGAGTAACTGCTTTCAAAGGAACCCAAAAGACTTCATTTATAAGTCTGTGGGCCTTTCACTCTCTGGGTTAGGTCTTTTAACTCATCCCTGCATTCCTTCTACCTTTGATTTCCTTTGTCTCTGTCCCAAACTCACAGTTTAGGGAATCCATTTTTATTATTGGTTGGAATTTGACTGTCAAATTCCTTTTGTACCTTCTGGAAGTTAAGAGCCCATAAATCACTTCCACTCATAAGAGGCATTGTTTTTGCTGTTTTTCATCATGGTATTGATATCCTAGGTTGACTTGGAACTCTTCATCCTCCTGCCTTAGTCTCCCAAAAGGCTGGTCTTGCAGTCATGTATCAACATACCTACCTGCACTGAGAGTTTCTACAAGTAATGCAAGTCAAAGACAAAGCCAGTGGGAGCACTTACCATTTTACTGCACAGCCATTAGATCTGAGCATGCCTGGATGCTATTTTTTTAAGTAAATGAATAAAACTACATACTTGTACAATCATTCTACATCTTTTCAGTTAAAACCCATTCACATATTTATGAATTACTTATTCTAGAGCCCAAGAGTTAACATGAACATTAGCGTTAGACTACTCAGGTTCAAACTCTTGTCTGCTCTAAGCACTTGGACAAGCCAATTAGCCATTCTTCTTCAGTTTTCTCAAGTGCAATAGGAACATATTAATAAGATAATGCTGACATCGTTCATATGACTATGGCAGAGATGAAGTGAATTATTATTGTGGGACAACTGAGCTCCACGCCATTTGATCCCCGACTGCCCCCTAGAGTTCTGTCTAGAGGTTAATAGAAAAGTCTGCAAATAGAGTTTCAAAATGCCATGAAGTCACTATTTTCTGCAGTATCTTCCTTCCGTGCCTCTAGATAAGTGCCACCAGAAGCCCAATCTCAGCTTTACCTGACTATGTCATTTCCTAGAACTCCCTGGATCCTGCTGTAACCCACACAGCGTCAGGTACCTCCTGACTTCTCTGATTCCTGGTGGCCATCATTCCATAGGTTCAAAATATTTAAGGAGTCACCTTACTTTTTAACCTGTGTGGTTACCGATTGACTGGTGCTCCTTGTAAGTAAGGTGTGAATTTTGGACAACTTCTTGTCCTCTGCAGAGAATACACAGAATCCAACCATTACCCATTGAGTGGACAAATAACCAGAGGCCTGTTCAAGAGGAAGGTCCCGATGGACATAGAGGAAACCTTCCATTCTTCCCAATACCAGCCTGCTGGCATGCCGAAGAACATGTGGGTCTATATTTTAAAGTCTCTTTCTCCATTCTTCTTGCTGTTTATTTTGGATGAACACAGGTATTAAGATCAAAATAAATGTGAACCAGTAGTCAACAAGGTAAAATAAACTCTAGGAGAATGACTATAATAACACAGCAGTAGCCACATGAGGGAGAAAATATTTAGGACTTTGTCTAGGGCTCTGCATGAAAAGTATGCTAGCAAATGCTCAGGTAATTATTCTTTTCTTATTTTTGTTTGATGGAGAGCTTTTTTCTTAAAGTAGTTTTAAGTCTACTGATTGCTAAATGAGAATGACAGGGCAGTGTGATTAGAATAAACTGTACCTTCCTCCCTCTCAGAAAGCTTAATGCAATTTTATGGAATGGCGTACACAACGGCAAGGTGATCTAAAAGTCAGCAAGGCTTATGTCTGTATTTTAAAATGAACATTCTCTACTTCTTCACACTGGAATGTCAAATAGATTTATCTGTAATTCTAGTAATAAGAAGCTCTCCACGAGTACTTTTGACCTATAAAAATAAAACCATCCCTTCTCCCCAGACTCTTCCCCACCCCATTCAAAAGGAAATATTTAATTTACTGTAAGAACTGAACTCCAAATGCTTACATTTCAGAGTCCAAAGCCCTTCTGTCAGATACTTTTCTTCACATAGCCTTCACATAGGCTGCTAAGGGTTTTGTGACCCCAAGAAGATGGAGATGACACAGCTTTGTGGTGGAGACTGGTGGTTTCAGTCTCTACCGTGCTGATTTGGAGCAAATCCAGTTTTATTTTCCTTTGGCATCCACAATCCTTTCTGAGACGATATAGGTTTGGTTTTGAGATTATCTACTCTGTTCTTGGAAAGCTGTGGGCTGGGATATAGCTCTCATATTTCAGCTTAAATCTCTCCCTGTGAGTCCGGAAGTAAATGACCAGTACCTAAAATGCACACCCAGGGGAGACTGCACTAGTTTTGAAAATTCTCCTTTATTAACTGCTTACTGCACACCAGACTCTGAATCATGGTTTATACAAATGCTCATTTAATTAGTCAGTAGTCATCTAAACAAACCTCTGGTGTATTAAATCTCATTTTATAGATATAAAGAAATCTAGGTTCAGACTAGCTAGTGATGTTGACAAGAGCACAGCACACCAGGTGGATGAGGAATAAGAGCCTTATTTCTAGGACTTCAAAGGGGATGCTTTTCCTCAGTGGACAGCTCTTATAGCAATGACTCAATGCTATATAGAATGCCACACCATCAGCTTATTACAGGAACCATGGAGATATCATAGGCTTCTTTGACAAGATAACCTGGTTGATGAGGCTGTTCTTAGCTGGATGAATAGATAAAACCCTGTGACTTTCTTGAGACATATGTCCTGTTCCACTGCCAAATAAAAGACAATAAAAGGAGCCTATTCCCAAATGGCTGGGAATATTTATGAGTTGGCCTATTTATGAGTTCTCTATGCCATGTTTCCCTGAGACCCAGACATCTTAACCTAGTTGTTTAGTTTCCTTTTACAGTCTAGAGATGGCACCTTGCCTCAAGTACAGCTGGCCCCTACCCCAACCAGAAATTGGACATATGAAGCTCCGTCATTCAGAACAGGCATTGCTGACTCTAGCTTACCAGGTAGGATCATGGCATTGGCTGAACTATGGTAATCTCACTGAAATATGATAGCCACAACATACTTTGTATGCCATTATTTCCTATTATAAAAGTTAACATTTCATTGTGAAATATATTTCATATTTTTATCACATGATATATAATAACAGATATTAATATAGACCTATTTTCTTATTCTGTGTTTGCTTTTCCCACTAAAGCAAAAGCACTAAAAGGACAGAGACTTGTCTTAGTCACCGCTGTTGCCTCCAGCACCGAGAACAGTATCTGGTATATAGCAGGCACTAAGCAAATATTTGAAGAACAGGTTACAAATTAACCTGTACGATAATAATGATGATGATGTCCATTACCATTTTGTATGCCAAGCACTGTCTCAAGTTCTCAACATACACTGGCACGCCAAATCTTCTTAACAAGTCTAGTTTACAGATAAATAACCCAGTCATGGATATGGAAGTAGCTTGTCTAAGGCTGCAATTGACAAAGTAAGGGTTTGAACTCATGCATTCTAGATCAAAAGTCCCTATTAATAACCCCTAGGATAAATTCCTGTATTACTTCTTACCTTTAAAAGAATGAGTAATACAAAATGGGAATGAGCACATGGGTTTTGGAATTAGACAGATACAGATGAGGCTATGAATTCTAAGTCTGACACGTTCTAGCCTGTGACCTTATACATGGTGCTCTTTTTTCTAAGTGGGGAAAATACCTATTTCTGAGACTTGTTATGAGATTGGATGCAATAACATAATTGTATTCTTTTTTCAAATCCCAGTCTACACACTACAAAGGGCCACCATTATTGTGATTTATCACTGTTAGCTGCATGGTGCAGAGAACAAGTGACTTGAAGTAGTCTAGAAAGAAGAATTACTGAGGCATTACAGGTGAGTCATGGCGATGAGGAAAAGGTTCACATAAGTAGGCCCTCTCAAAAGTTAAAGAAGTGCAGTTGGTGAGCAATAGCAGTGTCACAACCAAACTTCAAGATGAAAAGCTTTGAGTCCAAATAGGCAACTCAATAATTGACGACATGGCGTGGAAGAACAAGGATGGAAAGTCACCGATGGCATTTACAGAGGAACTTCCTGCGCAAAGTGAGTGATAGAAGCCTTACCAGGTGAGAGAGTAGAAGGATGCTGGACCTCAAGATCCCTCTGCATAGCTAAGGAACAGCAGGGTGCACTTTCACAGTGGAGTAGAAGCAGGAGGCAAATGAGCAGGAGCTCATTGCCAGGTCACAGAGAGTCTCCTGGGCCTTGAGAAGGCAGGACTTACTCCCAAGCCACAAAACATGAAGTAACCATTTCAGAGACCATCCCAACTGCGTGCCTACAGCAAAAAGATGGTTTCTTCACGATGTATAAACAAAGCACACCCAGAAAAAGAATCCATTTTTTTGTTTGTTAGTTTCAGGCTGACAGCCGAATCCTCTTCGGTGCTCTATTTTTGTCCTGAATAGATCAGAGGCATTTTCAGCACCAGCATATCACTACCCCACATTGCTGGTCTCCTTTTGTGCTCCAAAGCCATTTTCAAGTAAATTCTGCTCAGCAAACGTTACTTTCCCTTCTCCAGCACAGTACCCTGAACAACTTGGTAAATATTTGCTGAATTGGGCTGGATTTATTCAGTAACTATGGGATAAAGAGCAATGTGCCAATAGACAAGGCTAAGACCCAAAGGCAAAAGGGACAAAAGAGATGGATATTGCAACACTGTTGCCTCAATAAGCCTGAGATGTAAATAAAATGCAAATGAAGCACATACATGAAAGTAATACGTATACAACAAGGAAAATCACAGGGTGCTGCATGCTTTCCATCTGAATCCTACCTTTTAGTGCTAGAACAGACACACAACTCTCTGAGGGCAGAAGACTGTGTGTCTTTAGTACTAGTTCTTCTGAGATCACCAAATAAGTCTCCACAAGTACTTATCAAATGGATTTATTTAACCTCCACAACCTGAGAGATACAACTCAATTTGCAAATACGTAAACTGAGGCTTGGGGAATATGACTTGTGGATAAAAGGCTAGTGAGTGACAAGGTAAAACTAGCAACATAGCCATGATTATTACCATTATTATTTTAAACTCTAAGAAAATTCCACCACCACCCCAACTTGTTTTCTAAATGCTATCACCAAAGGGTTTTTTATTCTCACACTATGAGGAAAATGTCCTTTCTGGTTGGATAGAACTCAAAGCTTACAATTTGAGTTCTCAAACTCAGATTGAGTGTTTTCTACTATCAGTTTTAGGAGTTCCAAAATGCTGGCTTCAGGACGAATGACTGTGGCCACATTGCAGGTACGGACATCTACACAGTGAGGCACAGTCACAAAATCTGTAGTGATAGTATGACTTAAAGGTTCTCTGATAGTCTCTTCTCAATTCCTAGGCCAGAATTAAACCCAGCTACAGTGCAATCCAACGAATCTTTTTGAATGACTACTATCAGGTCTTTGCTCTCAGAACTTCCAAAATAGAACACATGGTATAAAACACTCTATGGCCATCCTATCTTCTGTTATAAGTAAATCAGAAGCCCAGTGGCAGCTAATAAATCCTCAAGAAGACAGAGAAACTGAGTCACTACCTTTGTCGAGTAACTGTTCAAGTACAGTAGGCATTTCAATATATTTTCATGGAATCAAACAACAGCTTACTGGTTTATCAATACTGGTTTTCTGCCTATACACTGTATAAAAATGACACCTCAATGGATTTTATCATTAAGAGATAAAGTTGAACTAATTCTATTTTATATACTAAGAAATTGAAACTCAGAAAAGTTTGGTGATTTAGGTTAAACAGACTCCTGCAAGTTTAAACAGATTCAAGACTCTCAAGTCTTCTAATTATAGTTAGGTTCTTTACGGGGGTGGGGAGAGAGAAACCCCAGCAAAATTACATTATGATCAATTAAATCAACTCTATAAACACTTATCAAGAAACTACCACATACCAGACATTGAAATAAGAGAGCATTTGGCATATCTTTTTCTCCAAGCTGCAAAGATAACTAAGAGAGACCTAACTCAGAAAAGTGAGATACTATGCTACACAGCTTTAAAGAGTTTAAGTGGCTACTTTTTTTTTTTTTTTTTGGCATGCCATAAGTTTGCTTCTCACCCACTGTCATCTCCTCTCTGGCCATTTATCTCAGAAAATGACCATTACTTCTTTCTTGGTGCAAACAGTAGCATACACTCCTTTAATGGCTTATTTTTTTACGATATACAATAAATTTAATATTCTTACTCTTGTTGACTTGGTTTACAGGGGTTAGGTTACAGGACCAGGAAGCATCTTTAGAGAGTCGTGACTTCTGAAATATGTCTTGAAATAGCTAAGTAACGACATCTTGGTCTTGTAAAAATGACCAGGAAATAACAGATTCGAATCTAAGCTACCAATTCAGTGTTAAAACCATACCACCATGTTCAAATCTTCTTAGCTGGGAGCTTCTGCCTCTAAAGCTTTATCTTTACATGTCCTTTGTTTCATTCACTCAAGCATTCTTACTTAAGCAAGATCTGTAAGTTCCTGCCTCAGTGCTTTTAGACATACTATTCTGTTCACAAGAAATCCCTCTTTCTTCTGATTTGTCTATCTGTGGGGGTTTCCTGGAATTTAGTCCATGAAGCCTTGTCTCCTTCCCCCAACAAAAACTGATGTTTCCCTTTTGTGTGCAGTGTAGCTCCTCTATCCAGACATGGTCTACGCCCAGCCTGATACCATTTACTCACTGTACTAGGGGTGTATTAGGTAATGAAACATTCTAAGAGGCATCTACAACATGGTTTTACATGTGGTAGATATGCAGTATTTGTTTGCTTATTCTACAATTAAAATTTCAGTCTAGAAAAGAAATTACCTTTGCTCCCCCCCACCCCCAGTAAATTAATTTTTGGGGAAGGCAAACATGTTCTCAGACACTTAGGAGTGATGACTTCTGATGTTGCTGAATTTAAAAACTTAGGTAATGTCTAAGCTTTTTTTTATAAAAGGGGGCTAACATTATCTGCCTTAATTACATTTAAAGAGATCAAATTGACAGCATAGGGCAAAAATGGTACATTGTCAAGTGAATGTGAGTGATGATCGCCATGGGCACAAGTGTGTTCTAAGCAGAACTGAACAGGAAGAAGCAGAAGTTCTAGAATGTGCACTTGCTTCTCTGTCCATGGAACGCTGGTACAACTTGCTAGCTGGGCAAGCACCAAGGTTAAACCAAGTAGAAGCCTGCCTCTCCAAAATTCATTATGGGGAGAACTGTATAAAAGTTCTTTTTGCAGAGTCTGGGTGTATAGTCCCATAATCCCAGCCTTGGGGGAGCCTGAGACAGGAGGATTATGGGCTTGGGGTCAGCCAGGGCTATATAGAGAAACCCTATTCTGTTGCAAAACAAAATAAAATGAAAACAAAACCCCCAAACAAACAAACAAACCAGACAAGACAAGTCCTTATAATTGGAATTTTGAGTTCAAATGTTTTCCTTCTTGTAGAAAATTGTAAGCCAGAAATAAAATAAAATAAAATCCAAGAATTAATCTCTTACATACACTGATGAAATTTCAGTTTTTAAATATCACAAATATCTATCTAGCATGGACCTACAACTGTCTTCCTATTCCCTACCCTACCATTTGCTTACTCAAGCTATCAATCCAATCTTCTCTTTCTGTCCTTTATTAACAGGCAACTTTTTTTTTTTTTTAATCCTGGAGAAATGTCTTCTCCAGCACCCTTTTCTAAAATCAAGCTCCCCACACTCTTAAGGCTGGAGTTTGAGTCCATGGCTTCACACAGGCAAGGCAAGGACTCGATCACTGAATTATAGACCCAGTCTCCACTTTTTGTAGCTGCATTTAAGGCCAAAGAACCACGGTGTAAAAATCCCCAAATCTGCCTAGAGTGCCTGCATACGCCACACAAGGTGTACAGATGCACACCTGTAAATTTAACTTTCATTCTTCTGAAGTAATCACTGTCTCTGAGCCTTTTGCCTCCATCTGCTAACCTATGCCTGGCCCTGGACGCTTCTAGTTTCTGTACAATCTTATCTAGGCCTAGAATGTTTTTAGCTTCCGACACTTCTTGCTGAATAAGCTCACCATTTCAAGTCCTTCTAAGACTTGGCTGGCTGGTCAACTCAGCTGTTCTGGCTCAAACTCTTCTCCATGCTGACTGATTCAATTTGGTTTTTTTCTCAAGGCCTCTCCTGAATTGCTCTGCTTGGCCTCAAACTAACTCTAGTAATCTGCTCTAATCTTCCAGCTCCTCCCCATTCTATGGCTCCTCTGTCTTCACCTGTGTCTATCTTGTTCTCTCCTCAACCTGTCTCTGTAAAACTCTCCTTGTAAAACTGCCCCCCCCCGCACTGTCCTTGAAGTAGCGACCTCTTCTCAAGAGAGTTGGGCAGATCCTATTTCCTCAAATCTTTCTGATCTGTTACTTTGTCTGCCACTCAATTAGACATCACTTTCAAATACTAGGGCTCCCTTCTACAAACTAACTTTACCTCCATTGTTTCGGATTTAAGGTGTGCACTAAGGATGTATCTGTACTCCAGGCAGAGGAATTAAAGGTGTGTGCTAAGGCTGAGCCACATCCCAACTAGAATGGGTTTTCCATTAAACAGCACAATCTTGGGTTTCACAGTGTGATCGGCTACCCTGCAACACATACCTGCTTAAATTCATAGGAAATTCTTGGTAAGGACTTGAAATGGATTCATACATAAAGAGAAATGTTTTACTGTCTTTCACAGAATCATAGCTCTTTAAAAAGGAAAGCGCAGAGCTTAGAAGACTGGGGAGGGGGCAAGATTGATTTATAAGCCCTTGCCTTGTTTAAAAGATCAAACTGAAAAACCTACTCCTCTCCACCCTGAAGTGGAATAAAACATTTGTGACATTGTTTTAAGGTCTGTGATTTTAGTTTAAGTCTTGAACTACGTCAGCAACTTCTTGTATTTTTCTTCCATCCTCACTGGCAACGGCAAGGGGGCACCAGGGTAGGACAACATGTGGATTACTTATTGTTTCAATTTAGTCACCTCAGAGCAATGGGATAAAGGCACAAGTGTAAAGACTTGGCCCAACAGTTACCTGTGCTGACACTGACACTGCTCACTGCTCCTGGGATGTGTCACCAATGACTGCCATGTCAAGGCTTTGGTGATGGTTCCCTTCACCCAATGTTTCTCTCTCTCTCTCTCTCTCTCTCTCTCTCTCTCTCTCTCTCTCTCT
>JADRCH010000114.1:3512068-3532110 GCA_019843965.1 Rhynchomys soricoides
CTCTCTCTCTCTCTCTCTCTCTCTCTCTCTCTCTCTCTCTCTCTCTCCTCCCCTCTTTGTCTCTTCTAATAGGATGGCAATAAATAGAGGGCCAGTATTATTGTCACATCTCACACACTTCTTCAGTCAATCAGATCACTCCTAGAGCTGTTCGGGCTGCCATGGCCATCCATCCTTCTCCTCACTAAACAGAGGAGGAAAACTGAAGGGAAAGTTAGAAAAATTCCATTAACTCTTTTTGCTCCAGCTTCTCCATTAAGAAACATAATTTCAAAATGCAGTCATGTGTGAGAACACAAGGGAGAGGGGGAAAAGGGCAGAGGTGGAGACAGTAAAAGAATAGCTCCAAAGGAAGTTTTGTTTCTGGGCAGAAGTGAAACAAAATATTAATTAGGCTGAACCCATTTTTATTTTCTTTCTAGTTGTCTCCTAAAGATTCTAACAGGCTCTTTCATGAATTTAAAAACAGTACAGCACTGGTTTAAATTAATTACATCCTCAGATTTTCTTCTCTCTCTCTCTCTCTTTTTTTTTGATGACTAAATCCCAAGTTAATTCTAATTCCAAAGGATGGGCCCTTCAAAATTGGGAGGACACAGAAAACATAGTAAAGCCACACAATCCCAAGGAAGGAAGGTCTGTGTGAGAAACCTACCACCTGCCAACTCCCTTGAGTGCTCTGAGGAGATGCTGGCTGGGAGGGGTCAGGGGATGTGGTTCCCAGGACATTGAGCTGATAGCCCTTCGTTCCATGGAGGAGGGCCAGGAGACAGAGGACTGACAGAGTAAAGAAAACTCACCCTCCAAGCACCTTCACTATTCCGGTCCTATATATGGAAGCTTCTGTCCAGTATTGTTAATCATTTGATCTTAACAGAAGTTCTATGAATCAGGTTTTATCTTCCCATTTTAAAGATGAAGAAATTAAACTAAAAAAGTTGAAATATCTTCTCCGTGAGTTTTCTGAGTTGGAAAAGTCAGGACTCTAATTCATATATATCTGACTCTGAAAAACTTTTTTTGTTGTTTAAAAAAAAAGAAGTTTCATTTATTTTTATGTGTATGGTGTTTTGCCCACATTTATGTCTACACACCATGTACGCACAATGCCCTCAGAGGCCAGGGGAGTAGGATCCTCTGGAATTGGAGTTAGAATGACTGTGAGCTACCATATAGTTGCTGGGACCTGAACCTCGGTTCTCTACAAGAACGGCAGGTGCTCTTAACCACCGAGCCATCATTTTAGCTCCCTGAAAACTTCTGCATTTTCAGCGTCTTAGGAAATAAAACAATGACTGGGGTTATGGGTTCATGGATAAAACACTTGGGAAGCAATCACGAGGACCAGAGATGGATTCTAAGAACCCATATAGAAAGCTATCTGTAATCCCAGCACTCAGGAGGTAGAGGCAGAGGTTTTCCTAGGTTAAACCAGCTAGCTAAACTAGCCAAAATTGGCAAGCTCCAAGTTCAGCAAGAGATCCTACCTTAATAAATATAGTGGAAATCGATCATGGAAGATACCAGATATCAATTTCCAGCCTCAATACACATGTGCCTAACAGATACATGCAAACACACACACACACACACACGTAAAGGAAGAAGGACAGGAAGAAATTATGAAAAGAAGGAAGGAACAATGAGTGAACCAACAGTATTTCTAGAGGTCTGCCAGTACAGGTGAAGATCCTCTTCGCCCAGAGGTACTTAGGGCTCCACAACCCCTGAGCTGGCTTTACCAACATAAGCATGCTTACTGTGGAATCTGTAGGAATGAAACTAATTTTCCTATATGGGGACAGGCCAATATATACGGTTTTAGCTTCAACTGCACACTGGCCCTCTGGGTCCTAATCACAATAACCAGGTTGATTTCCAGAGTAGAACCTCTTCCATTATGGAGGCAATTAGAATATCATCAAGCTGGAAAGTTATCCTCCCCCAAAGCCACCTAAAACAGAGCAACTCCAAAATAAAAGCAATTTACATATTTTAGTCCAAATTAAAAAGTAAAAGCTACGGATTGCCTTTTAATATCCTGAATAATAAATGTACATTTATGTAAAGCTTCCTTTGGGGAACAGTTACTATGAGGACAACTCTCCCAATATTATTCATAAGTATCACTTTTGTTTTAGTGTTACAGTAAGAATCTGGACTTGGGGGAATTGGACTATCTGTATCCAGTATATCAACAGAGATAATTGATGTTTAAGACATGTATGATATCCAAATTTTAGATGTGTGGCTGGCTACACTGCAAAAAGGAACATAAGAGAGCATGAGTCAAATCTGGTCCAAACCACAAATTTGCAGTGATGTAGTCCGTTTACTCCACTTTCCTAATGTAAGTTTCACTAGCAAAGATGTCAGGCTTTCCACTTTTACACAACCTTTCGAGCCTAAATTTATCATTAGACCTGTATTTACTACTGTGGCTTATTCAAAAGGGATAAGCCACACATCTAAAGTTAGTTATTCTAACTAACTAGCTCACTCACTCACTAACTAACTAACTAGCTCAACTTGTTTCTTGTTTTTCACATACAAATTCAAAAGCAAAACTCTTACAGGATTTAAGTTCATAGGTTAGGGAAACACAGACTACTTGATAAGTCATTATTGGCACAAGCCATGGCATAGTAGAGGTCATAGCCATTTGTAACACACACACACACACACACACACACACACACACACACACGGAGGTGAGAGACATACACAGAGATAGATAGATGATAGATAGATAGTCCACAATATCTAGATCTGTATTAAAAGATAACACTAAGCCTTCTGCTCCATTAGCAAAATTCTTGTTTGTGCAAAAGTATGCCAAGAGGGTCAGTATTCCCAGGTACAGTCACAGAGCAAAGGTATAAAAGAGAGTCTGTGTCAGGTGTAGTGACATACAACTGAAGTTTCAGATACTGTTAAGGCTGAGGTGGCTGGGAAGATCACTCGAGTCCAGTACTTTAAGACCAGCTTGGACAGCATACACTGAGGACTTGTCTCATAAAAGTGAATTTCTGTTTGAAGACAGGCATTAATACTTCTGTGAAAGTAACAGGTTCCAGGCAAGTTTCACAGGTATCTGGCTGAAAGATAATTTCCTTCCAACTGTCCAAACTGCTTCTTTCTAAGGGTGAACACCTGGATACCTGGAACCTTACAGACAAAAATGTCTTGAAGATCTTTAATTTTCTGTCTTTTGGAATCATTTAGAGATCCAAACAAAGGAAAAACCACTAAATGTTCAACCTGAAGATTCCAATGAAATTCTGCTCACATTTTGACACAGAGACATTGGGTGACAGTCACCTTAAAACCTCTCACCTCTACTTTATCTGTAGTCATAAAAACAGCCTTGAATTGTGTTTTTTGATCACTGGAAAAAGTTGAAAGAAGTGGCAACCCTGAATTCCAAAGAAATGCACACAAGAGGTCCTCAACGAATACGTCTTCATGGAACAAGAATGGCCATCAGCTCTGCTGTACCCTGATGGCAAACCATATCCAAGGGCTGCTTGTTACAATAGGGGGAACAAAGAAAGAGGCTTCATAGAAGCACACGAGCAAGATAGGATCCCATGCCCCCACAGTGCACGCAGAGGAGACTGAGATGTGGCATTCTCTGACTTTGTTGTCTTGGCTGGAATTCATTCTTTGCCTCCTCCTATCCTGAAAAGTAATTACATTTCCTATAGAAAACAAATGTTTATTTTGTTTTTATAGTTGAAAATTTAAACTCAATAAATGTTATTTTTAAACAAAGAGTCCACCAAAAGTCATTTTCAAGGGATACCTAAGCCATGTAGTTTTTTTCACTAAGAAAACCCCATATATTAGTTTTTTATTTAATTACTTCTGGGGTTAAAATCAAGTACCTTTTAACAACAACATCAACAACAAAGATGTAAACACAATGAACGAAGGATTTTTTTTAAAATTTTTTCCTGATTTCTTAACTGAAATTTACCTAGAGATTCTTTGATCGATCTCAGCATTTCTTGAGTCTTGAGACAATCTTTACTCTGTGTGTGTGTGTGTGTGTGTGTGTGTGCTGTATGTATGTATGTATGTATGTATGTATGTATGTATGTTAATCTCAGGTGTTAGCTACAAGGATTTCTCAGTAAGACTAGTCCAAAGCAAAAATGGTGGAGGCAGAATCTCAGGGTTGGGAGAGGGGGAGGGGGAGGAGAAAAAGAGAACTGGGGGGTGGGGGGGGGGAGCAAGACACTAGCCGGATAAGAGCACCAAAAACATAGTTTATTTTTCAATGAATTCATGGGCAACATAAATACCACCACCAGGCTAAGTGGATGTCCATACCTAGCTAGCTGGCTGATCGCTTTCCTATTTTCTTCCTCTTGTAACAATTTTGTTTCTAAAATGATTGGCTCCTAACACTGATGCTCCAAAGCTATTGTGGACATGCTGCCTGAATCCTTAATGAGGTAAACAACAAACAAAATGGCTCATCTCTGTACCCCCAGTTAGCACCACAAACTGGCTATTATTAAAGGTGTGAACAAGCAAACAAGGAAGTAATGAACCTGCAAAGTCAAGGTTTTGTGAAATCACAGGCATCCTGCATTTAACAGTTCAGATTTATTACTCATTATCTTCTACACCAGAAAGCTATAGATCCACATGTTGATGTCCTGTGTGTCATTGTCCAATGCCCCCCCCCCCCAATTGTGTTCCCTGCCTCTTATTCTTGTCCTTCAGTCTTTTTTTTTTTTTCCTTCGAGACAGGGTTTCTCTGTGTAGCCCTGGCTGTCCTGGAACTCACTCTGTAGACCAGGCTGGCCTCGAACTCTGAAATCCGCCTGCCTCTGCCTCCCAAGTGCTGGGATTAAAGGCGTGTGCCACCACTACTGCCTGGCTGTCCTTCAGTCTTTTTTCCCTTTCATTGTTAGCTAAACTAAGACAATCGCTGCTTGTGAACCCTCCACCTACCCACTTGCCTTTAGGCCACCCTCCCCCTTCTTTTAACCCTTAGAAGCCATTGATCTACAGACATCTTCTAGCCCTAAAAATATACTGAGGTTTTAAAACCTAAGGGTGACCCTAAAACATCCTGCACCCACAAAACTTGAAAATAACAAAGCATAGGATGCCAGCAGGGCTACTCCCCCTCCTCCTCAATGTTATTACTATTGCCAGTGGCGATATTACATTAATATGCCCCCAAAGAACAAAGTCCCTATTTTAATTCAAACTCTATCCCTTGATTCCTTGAATGAGTGGGCACTTTTTAGCTCACAAACATAGTTCAGGATTTGCGCATTTACAGCTCCTCAAGTGGTTGGTACAGAAAATGTCTGGCTTCTAATGGAAATCTGTAGAGCCTCAACATCTTTTTGGATAAATATATGAAAATTCATACTTTTTCTAATAAGAGAACTGTTAGAATTAATAAAGGAAATAAAGTACTTAAGAAAAGCAGCCTACTTCAGTTTCCTTTCCATTTAGAGATCCATATACACATACAGGTAAATGTTTACACATTTGGATAACACCAAATAAGGAAAAGCTAAGACAGATGCAAGGATTCATAAAAATACAGATACCCCCCTCCCTCCATATCCATCAAATGCATGAAGGAATGGATAGTCAGGAATGAGAGGTTGACATTGCTTCTTTCCAAAGGAGAATCAACTAATTCTGCCCACGGCCCATCAACTGCAAGACAGTAAGATAGAAGCATGAGAGTGTTCATGTCCCTTCTTACCCCCCAAACTCCCAATGACATTGGGAGAAATACTGCATTGCAGCATCTGCCAGCACACGCTCCTATGTCTAGCAATCGCTGAGTAGCTCACCAAAATAAAATGTACGTATTAAATGTCCGGGCACGAAAATTAAGTGTGCGGTAGCTACAGATCACTGGAACTGATGAAGAAATTTGTCAAGACCGAAGTAGTTCTGTCCATACCTAATGACCTCCATCAAGACGGCCCGCCATTCCTTACTTGTGGCACTAACAGATAATTTGTTTCTTCTTCTTTTTTTTTTTTCTTTTAAATGAGAATCAGGTAAAATCAAAGGCTAAATGAAGCAGAATGTCTCTTTATAGACGGGATAGTATTTTGTCTAGGAAGAGAATTCAACCACAGAAAGGAGATAAGTGCAGAGAGAAGAGACCAAAGCAAAGGATTTGCCCTGAGGAAACCCTTTCATTGTTCATAGTAACTCTGACTTGAGAAAAGACCTCAGTTCGTCCACAAATCCTTTTAGAGACAATGAACACACACACACACACACACACACACACACACACCACTACACAAGTACCATTCATGCAATGATTTTAGATTTAAAATTTCAAACTCATGTTTCCTAATAGAAACCCTAAATTTAAAATATCTGAAGTCGAACATGTCTCAAACACTTTTGGCGATACTGAGGAACTAAAATACATACACACTATCATTTATTTCTCTTTCTTTAAAAATATTCGGCTAGAATTACCTTAAAATAACCTGGTCTTGCTTTTATAACAAATTCCCCATATTAAAAGAAACAAGAAAGGTCCTTGGGAGAATTAAAAAGTTTCAAGGCTTTGTGCAGACCAACAAACATCAGCAAGTCCATCTTAGTCGCGCCAAGAGGTTGACTTGAATAAATGGTGGTTAGGAATGAGCAGAACTAAGACTCAGATAAATGTGCAAGGTTTTAAAATGAGATATTAAAATCAGAGTATAAATAAATGATACTGAGAGTAATTTTTTCTACTTTCCTTTGCTCTGTTCATTTAACTCCTCCAAAAAATTAAATATCATCTGATTTAATCAATGCATTACTATGAAACACAGAGGCAATTGGAACCTGTGATATAGTCAATGTTTTTGCAGTGATATTTCCATCTAGATTTTTACTTAATAATAATTACACATCTGGCCTTGTGTTTTCATCAGGGTTTCCCTCCACATGCAGGTAGTAGGTATTAATATTTTTTAAAACAAAGAAGCAAGAAAGATCAGCAGCAGGTCTATGTGTCTTTTTTTTCATAACCAAGCCTAGGTGACAGTTTTACAGAAACAATTTTCCCTAACTAAAACCTGCCAGAAAATTCTCAGAAAATAAAACTTTATTAGTGATAATAAAAAAAAACTATTCTATTTTTATAGGTTATATGTGTTTATGCACTAAAGATAGAAAAACAAGGTTCAAGCATAGGATAAACTATATTTATTTTTTCACCTTAAGAGTAAAACCAAAATAATGCCTCCCTCAACCAGAAAACAAAACAAAAAGAAACATTTTTGCAGGCAAAAAAATGGGGCCAATGGGGAGATTTGTAATGGAGAGAAAACAAAGTAAGAGGATTTTCAATAAAGGCAATTATATTTCCACCCTTGCAATGCGTTTGAGTTTCTTCATCTTTCATTGTGGGGCTTCAAATCAGCTAGCCGATTGTGTATCTCTATTGTCACCAGGAAGAAACCACAACTGAGGACTCTTTCAGCTCTTATTTATGCTACTCCGATTCACTCAAGTGCTCTCTCTGTTAGTCCTTTTTGGTAGGTACCCACCATCACCAGGAAAAAGGCACTACTCAGACAAGCACTCAGAGAGACAAGTGAGAGATGCTAGCCATCCAGCGTGCACGGGTCCCATCAGACATGAAGAGACACTTACAAAAGATCACCTTTTCACTCAGTTTATGCCAAGACCAGACCCAAGACCAAATGCATTTGCAAGTGGAGGGCATGGATGGGTTCTGTGGCCAGGGGAATGGGCAGTGGAGGAAAGGGTTGTTCAGTTATCACACTCTAAAGACATTTATTTATGCTCCCAATCTAAAATGAGAGATACGATGAACTCTTTGAAACTACAGCATCAGCATCCAATGTAGTAAAAATACCAGTATCACCTAACACAAAAATCACTGGCTGGCATTAACCTAATCTACTTATATTTTTCCTATGAATCATTGCTGGGAATTTCGGAGAAATCAGTTGCAGAACCTATCAGCTGTGGGAATCCACTATTATGCTTCCGTCAACTTCATTCAATATAATTGACATTTTTTCAAATGGTTTCACAAGATTTCTTGTAATTTTTTGCACGTACAATTTCACAGCAGGGAAAGGGGGAAGGAGAAAGAGAGAGAGAAAGAAGAGAGAGAGAGAGAGAGAGAGAGAGAGAGAGAGAGAGAGAGGAAGGCAGAGAGAGAGACAGAGAGACCCTATTCTCCCTTCCCCCTCCTCTCTTTTTTTTTAAACAAACAAACAAAAAGAAAAAGAGGAGAGACTGAACAGATGCTTAAAAATAGATTCGAAAAATCACTGTAAACCAGAGTTAGAAATGTAATTAACACCTATTTATGAAGAATAATTAAAGTTGGGCTAGTCACAAAGAACAGCAAAGATAATCGAGGTCTTGTCCCCCCTCCTCCCTTTTTACACTGTTTGCAGTGTGTTCTCATGATAGCCACCTGCTCCCTGCTCGGCTTCTCCTCTGTTCGTTTCCCAGGCAACCTTTCATTGGGTTTCCCTCCCAGCTATCGCTTTCAGTTGGGCTGCTCGGTCTAATCTTATTTGTTTTACACCCATCAAAACAAGCAGCCAGACAAAGGCAATCCTCTAAGAATGGGAAAAAGACCACAGCTTTGTTATAACATCTATGCAGAGTGAAAAGTCCTCCTCAGGCTTCTCCGGTTTTTGTTTTTTTTAAATGAATTTATATCTTTCCACACTATCCAGCCCCACATCCCCTGAAATATATTGCTGGTGAAAATTCAAAGTCAAAGTGGGTACTCATGGTATCTATTCGTGCCATCTTGTGCTATATCGTTAGGGTCAATACCAGGAGGCAAGAACGGCACTCAAGGAGTTTCCCTGTTTCTTTTTCCAGAAAAAGGCGATGCTAAAAATAGATTTACTACTTCGGCAGAAAGGTTTTCCACTTCCCTATCCACGTCTCAAAGTCCTGTTTCACAATTGCATCTGCTGGTACTGAATCTCAACTCCTCCACCCCTCATTCCCAGCCTTCCCCATCACTCCCAGCACGAAGACTGAAAAAGAAATGTGCCTTTAACTTTAACAGTCGTGTAATTCGGCTGAAGGCTCACAGAGGCGGTGGACACGCCAGCCAACAGTGACGGTGACATTGTGATTGTCAAAAAAAAAAAGACACCAACCTTGCTTGCCTAAAATGCATTTGATGGAAGAGGCAGTCTATGCCTTGTGTGCATGCAGTGCCATTATACTTAGAGGCAGATTCTGAATTTCAGAAAAAGAAATACTGATGCACACACACACACTCACACTCACAGGAATAGGGATATATGATGCAGTCCACCACACACACACACACACACACACACACACACACACACACACATACACACGGCTGGAATCTCCAAGCTGCCTTCTTCTTTTCACTTACCATCTTCAAGCCATTCCACTCCATCTGTGATCAGAAGATGGACCCTCACACAGTGTGTCAAAAGCAGAAAGGAGCGTTATGTAAAAGCTGACATTCCCTTCTTACAGAGCTGCTGCCCAGAGAAGGAAGCAACAACTCAACACGCCAGGCACCGCTACACATACAAGCCGCCTCCTCTTTTTATGAGGTCATGACAGGAAACTCTTTGAAATACAAGATGCAGCGTTTACTGAAGCCCAAATAAATCACTCTCTTTGCCGTTTTGACTGCGCAGTCCCCAGAAACACAACTGCCCATCTCAACGTTCAGCATCCAGGAGCTGCCTCTTGAGGTTCACATTTCCAGCATAGAAATGGAGAGATTCCTAACCCTGCTGCATCCACCCAATGCCCCACAAAAACCAGGCACGTAGACAAACCTCTTCTCTCTTACAAAAAGAAACCCCCTTCCACCCCCTCCTATGGTCTCAAGTAATAGAATCTCTTTCAACAAACCAGCAATTATTTCAGCCCATCCCCACCCTCCGCTTTTATGTGGAAGGGAAAACTGACAACGACCTGTTAAAAAATGACAATCTCTCTCCCCACTGCTTTTCAAAAAAAAAGGACCTACCCGCACGCTACACAAAAGATATAGTAAATGAAGGAACCAAAGAGAAGCAGAGAACTAAACTCTCGTGCAAGCATTAAGACTGGCCAAGGTGTAGACGCTTGTCTTCCCTCCAGCAACACGAACAACAGATTATATATCTAGTCATACCTACCATAACCATTCTTATTGGCAAATATTGGGTCTCGCAGGGCTTCGACTCTTCTCTTAAAATTTGCAAAGGTTTCAGGATATACTTTAAAATGTCTACTATTGTTTTATATATATATATATTAAAGATCCACAGAACACAGTGTGGATGATTGTAAAGTAAATCTATTGTTGGGAGGGGGTGGGGTGGGAAAGAAAGGGGGAAAAATAAAGAGAGGAAGAAAAGGCGCAGTGAGCTGAAACCCCTGATTCTAGGATGTAGATAAGAACAACTGAACAGAGCCTTGCTGAAATTGGCTCGAAGCTTCCCCTTTTTACATCCATTTATGGGACCATCTGTCAGCTGAAGCCAGACTCTGATTGGCTGGGGAAACGAAGGGAGGCGTTGCAACATCAGGTGCTATTTAAATTAGCTACTGCCAGATTGACAATGTTAATGATCTGGTGACCTCTACAACAACAGAGACCAGATTTCTGAACTGCTTCTTGTGTCTGGTAATTAAAGCCCGGCTGAAGCAACAACAGCCTTGCTTGTATTTTTTACCTTTTACCTTCTTCCAGCTCAAAAAGTCCTGTCACAACTGCAGGTCATTGGAGGGCTGCAAACCTTCACAGTGCGAGTGTCCTTCCTTTCTGGGTCCAGGAGGATACAGTAGCCCATCCCTCTAATAGTGAGAGGCTTTTTCTGTGGAGAGTGTTTTCAACCACCTTATCTTTCTTGACAGTTGCTTTCTAGTGAAATGCATATTTAATGATCTGCCTCTAGGCTTAAAGATACAACAAAAGCACTTTAATGTGCTAATAATTCTACATTTTAACTTTATTATTTCCCAGTATCGCTGGTTTTCTGTAAGTAGTGCTTCTTTTTACAGCTAACATGACCAACATTTCAAAAGCATTCAAGTTTGGGATTAAGCTTGTTGGGTGAATCGGGTTCACAACTTTGCCTTAAAAACTATTTCCTAAGAGTTAAGGAAGGAAGGAAGGAAGGAAGGAAGGAAGGAAGGAAGAAAGAAAGAAAATAAAAGTGGGGGGGGTGGGGGGGAGCTGTTAGCTTCTACCTTTCTGCCTTCAGTATGAGCTTTCCAAAACAGAATGATGAATGATTTATTTAAATGACTTTATTTTTCAACTTAGGGGCATGCTCTGAATTTTTTAAAAAATTGACTAAAACATACTCCCTTTTGCTTTCCCTGCTGAGGTGAGGGTAAAATATAATTCTGAAATAAAAAACCGCCTCATGTTTATTACCTGTGCAGACCACTCATCTTGCTCAACTGAACAGGAGATTTTGCCTCTCCCTTCGCTTCTTTCCCCAGCCCCTGCCTTCTTTAAAGACATAGGAAGAGACAGTTAGCAAGTATGTGGAGATG
Source organism: Rhynchomys soricoides (assembly GCA_019843965.1). Taxonomy (NCBI): domain Eukaryota; kingdom Metazoa; phylum Chordata; class Mammalia; order Rodentia; family Muridae; genus Rhynchomys; species Rhynchomys soricoides. Next base: position 3,523,604 of record JADRCH010000114.1, read on the forward strand.
TATACAGGCTGTGTGCTTCTGCAGCACATTTCCTAGCCTCTGAGTCATTATCACTGCAAAGCTACACGCAGGATGTTTTGGGGCCTGGGTTTTTAAGTGGTTTACCTGAGGCCCTTTGCCTCATACCTATGAAGAAGGGTGGCACCACACATATTTAATTTACAGTTTAATAAACTTCTTTTCCAATAAATGCACAGAAGTAACAAATATTCAACACAGTATTTAATTTTTGCCTGAAGTTGACAGTGGGCTAGACTAGGAATAGTGGAACCACAGGTCAAAATGTGTTATATTTCTGGGCTTCAGAGTCTAAGTGTAAATGAGTTTGTGAAAAACTGCTAGAAAAGAAAAATACAGCCCTTCACTTTCAAAGGTCAAAACAATCCTTTTCAAAACATTGCTTCATGAACACATGCAATAAACATACATATACACACTCTATGAAAATGCAGATATACCATGGAACAATGTATTGGCCACATGATGTAAATCCTTGTGCTTAAATATAAATAAATCCAGCTTTTAGAAGTGAAGGTGGAAGAAGGAGTAGAAACGTGATGCTCTGCTAGGCCCTTCAGGTAGAACAACAGTGAAGGAAGTGAACTTTAAAAATGATTTCCTTAGCACCTGCGTGATGAGTCCTGTGAGTCACACTGGAGCCGTAGCACTTGCTGCACTGCACTCCAAGGATGAATTCCCAGGTTCAGTGCTCCAAACAGCTTGACATTCACATATAGGATAGGTCTACGTGCTTTAAATTGACAGCCCCAAAACTCCTGAGTGTATCTCACCAATATCAAAATATTTGGAGGAGTATATTGACATAATTCTGACAATTACGCAAATAAAGACAGCTCTGTAGGAACAAAATATTTACCTGATATTTCTATGCAGGTCTTAGAAGGTGAAATTTTAGCACCTCTTTTTTTCTCATCCATATTAATCACAGTATACTCATTGAGCCCTAAATTAACATTAGGTATACTCAAAAACATTCCGGCCATGTTTCCAAAACAGTAACCGTACATTACACCATAAACAATTACTTGGTCTTGCTAGGCAAAAAAAAAAAAAAAAAAATCCATGCGCTTTGTATATTGATCACTTCTGCAAAAACCTCCACTCTAACGTCTTTCAAAGGAATCCTCAAACAAATGCACAAATGTCCTCAGAGGCCTTTTCTCTAAAGACAAAGGCAGAATCCTCCTGTTGGGAAAAGCCAACCTTATTACCGCATTTCCAATAGTACCGTTCATCTTTCAGCGTGAGGGACTGACCGCTACCTCAGTGGTGTGACATTTGTAAAGCAACAGATTCTCAATATATTATCTTAAGAATCAGGCAGGCGAGTCTCCCAGTCATGCATGATTTTTTTTTTTTTTTTTTTTTTTGCCTGCTACAATCCACCACCACAGAAAGAAACTTGTCTCACTCAAACAGCTAAGGCAACCTTAAAAAACAAAAACAAAAACAAAAACAAAAAAACCGGTATCCCAGCGCTGTGGGGCTGGCTGCGCCGCTGTGTCCCTCTTACCATAAATGAGCAGTTTCTTGACTCATTAATAACAATTTCCCTTAAAAGAAGTAATCCCATATCAGGCAGCCCCTCTCCACCATGCACACAGCCCAAAGGCTGCAGATATCTCAGCTCAGTCGCCGGCAGCCAGCTTTCCCACACAGCGTCCAGATGGACTGTACCAGAAGCCAATTCAGCGTTAATAACTACCTACTCTGCACAGTGGAGAAGCCTTATGTGGCACAATGGGCTAGGAAACAGGGGGAAAAAAAGATAGAGAACCAAATTCTCCAAAAGCATAGAAAGCAAGGAACAGAAAGAGAAGCATGAGTTATTGTTCTAGACTTCTACGAAGGGAGGGGGGGAGAGAGAAAAAAGGAAAAGAAAAAGAAGAAGAAAAAAAAAACGCTTAATAAACACAGGGGAAAAATGGGGGGGGGGGTGTGAAAAACAGATGCTGCCCAGAAAAAAGTGACAAAATATTACCTCATTATTTAATAAAGCAGCATTAAGCGTCCTGCTGATTTCAAACATCTTGCCACAGATTTTGTTTTAAGAGAAACAGATAGAATCCTTTGCAAAGCACTCCGTCTGCAAAGGGTTCTTCAATTTTCTTGCGCACCACGGAACAGTCAATATATTATTTCCCCAGAGTTCGCACATTAAAACCTCTAGTCAGTGAGCTGAATTCCCCCTATCTCTCACACGGTAGCCTCCTGTTACATGTACTGCTCTCTTTGCAAGAGCAGCCTGCCCCAAACATGGCTGGTTGTTTAAACTACTCTTTAAAGTAACAGTTCACTATGTAACCACCAGGTGGGTAGAGTGCTCAGATCAAAATAGAAGGACTTAAAAGGTAGGCGTGTGTGTGTGTGTGTGTGTGTGTGTGTGTGTGTGTGTGTGTGCGCACGCGCGCACTCTTGCTCTTTCCTTGGAATTGCTTTTAGGTATAGGGATGTGATGTGAGAAACACCAGCATCCTAACGGGCAAATTTGTCTCTACTGTATTATGTCTAAGTAAATAATTTTTTTCCCCTTGATTTAAAGCAAGGAGACAAAACAGAACAAAACACTACCAAGCAATTCTAATAAGAACTGTGAAGAATGAAACACAAACAAGACATGTTTCATTCTGCAAATGATGGATGAGGGAAATACAATTAACTCCGAAAAGGGGAGAACTTAAAAAGTCCACGAAAATATTTACTTTTTACAATGAGAGAAATATTCACGTGCGATGAAAACTGGATTCAGACGTGTGTATGCTGTGTGGATAAAATGCATACAAACTGGAGACAGGAGCTTAAGGTGTAACTTTTCTTCTGAGTTTATTTGACATTGTCTCAACTGACTTAAATGATAAAAAGCTTAAAAACAAAGACACTGAAAAAACAAAAGGCAGAACCAAAATTAAGTATGTCTTTTAAAAGTGCAATCATATGACCCGTTATAAACAACCACAGGCTCAAACCGGACAGGTGTCTCTATGCAGAGCTCCTCTTCCCCCTTAAGATCTGCTCTGAAGAGGGACACTTTTGCTGGACGCTGTTTCGGAGGTGTACCTAACTTGGCCTCTTTTTTCTACCACTCTATTCCAATTAATTGGATCTTCTGCCAAGAATAAAGAGAATGCCCCAAGTTGAAATCTCCCAGAGATGGAAGAGAGGGTAATATAAAGATACAGAGCCGCATTGTTACGTGGGCCACATCTTAAGAAGAATCTTACTAATAACAGAGCATATACATGTCATTTACTTTCCCATGTGTCTACAAGAGAAGCCAACACACACACACACACACACACACACACACAGAGGCACATGCACACGCACACACACACACACACACAGAGGCACATGCACACACACACACACACAGGCACATGCACACACACACACACACACACACACACACAGAGGCACATGCACACACATGCACATATACCTGGCATTTTTGTTTTTCTTGGCTGGACAATATTGAAGCTCTGAAGTTCCACATCTCTGGAGACACAAATGCCAATTCTTGTATTTTTCCAGTCCATCCAGGAAGCATTTAGCTACACAAGATAGCAACTGCCTCCTTTATCTTTAAGTCAAGTCTGCATCACTTAATAGCATTTAACCTCCTGGAATATATTAAGTTTCAAGTGACAATTTTTAACTGGGGAGTGAGAAGGAGGAGATGCTCTCATCAAACTCTGGTTGTATGAAATAAGCTAATTTGTACACTCACCATATGTCTTAAACACTAATTAAAAAATGTCACTTTCTTCAAACATTAAAATGTAATCAGCCTAGTAAATAAAATATTCTCGAGTTTTCTTGCCTTGGTGATAATTTAAAGAGTGTTTATCTCAAGGTAACCTTTCTAACTTGATTACCAAAGACGACTTTAGATTTCAAAAAGAAAAAAAAAAAAGAAATGCTAAGGGTCAGGGCTTTGGATAGGGAAAAGAGAAAACCACTACTGTACAGAGCTGCACAAAGGAAAATAAGAGGCCCATAGTCTTGTTACCCTAAGGCAAAGCCAGCCAATCAATACCACCCATTGATGGTCTACCATCTGCCATGCTACCGAAAGATGTGGCTAAACAGACCTGTTCCATATGACTGTGGCTGGCTCATTTCAGTCGATTAGGGCCGTTCCAGAGCATTCACATGCAACACACAAAACTCCAAGTCAGTCTGCGCCTCTCTCCACACCAGTCCCCCTGAGCACAGCTGTGGACCTTGCCTCCGGTTCTGGCTGTCCAGATTATCTCTTCTTGCTCCTCAATTAAATTAGCAAAATGGTGAAGGAAGGTAGAATACACACGCACGCGCATGCACGCACACACACACAGAATTGCTGGTTCCCCTTCACTGTCATGCAGGAATCTGGAATTCCATGTGCTCTGTCCTACTCGAATTATGGCTCGCCATTTAAATAGCATCATCAGTGACTGCGACCTGACGTTTTCCTATGGTTCAGTTTCTTCTTATCCTTTCCCTTTCAAAACAAAATATATAAAAGGTTGGTGTTTCTTTCTTTACAGACAATATAATTAGTCTTCTCAGACAATGGGATACTATATTTAAAAGCTTTGATAAAATCTAAAGCTTAATTTCCTTTCTTGAATCACGGTGTTGGTTGTCTTCTTTTTCCCCTGTAGGAACATTAAATCAGTTTTATTGGAAAGTGGACACATATTGCTGAGACAAGAAAGATGCACCAGGCTGACACGGACTCTGCAAGAGGGATTAGAAATTCACTGTGGAATGTTCTCTCTAAGATATATGATCTGACTGTTTGATGCCTTTCTCCTTCCTAAGCGGTATATCTACCATAGTCTGCGGGAGAGTGCTACTGTCCGGGATGCATGACTAATAGATGTCTGGTCTGCTTGAATTGCTGAGTTCACCTGTGCAGGGAAACTGACCGGAGACTTATACACCATCGCCCACTCTCCTAAACTCATGCTTGAGTGGCTTCTGATTGTAGGCTTCTTTCCAGAGGCAATGGATGTTTGCCTTCTCATATTTGCCTTGGACTGTACTCTTCAAAAAATAATATAACTCTCTGGAAGAGAAATGGGAAGGACCAGAAGATTGCTGTATTTTAGGAAGTTTTCTAAAAAGGACAAAATTTAGGTGTAGCAACAGTTTGGAGTTTTCTCTGCTATATTCTTCTTCCCAGCACATAACACTCTGCAGGCTCAGTGTGAAAACACGCGAGGATTTCAGAAGATGCCTGCATTAAGGGATGCGAGACCTTTTAATGTTAGTTCAAAAGAGCTCCACTAAAAGGAGAAAGTCAAAAAATAAAGCACAGCAAGTGATGAGATCTGGGCTGGCTGTTAGGCGCGTGGAGGACATAACGTTTAATTTGCTTAATTCTGTTCTGAAAGTAATTCAGTGTGTTATAAAATGGTCTAGGCTCATCTATAATTTTGCAGCTGATAATAATGAAATAGATGTATTATAAAAGGCAAGGAGGTTTCCAGATTAGAAAAAAGAGGGGAGCAAAGGAGGGGATGAAAGGAGAGAGGGGCGGGGGACAAATAATAAGGTTTATAAATGAGAATAAAATGTCCTGTACCGGAAGTTTACCATACACTAAACAATGTCCTAGGCACCTGACATGCGCAACGTCACAGAACATCACAGCACACAGAAATGTGCCTTCTTTATTTAAAAGTAAGCTTTTCCCTCCACCACACAACAACACACTCAGTAAAAAAGTTGTTGAATGACTGAAAAAGATGGACACAGTCAAGAAGAGAAAGGAAAGGGAGGGTAGAAAGCATGTTTAATTTTTCTCAACTGGAAAAGACCAACAGATTTGTTTGTCATGTGTTTTTAGCCATGTATGGCCTCCAGTTGTCTCATTTAATCAGTTATGATGAGGCTGTAAATTGGGAATGGGGGTGTACAGAGGATTAAAGCTGGAAGGCAAACATTCCTAAGGGCCGAAGGGCAGAATTCCCAAGCATACCTTTTCCCCTCTTCTATGTCTAGAAGTGCTCAATGATCATTAGTTGACTTAACTTCTATGTTCTCATTTGTGGACAGCACAAACACACACACACGTGTATAGTAATATATAATTATATATATATATATATATATATATATATATATATATATATATATATCTCCTAAAAAAGATACCCTAGCTTCATTATCCTTAGCTTCCTCATCTGCACAAAGATCACAATCCTTTTCTTAAAGTTTGTTGCCAGTGTTAAAAACAAACATAGGCTTGGTGGAGATAGTATCCTACATGGCAGTCTTTTATTACTGATATAAAGAATGTAAGGAATGAATAGATCGGTAGTAGCTTCAAGAGAAAATCTTGTTGTAGAATATATGATATAATGACTCTTCAAACAATTGGAGAATAATAACCCAGTAGTACATAAATAAGGTTTGAATGGACTCCCCCAGTTCTCATGCTTGCTGTAGATAAACATTTACTCAGCCCCATGGGTAAAGTTTAGTGCTAAATTCTTAATATGAGACACCCCCCAAAAATAATGACAAATTGCAGTCCTCACTTTCAAGGACCTTAAAATTCAACTGGAGAAGAACTTTGATTTGTATGCATTGCGTCCTAACAGTATCAGGAGAATGTCAAAAGACAGTAAAGACGGGGAGGCTGCATTTGGGCTAAGTTTTAAAGAATGAGAGATGTTTGCCAGTAAAGTTAGAATATTTTGTTTCAGAATAAAACAAGTGGATAAGAGTTGCAAAATAATATTAACAGCCAGATTATTCTAGCTATATCCCTTCCAAGGAACCCCTTGTAACTGCTCTTATTTTTAAATTATAAACAGAGAATGACTGTATGATGTTCAATGGAAAGACCTTTATTTAGAAGCTCTGTTATAAAAGGAACAATAATTAAAAATCACTGTGTCTATTATGTGTCAAACATTGCATAAAATGCTTTGCTTATAAATATCAATCTCACAACTCTGAGTCTTCAAATGAAGAAATAAATTGCCAGGACATTTAAGTGTTTTTCTTAGGATCATATGATCATTAAGAAGCAATTTTAGGTTTCATATATAATATGTGCTCCCAACTTGTTCACATGTTTTTACTATAGCATAGATATAATACTTTTTATTTAAAAGTGTAGGTCTAAATAAAAGTAAATGTCATTCTCTGTCCTATTTTACACTTAAAATCTCTCATTAAGAGTAATGTCTTTGACATCTCCCGACTTGTATAGTAGAAACAACTGGCACAACCCAAAATACCCATGCTTAAGGCTTGGACTGCAATTTCAATATCCTGCCACCAGGGGATGATAGACCCTGACCTATAATAAATTAAGAGCATCAAAGTTGCCCACTGTTATGTTGTGTGTATGCTTTCTGGTCACTGGAAGTAGATCAGAAAGTGCCTGATCTTTGGATGTTTACTAAAACCCAAAGGCATTTACTATTCAAGATATTTTATAAATGTATTTATATAAAAAAATTCAACTGTGAACATAATCCTAAGCCCCAATAAAATTTCAACAATTCTGTTATAGACTGTATTCAATGAATTACAGCCCATTGTTATTTTTACGCTGTACTGTGAGACTGTATGGTAGAAATTGTATGTTATTTCCTTAGAGCCCAGCACATAGAAAATCAGTATTTGGGATATGGTGGGCACTCAATAAAAGAACATAAATTATTGATTCCAAATATTTTAGACAAACTTATGAACGAAATGCTTAGGGCACAATTATTTGGTACTTTAAGCACTAATGCATAGTTCTCTGCATTGACTGGCTCTTACCTTTGGGTTGTTAAAGAGAAAAGGGAAACTTTGCTGAGCTCGGGCACCAGCAGATGTATTAGGTCAGCAACATAGCTGCTTTCCCTTCAATGGGCAGATACTCCCCTTGTGTGTTAGTCAAGGATCTTCTAGTTTCACAGAATCCTGCCCTGCTACATGGCCTAGTTTACATATGCAATTCTCACACACACAAAGAGGTTGCTTCCTTTCTCTATGAGAGGGAAGGAAAGGTGAGAAACGAGAGAGTCATGCTAGACACCTGTCAGAAGGAGGTAACTCTCCACTTGACCCATCTTACTTTTCTTTCCTCTCTGGCTCTGAAGCTGGGGAATGATTTTACTATTTCTAAACAGAAGAGTAAAGTTGCACATTAGTGCTGAGTAGCTCATTTGCCTTAGCAACTCCTTAGCAACAGCAGCCTCAAGTTCAAAATACCTCCTTGAAAAAGATCATATCTTTAATGAAGATGAGTATTTTTTATGTAAGGCTTTTGGGCAGAAGTTTTAACATTACAACCCCCTTAAGTATTGTTTGCTACAGACTTCTACTAAATGTAAACATTTTATGAGACATTACAGGTAACCAAAGTGATGCTGGCATCCTACAAATATTTAGTCCCTGGAAAAGCCCTGGTCTTGCTTTGAAATTATTCTTCAATACACGATTCAAAAAATAAAATAAAATAAAATAAAATAAAATAAAATAAAATAAAATAA
>JADRCH010000114.1:3532120-3547023 GCA_019843965.1 Rhynchomys soricoides
AAAATAAAATAAAATAAAATAAAATAAAATAAAATAAAATAAAATAAAATCAGGGCTGGATGGCTCAGCTGTTAAGAGCACTAACTGATCTTCCACAGTTCCTGAGTTCAATTCCACATGGTGGCTCATAACCATCTGCAATGGGATTTGATGTACTCTTCTGGTGTGTGTCTGAAGACAGCTGCAGTGTACTCACATAAATAAAAATAAATAAATCTTAAAAAAATAAATCATCACTTACCTTAGATTCCTACAGAAATTATGGTTATACATAATTCTTTTAAAATGTGATATTTTTAAAGATATGATACTCTTGTAACATGTCTATACCAGGAACACTATCTAGCTATCCATCATGACACCTTTCCTAAGAAAAGTAAATAGCAAAACTCACAGAGTTTCAAATCAAAGTTAGGCATTTACTATGCTACATGGAACCTAAGGTTCTGTGCACAATACAAATAAAACCCAAAAACATACTGATTTAGCCTCAAATTAGTACTTTGGGATTTCATGATTTGATACTTAGCATATCTGCTTCATTATAAATAAGATGGAGTGTAAGGCAAACAATGCCCACCACAGTTGACTGTTTGTACATCATCAGTGAAGTGAGAATTCTTCCAAAAAGTATTCCTAGCCTCCAAAAGTCCTGTGAATCTTAATGTGCGCCATACATGTTATGTCTAGCATTAAAGCTTCCAGCTCGTTCAAGACTTTTGAAACCCTTAAGGTTTTATTACTTCAATAAAGTACAAACTCCAGTTTGAACTTTATTTATTATTATCTTCTAGTGCATGGGTACCTTGAGGCAGAAAGAAACAAAACACCCAGAGCACAGCAGTCTCAGTGGCCTTTTCACTTTTAAAGGCATATTATTAACTTGGACCATGCAACCTATATATGCCAATCCAAGACACTGGGCACCAAAAGATGGACTTTACTCCTACATCTCTCATGCAGTATTAGTAGTCAGCCCAGCTGAACCATCTACTCAACACAAATGGTATACATTCCCATGTGTAGAAGAACGTGTCTAGAAATAACACACTTTATGCACAGAAGCTGCTCAATCTATTTTCATGAAAGGAAAATCCATTTTAATTTACACTAGAGAGTATACAGGGAGGGATCAGGAAACCTCAAGAATGGTCAGTCTTTGCCATTTTGGTAAAGTCAACTCAATTTGTGTGTGTGTGTGTGTGTGTGTGTGTGCGTGTGTGCATGTGGCATGCATATGCATATGGGGTACAAAGGACAAGCTTAGGTACTGGGCCTTTACTTACACTTTATTAAGATTAAAGATAGGGTGTTTTCCTCCCTCTCTCCCTCCCTCCTTCCCTCCTTCCCTCCCTCCCTCCATCTGTTCTTTCTTTCTTTCTTTCTTTCTTTCTTTCTTTCTTTCTTTCTTTACCATAAGCTCTTGTTCCCACCTCCCATTTTACCATAGATCTTCTGGATTTCAGGAGTGTGTTACCACAACCAGCTTTAAGTGGGTCTTGGGTATTTGAACTAAGGTCTTTAGACTTGCACAGCAAGCACTTTTACCGACTGAGTCAACTCCTAAGCCTTTAAACTCAGATTTTTCAACTTACTTTACTTTAAGAATTTTGCATAGGGGAAAAAGTTTTGATGAATATTTAAAATCTTCCTCAAATGAAAAAGTAGGTTCCTATTGTGTTATTTTGATATCCACTCTGGCTACTGGAAATAGTCTAATAAAACATGGAACTGGAGTTGTCTGGTTAAAATAATTGAAGCCATCCATTTTTCGAAGTTAGGACCAGAATTTTGACTAAGTCCATAGATACTCTGTTAACTTCAGGAACAAAACCTATTTAAACTCAGAACAACAATAATTTTGTGAAAATGTAAAAAGATCATCCAAATAAAGTATGTATTGTGGATATGGCACATGGGTAAGTATGCAGACATGTTAAGGATTTATTTTCTTGCTTAATGTACCTGCGTGTGGGTGTCTGCAGAGGTCTGAGGAGTCTGCCAAATTCCTTGTGGCTGAATTTATAGGCACTTAAGAGCTGCCTGACATGGGTGCTGGTAACTGAATTTGGGTCCTCTGAAGGAGCAGCAAGTGATCTTAACTGCTGGGCTATTTTGCTACCCCACAGAGTATTTTGGTATCAGGTTAAAACACATGAAATTATTTTTTATAGGTCAAATATTATTAGTTTTGTGTAGTTTGTCTGGGTTCTATTGACTCTTCTGGATTAAAATCCTCCTAAGAGCTTCATTTCCTAGATTAAGTCTGACATTCAAGGCTCTTTCCCATGTGGTTCTCCTTTAAGTCTTATGGCTCTACCGGGACACTGATCTCCAACACATAGTTCTAGACATGATGATATATTTTCCCCATAATACTTAGCTCTTATACTCCATGCTTCTGTTTCTGTTGGTTCTTCTATTTGGAATGCCTTTTCTTCCAGGAAAATCATATTTCTTCTCCAAAACTTTGACCTCAGTAAGCAAAATTAGCTTTTCCATTTTCTGAACTTTGATAGCACTTGTTCTTCCTGTGCCACAGACTTCATGCTAGAGCATTACCACAGTTATTTACAGGACTGTTTCTTCCACCTGCCTTGAAGGTGCTCAAGGGCAAGGACTATTCTTACTTGTCTTTGTTTCCTGATAGTTAAGCACAGTGGCTGTCATAGTTGGTACTTGGTAAATATTTGCTAAAGTATCATGAATACACTCCCACAACAGGCTAAAATATGACCTCTCTTAGAAATACATGAAAATAGATGCATGCTAAAGATAACTTGAACTCACCCTTCCAAAGGAATCTATTTCTAGTGTTGTAAAATTTAACTTAGATAAAATTAGGGTAGAGTCTTTTCTTTTCTAGAAATACTCAAGTAGCTGGAACAAGAAGCTCTAAGGTAGATGCTTCTCTCTGAGGCAAGTTCACTGAGCTGAAGCCATGGGATTTAACAGAGACAATGTTTCAGTGACAAAGATAGGAGCAGTGTGTATAAAGCCTTATCTAATATAGATAACATGGAGGATCTGCCCACAGATTTATGTTTCCAGAGCTAGAGAGGTGTTTAACTACAGACAATTCCAGTTGTCTTGAAAAACACAAGAAAAACAAAAAAAGTTGCTGATTTGTAGTGTGAGAATTCATCATTGACTGGCATTCCCATGGCCTAGGCAACTCAACTAGGACTTTGGAAAAACTCTAAGTGATGCAAGTACTTAAGACAGTTAATGGTGTCTTTAAATATTTAATATGGAACAATCACATAGTTGTACATATGTATATATCATGAATATGTATTTATCATGTATTTTACAAATATATGTATGTATAATTTAGGTAAAAAGAAGAGTGCATAGCTCCACTGCAGAAGTAATAACCAGTTTATAAATCTAGATTTGTTTTCAAATTTTCAATTAATTTTTGCACGAGTGGTTTCTTTCCTCTGAAAGAAAATTTTATAAAAATTCCCAATATAAAAATAAATAAAATACAGCTGTTCTCTAAGGGGCAGGGTAAGGTTTACCCACTTAATGTTGATCAGTGGTCTCACAGTTCCTGAGGTACTCTGATTAACTCATCCATAAGTGGAGAAACCAATTTGGGCCATTCTAGATAACACTATACAAGTCAGTGAGGAACAAGGAGGCAGTGTAGCTAGAGTGGAGTTTTAGAAATGTCACTGTGGGTAGTGGATGAGAGTTCATCAAACTTCAGGTAAGAATATACAGGTGCTAACAATTCAAGACAGGATCAAGATAAAGGGTTTATTTTCCAAGTTCTCTTTGGGCACTCATGAAACATGGATTATCAATCTCCAGGATTATCAGTCTATACTGTTCATTGTACTTTGTGTTTCTTTAATTGAAGAAGGATTTGGAGGCAGAATGTCAAAGTTTAAGATAGTCTTAGATAGATAGATAGATAGATAGATAGATAGATAACAGATAAAATAGATTTTGATATGAAGACTAAGCACTGTGATCCTATGTACATGTCCAAGGTGACACAGTCAGTGGGAACAATGGTTACAGAACTCAAATCTTCTTGACATTTTCAATGAGTGGTCTGCAAAAATGCAGACGACACGAAGTAAATTTATAGGAGATTGTTTGCTGACAAAAACATGTGTACATTCATGGTCTTATTTTGCATATTTGTCTCTCTTATTAAGCTTGAGTTCTTGGAGGATAAGGTTTAAGTCTAATTTAAAATAAGCAATGATTAAATAAATTAAGAACTGCAAATTTCCCTGGACAAAGCTTCTAAATAGCTGCTTTACTTCTGCTTATTCTGAGAAAGCTACAGATAACTCTACTCCATTTGTAAAGAGCTCTTACATTCTATAGTTACCCATTGAGCATTGGGGTTGACAAGTGTTATCCTTAGATTTTTTTTATATTCATTCATTTAACATCAAATAATTCTATAACACAAGTACTGTTATTGTTATCAGTTTATTCATACATAACCCAAGAAAGACAGGTAAGAAACATCTATTTTTGATTAATTATAATCCTTAAATGCTTAGTGCCTACTGTATTATTCTTGCAACCAGCTAGATAGATAGGATAGGAAAGGTAATTGCTCTGAAATACAGACTAAGGAAAGATCATCCTTATCCTTGGAGCATCTAGAATAGAATTCACATTCAGTAAACACCTATTACACGAGTGTTGAGTTAGTGCTAATAATCTCCAGTAGCACATTTTTCTGTACCAACCACTTTTCTTCACTGATGCTTGAGAAAAGGGATCCCTTAGTGTAATCTAGAAACATCTGTAAGTTCAAGGTTTCTGTTTAACACCTATGTCTCCCATGCTTGGCATGGTGCAGGCTTGCCTAATTAAACGTGAGTCTGAATTCTCCTCTCTCTAAGCCATACTCTCTTAGCGTTCCCTTGAGTTCACAGCTTGACTTCTGAATATTTCAAAAATTGCCAAGCAGTTCCTTGGTACTCACAGTGTCCTGTTCTCAGCTTGGGGCTTGGGAAATGCAGCAAGTATATGGCATGGTTCAGGATCCCTGAGTATTTACAACTAGACCTTGGGGCCCAGGATTAGTCATGAAGCAAAGGCAGAACAAGATAAAAGAATACATAACTGACTAGATGATGTGGGTCAGATCAAAACAATTCTTTAAATTCAGAGAATTGTACTATGTCACTCTGAGCCTAAGAACAAGCTAATGGGCAAATCTTACAGGACTTCTTTGACCATCTAAGGAAAGAATGACCATGCCTCCATGGTGTACCAAATTCTGCCTCTTCCCCACTTATATAGTTGCTATATGTGGTCCGTACAGCTTTTTGTAGTCATTTTTTATTTTTATGTGCTATCGCTACAAGGCTATGAACTTTTGAAAGGCAAATCCTGACTCCCCTCTGTATCTGTATTTGGTACAAAGTTTATGGATAAACATATGGGTGAATGGATTAACAGATGGATAAAGTCCATTAAAATAGAGACACCCACCACCACCACACAGCAAGCATTAGTTGATACAACCTTGTGAAGTACAACGAGAATCTAGTGCAGCACATTGGTACAGAGGTTTGGATGCTAATCTTGCATTTCTGTCATTTAATTTCTGTGGCCCTCAAGTAGCCTTATCTATTAAACAGGGACATAGCCTGAAATACCCAGCTCACACGACAATAGCTATGAACTTTAAAATGCAATGGCAGAAGTGAGACAGTCTTTAAAAATGTTTCACTATAACATGATCTCAAGGGAGAAAAGAAAGCAGAGGCCATTGTAAATGTTACCTAGAAACATTTTTAATGGAAGCCAATACTTTTTTCCCCATCCCAAACTGACTCGGCTGTGATTTTTCTAGGTCTGTTATAGAACAATAGGTGGTGACACACTACTGTGTTGGGAGTCTCTGGGATGAGTTTCTTTTTCTCTTGCTAGATAGGAGAAAGAGGATTTGTCTTCTTTATGGGACTTGGGTTTCATCTCTCAAGGTCTAAACATTTTTGATGGCCTTGAACTAATTTCGGCCACCAGCGACAGAATGGGAGTGGAAAAATCCCCATCACATCTGCCTTGTCAGGGGGTGGAAGGGAGAACTTTCTAAATAGCCTCATTATTGGTCCCAGCTGAATTCTGCTCCTGTTCCATGATGCCAGCAAAGGCATTTTAGTAAGATGCTGCCAGCATCAGAAGCAGATCCACTTACGGTTTCCTGTAAGCATATCTGCAATGGCAGAAGGTGGCGGGCAGCCAGGTGTGAGCGTGTGTACTAAAAATCTTCAATACATCAAGCTGGAAGAACAATTTAAAAAATGAGATTCAACCTTCTATTTCTACTCCAGGAACCCAGTTTAAGGCACCAAAAATTCGGCCCTAAGACTCCGCTACTTCATTGAATCAGAGAATCACAGAGACTGTACTGGCTAGTTTTGTGTGTCAACTTGACACAAGCTGGAGTTATCACAGAGAAAGGAGTTCCAGTTGAGAAAATGCCTCCATGAGATCCAGTGGTAAGGCATTTTCTCAATTAGTGATCAAGGGGGGGACGGCCCCTTGTGAGTGGTACCATCTGGGGGCTGGTAGTCTTGGGTTCTATAAGAAAGCAGGCTGAGCAAGCCAGGAGAAGCAAGCAAGCCAGTAAGCAGCATTCCTCTATGGCCTCTGCATCAGCTCCTGCTCCTTGACCTGCTTGAGCTCCAGTCCTGACTTCCTTTCGTGATGAACAGCAGCATGGAAGTGTAAGCTGAATAAACCTTTTCCTCCCCAACTTGCTTCATGGTCATGATGTTTGTGCAGGACTAGAAACCCTGACTAAGACAGAGACCAAGAAAGCTATTGCATTCTTCCATCCCGAGTCCCTCCTACCCTCACACCCTATTCCAAAAAGACTTTCAAACAAGGGGGCCATGGGATACTTCTCACATCAGTTTTCACCGATAGTAAGCTCAATCACCCCTTTCCAATAGTTTGGCCATTTTGGAGCTAGCTCTTAGCATGGAGTAGGTACCACCACCAAATCCAGTTTGCTTTTCTGCCTGGCAACCCAGCTAGACTACAGCAAAGCTGAGTGCTCACCAGTGGAATAGAGCTGGAAGAAAGATACATTGTTCTTAAACCTGGCTCCTATAGGTGTGCACAATGTGCCACCTTTTCTTTCTCTCTGTCACCTGAGTAGACAAGAGTATATGAGGAAGAATGCCAAGGAATTCATGAGCTGAGAAAGACCCAGGGCTTCAAAAGACTGCGAGGAGCATGGTCTCCTCTGGACACATGTTGAGAAATGATCTTGACTGTGTTACACCTCTGAGATTTGTTATAGTTATTAGCCTACCTTACTAATATTGATTGTTAATTCAATTAAATTACAGCAACGTCAGACTAAATGCTTTTGGAGTTTCTGTGTCACCTTGTCTTGAAGAAGCCATAGCAGCACAAATTTCTTTCAGAACTTCTCTCTTTATGGACTTCTGGCTCCTGAAAAGTAAAATATACTGGTGTGGGAAAGTAGAGAAAGGGGTATGGGAAGGGAGGAGTGATGGAGACTGCCACAGGTTCAAAGATCAGGATTCTTACTCATGAGAAAATCACTTAAGCCTTATGACAATTTGAACAGAGGCATGTAGATGCCATCATCACTAAAAGGAAGATACAAGACACCCAGAAAGACATACGTAACCCTGGTTGAACCTGTTTAGCCTTTGCCCTTCAGTATTCATTTGGCAACGCGCCCTTCCATCTCCCTCCTGTGGATAGTCTTCCCAAGCCTCACCTGCCTGTCTCATGCTCACACATCAAGTTAGGATTGCTGTACTTCACACAGTAGACTCCAAAAACTAGAGTTTGTGTGACCCCTAAATGTTCGAATCCCTTGGGTATTGAATTTCCCTATCCAGCTACTCTTCTGCAGGTGGCTTCAGCAAAGAGCTCCATTCTCCTTGCATCTGGCCCCCTTCTTGCCAGCCTTGTAGCACACTTTGAAGAAACACCCTTTCCCAGTCATTCTAACAAATGAGAAGACGAGACGCTTTTAAAAAGCCATCACTTGAGAGAAGACTGAAATTAAACCGAAGTTTAAAAAGCGTACCAAAGGCCTGGAGAGATGGATGGCACAGTGGTTTAAGAGCACTGACTGCTCTTCCAGAGGTCCTGAGTTCAATTCCCATCAGCCACATGGTGGCTTACAACCATCTGGAATGGGATTTGGTGCCCTCTTCTGGTGAGTCTGAAGACAGCTACAGTGAACCCATAAATACAAAGAGTGTACCAAACGGCTAATGGAGAAGATGATCGTGAAGTGTGTGTGTGGGGGAGGGGGGGGAGAGGGGGTAGAAATCAGGTGATATGAAGGAAAAGAGAGAGAGTGTGTGGGGGGGAGTAAAGGTAAGGTTGGGAGAAAGGTTTAAGATGGATGGGTGGGGCAGAGGAGGAAAAAGTAACACTAAGAGTGTTTATGTTTCCTAAATCTTAATTTTTTTCATATAAAAGAGTCTAATCATTGTTACCCTTGCTATTGGGAGAACAGTGCTTCACCCAGAAGCCATAGATTGTTGACTAATAAGTCCAGTACCAAGCATGCAGAAACTGTTCTCAAGCCATTGGTCAGAGGTGGTCTGGAGATAAACCATGTCAAAACAAAACAAACAAACAACAACCACTCCCAAAACCAATACAGGTTATTGCTATTGCTTTTGGTTGTCTACCAGAAATCAATAGTAGGGTCTTATTGCTGAAGATACTACACACTTTGCCCACAGGACATAGGAATATCAAGTTGGTACTGACCAGGAAGTTTCTTCCTTGCTGGTTAACTTTCATAATGCCAGAAGGTGCTGTCCAGGCTTCTGGGAGAAACAGTCGTCAACAGCGTTATCCATTTGGGAATCATGTAAAGTACAATGATGACCAGCATGGTAAGAGAGGCTTATGGTGCCATAGTGGCATGAATATGATGGGGATAACAGCCCATTTTCTCATATAATTTAATGCCCACTCTATAGTAGGAACATATGTTTGGTACTATAAATCTGGCAAGAACTAATGGTTGGGGAGTTTATAGGTTCCATGGGTGAACAAAACTGCCTTCTAAATTCATATATCTATACCCACAGTACATCTTGCAAGACCTTATCAGAAGTCTCCTTGTGCAGTGGAAAATACTGAATTCAAAAGCTTACACCTAGTTAAAGTGTTGAAAATAAGTAGCTGTGGAATTCCTCGCAACACATTTGGCATATCTTCTCTCCCCACCATTAGGGACCATTGAAGAAGAGGGGGCAGACTGTGGAGGAGGAGGTTGGGAAGACCATAGAGAAACAGTGTCTTCTAGATGTAGCAGGACCACTGCACTCATGAACACAGGGTTACCTGCAAAATACACGCACAAGGTCAAGGCAGTCATCCCTAATTGAGGGTCTATGGATAGCCGATGGCTTCCTGGGGAGGGCAAGCCAGTTTTCTTTAAGGGTGTGATCTCTGGTAGTTTTACAGTGGATGACACCATAGCCATGGACAATGTAAACTAGATTTGGTGGATGGGTAATTAAAAAAAAAAATAGAGGTGATGGTTCTGCCATGAGTTAGGATGGCATAACTATGATCACAGTACACTGTGTATGCACCAAACGCTCAGCGAGCTAATAAAGCTGCTGTATAAAAGCCACTGAAACAATAAAGATGATCTCGGAATCATAAAGAAAAACTTTGTAAGTTAACAACGCTTTTCTCTCCCAGCGAACTCTAGTTTTTAGGGCTAACTTAGGGACCCACCCTGCTTCTGCTCCTTTCCCACCCTACCCATTTTGCACATGGTCATAGCTAGTTTGCATGCATTTACCTTCTGCTACACCGAGAATTCTGCAAAGCTGGACACTATGTCTAGTTCTTTTCACTCAGCACTATGCCAGATATTACTTGAGGAGTTTGCTCATTTTCAGGGTGACTCATTCTCAGGAGGATGCTCAATTTCTTTGTCATGGAGATTCCAATGCTTGCTTAGGGTCAGCATCTGTTGGCTGTGAGATGGAGCTAGGGCTGCATTCTGCCTGCCTCACAGAATAACTTCCAACCACAGTAGAACCTAACAGTTACAAAAACAGTCTGAAGATTGTGGCCACTTGCCAAAGTTTAACAAATTATTTGCTGTCTAGGATTTGAGGGAGCAGGGTCTGTGGGAGAATGTGAGGGGTTCACAAAGCTGGCTGGCTTTGTGAGTGGGTCCCCTTTCTTGGTTTCTAGTACCCTGAGTGCTTGAAGGCACTGGTCCATCCTTGAAGGTGGAGGGCATTTGGTGCTTAACATTATGGAAGCATCATAACCCGTTACTTAGGCCCACAGGTCAGCGGTTCTTTTTTTTTTTTTTTTTTTCCTTTAAAAAGAATTTTATGAGGCTTGAGGCTGCACATTTTTAGATCTTTTACTTGGTTCAAGGTTGCATTGTTGAATATTTGTTTCCAAATTTGACATCAGCTGAATCCATTAGTGCAAGGGCACCAACACTGCAGGTGGGGGTGGGAGGAAATGAGAGACTGGGAGGGTTTTGTAGATTTCCTGGGGAAGAGCTGGTTTATGGATAGAAAGCAGGAGTTAGAAGACCTCTTAATGGATGACTCAGATGTTTTGTACAAATGTTAATGCGTGTGAGTGTATAATTAAATGATTTCTGGAATTCAGGGACGAGTTCCCAGTTCAGCAAAGTCTCTGGCCACAGTGACATCATGATGCTAATATATCTTTCATTCCCGATTCAATAGTGACAGGTCAGTTCCCATCCATTATGTCTGCTCATGAGTCAGAGTTCTAGGCAACAATACGCTGTTTCTTACAAGTAAAGCAAGTGTTCTTGAGCATACACAACAAGTGCACAAGATAGTAAGAGAATAATTGGAGTAATTTTCTTCTTTTTTTTAATTTGGTATTTTAGAACAGGATCTAGCCACGTAGCCGAAGCTGTTTCTTCAGGCATGCACCACCACACCTGCCTAGGTAATGTTTCTAATAACCCAATGGCACTTTCAATTTGCATGTCTATTGGGTCTAGGAACCATTTTTTTTTTTTTGTTTTTTCTTGTTGATTTGAGAGAAGGCTGGGGGTGGCTCAAACTCAACTGTACTGCTTCCACCTTTCTTGTTGAGATAATTGGTGTGTACCACAATGCCTGTCTAGAAAAAACAAAACAAAACAAAAACAAAAATAAAAAAAACCTGTAATAAGCCAAAAATCCTTTTATGTTAGTTAACTTGTGTTGCCATGATAAAATGTCATAGACTGGGTGGTTTAAACAAGAGAAATTTATTTTCTTGCAACTGTGAAAGCTGTATGAGATTAAAGTTCGGCATGGCCAGATCCTGTGTGAGGAGTCGAGGAGTCTCTTCCTGGCTTGCAGATGTCTGTCTACTTCCTGTATTCTCATAGAATAGAGAGAAAAATCTCACTCTACTTCTAAGGCCACAAATCCTGTCAGAGAGCACCCCATCCTTATGGTCCCATTAAGTTTGCCTTTTAAAGCTCTATGTTGTAAATACAGTCACATTAGGGTTAGAGGGTCAACACATGAGTTTCAAGTGCACAATTCCATCCATATCAACATTTTATACAGAAAGTTCAGTGTCCACTTCATTTTAATTCACACCAAAAAAGGTGGAATTCTAAAAATAAAATCATCTTTGTTCTCAATGGATTATTTTAGTCAAGATTTAAAATCTGTAATTAGGGTGTTGAAGAAATCAGCTCAGTAACTTTGGAATATTCCACCAGACCCCTCCCCCTCCTAGAAGAGAAGGGTCACAGCTCTTCGGTGGGCTTCTCTTCCTTTTAGAAGAGAGAGACTAATTACATTCCTCAGACCACAGGTTGGAGACAACCATAGGCCACCTGCAGGTAAGGGAAGCAGATGGGGGAAGACCATCTGGCCACCTGCAGGTAGTGGGGGCGCCCAGAGCATGCAAACACAGTCTGCAGGGCAGACAAGGGGAATCCTGACCACCTCATTCCCTAAGGCCCAATCAGTTTAAAAGACACACTGTTCTGCCAATCATGTTGCACCTAGTGGCTGTTGTTCTGAAAACTGTATAAAGGCTCGACAAATGGGTCATGGGGGGTCTCGACCTCTCCTTCGGATGTGGTACAGCCCCAGTGGGTTGGAATAATAAAATCTTCTTGCTGATTGCAGGGATCCCCAATTCCATGGTGTTCTCTTGGGGGTCGCTGGAAAGCTAAAGGTTCCCTAGAGTCTTTGCAGTATGACCTGTTGTTTATAGGTCAAGCTGGAAAACATAGGATGCCGGAGACTGAGAGAAGAGAGAGCAGAAAGTAGCAGGGTAGAAAGCATGAGTGGGAAGTGCCTTTGACTTATCACTAACTAGTTCTTTACCCTGGCTAAGACGTTAGCCCTTTCTGTATCTCTGTTTCTCCATTATACTAAGCTTGTTTAAATGGGAAAACACATTCACTTAAAATAAACCATGTTTTAGAATTACACTTCTGGTTGGCTGTTTAGAAGATCTAAATCAGTACAGTAATTAGGAAAAGAATCTCTTACTCTAGAAGGGTGTTTCTAGAGAATATATATATGAATGATATGTAAGGGTATATGGTAAATATCTTTAAGTTCTGGGCTTCTTTTCTTTAATTTTCATCCCAGAAGATAACTGATTGACCCTCTAAGACCATCCTTTTCCTTGATTCTGGCATTCTCTCTTGAAAAAATAAATGGGAACAATGGGGGGGGGGGGCGGCGGCGCTCTCCTTTCTTCCCTTTTGTTGAGAAACAGCAGAGGCCAAAGAGTGACTTGAAAGCCCAGAATGAAGGACTGGCCTTGGATCTGCAGAACCCCTGAGACAATGCACTTACACTGTAGCAGCCCCCTTCCTTTTCAGAATATAACACCCAGCCCTCCTTCTCTGAAAAGCAAACAACAAAGGAATACTGGCTACAATCCAGTTCTCTGGGGATGGGGATGCAACACTCCCAGGATAGCAGGAAGCAGGGGTCTGAGAAAATACATCTTATACATGCATGCTTGTGACTTTAAAACATTAATTCCATTGCAGAGTCACCAAACCCTTGCCCAAGATTTCCCAAGATCCTGTAAGCCACCGAACACATCTTTATTATATTAGTAGGCTAGAGGGGTCCTTAGTGGATTGGTCCAGAAGAGACCAGGGGGAGTGTGAAGGGCAAAAGAAAGAAAAAAGAAAAGGGAGAAAGAGTTGAATGGTTCCCGGGACTAAACAAAGAGATACCTATACACCTTGTTTTAAAACTTGATTTTCAAGGCCAAATTGGAAAAATCTTGATGTCGATTTTGGGTAAGATGCTAGAGAGTTATATATTCACAGTTCATGACTTTGATGTTCCTTTATGCAGTTGGCAAGCCTCTTTCCAAACAAGCCCTACTTATTAAACCATAAAATAATTTTGCAAAAAATAAGTAATTATTTATTCAATGGTAGACCTTTAGAAGCTTAAATGCAAGTTAAAAGGGGGAAGATGTGGACCACATGTAAATTGAGGTCTCCAGTAAAGCATAAAAGGGGAACAAGCTGGAAAAGGCTTTTATCCTAGATATACTACAAAAGACATCAACATGTGTTGACTAAGACAAAGCGCATGGTTACCACAAAGACAACTTCTAGCTACTTACCCACACACGTGAAAAGGACCAGTTAAATAATGCCGATAAAGGAAGATCTCCATCACCTGTGTCAGGAGGAGGCGTGTACCTCCTAAGTAAAGTTAGATTCAACAGCTTTCTACTGGGCCTTGGCCTCAGAGGTAAAGGTTTTAGCATTCTATGCATTAAATGTTATCTACATGTAAGGTTATCTTTTAATTTGATATGTAAATAAAATGGTACTTTACCTATTAAGAGTTTTTTTTTTCAAAACACAGATTTATTTTATGTGTATAGGTGTTCTACTCACATGTATGACTATACAGCATTTGCTTGTCTGGTACCCACAGAGGTAGAAAGTAGGTATTGAAAATGGAGTTATTAGATAGTTGTGAGCCACTGTGTGGTCTGGGAATGAAACCTGGGTCTTCTGCAAGAATAAATAAATGTTCTTAATTGCTGAGTCATCTCTCCATACCCAGGTGGTGATACTGGAATGGCATTTCGACATGCATATATCAGTTATGGCAAGGTGACCCTCTTATTTTGTTTTGAAATGGTCTTTCCCCATACTTAGGGGCTGATAGAGATAGGAGGGGGCAAGGAACAATCCCAGGGTTTTTGTTTTGTTTTGTTTTGCTCTTGCTACTTGTGAGGCTCAGCAAAATGAATTCTTCACAGGGCGTAACCCAGATTATGAGAGCTATAGATGGAGTAAGTCTGTACCTCTCTTTGCCATTGTCCTCTGCTTAGGTTCTATGTGATCGTAGATTATTTTTCCAGTCTAGAAAAGGTCATGGGTGTGACTGGAACTCTAGTCAGGAATCAACTTTATGCCATCATTCTTCCATCAAATCAAAGAGAGCTTCTACATTGTGCAAGCACCCTAGATTACCTATTGTGCTCAAATGTCATTTGAGTCATTTATTGAAATAGCAAAGGCTTTTTGCATCTGATCATGCTGGCAAGGATGGAGTAAGTTTGGAATCCTTACACCTAGTTGGTGACATATATTCCTCAGGAGGCTGGAATGAAATATTTGACTGTTCAGAGGAAACCTATACATTTAAGGTAAAATCTAAAGAATAAGAGAGAAAACCAAACCAAACCAACAACAGAAGAAACTCTTACCATTTGAGAACTAAGAGCAGTCAAAGCAGAGGAGACAGCTAGTGCAAAGGTTGAGCTAGTACAAGAACGTTCATGGCTTGCTCCAGGAACGGACAGAAGGTTAATGTTGCTAGAGTGGGACATGCACGTCAGAAGAAGGTGTGCTACAGAGGCAGGGAGTGAGGTGTGTGCTACAGAGGCAGGGA
>JADRCH010000114.1:3548528-3608553 GCA_019843965.1 Rhynchomys soricoides
AAAACCAACCCAATAAGTAGAGAGTAATTGAGGAAGGCACACAATGACAACCTCTGGTATGTATATGCACAAAAGTGCATGCACCCCTGCACAGGCATGAGATCATGTGTTGGCACACAAACAAGCACAAGGAAGGCATGATTCCAGGGGAATCCATAGGACATAAAGACAGCTGATTCATAAATACAT
The DNA here is from genome assembly GCA_019843965.1 of Rhynchomys soricoides. NCBI lineage: Eukaryota > Metazoa > Chordata > Mammalia > Rodentia > Muridae > Rhynchomys > Rhynchomys soricoides. Next base: position 3,548,718 of record JADRCH010000114.1, read on the forward strand.
GAGAGGATGGAGAGGAGGAGAGAGAAAGGTTTGCTCCATAATTATAGTTCAAATAAGTCCTAGCCAGAAGTTCCCGTGTATGAAAATAAAGACCATGTCTTCAGACCAAAAACTAGGGATTGAGGTCTCAAAAGGGTACTCTCAGAGGGACAATGAGTTAGAATATCTGAAATCGCGACTTCTATAAAAACCATGGTCTTAGATACAGTTACTATTGCTGTGACAAAACACCATGACCAAGACAACGTTTAGGAGAAAGTATTTAACTGGGGACTTCCTTATAGTTTTAGAGAGTTAGTTCATGACCGTCGTGGTGGGCAGAATGGCAGCAGGCAGGCAGGCAGGCAGGCAGTTGTGGCACTGGAGCAATAACTGAGAGCTTAGCCCCTGATCCACTAGTGGAGTGAGAACAAGACTGGGTCTGGCATGGACTTTTGAAACCTCAAAGCCTACTACTCCCAGTGACATAACCTCTCCAACAAGGCCGCACCTCTATCTTTCTCAAATAGTTTCACTAACTGTGGACCAAAAATTCAAATATATGAACCTATGAGGGCTATTTATGTCCAAACAATCACTGTCACCTTAGTTGTAGGAAAGTATATATATATAAATGGCGCAACAAAACCCACCCCACTATAAGATGTATAAAGACTTATGGATTCTGAGAGAGAGAGGTTTGGGGCATGTTAAGAGCTAATGGCCTAGTAGAAGCAGAACTTACAGCACTCTTGCTTGATAGTGTGTTCTTCAGACAATGACGATATGCTAGAGAAAGCTAGTGAGCATGCACTACTTCTCCACCTCGAAGTACACACTCTTTCTCTATGTGCTTGCTTACCATTGTCTTCACTCTGGGCGCTCTGCCTTCTTAAAGAACCATCTGTTCTACCAACCACAGATTCACTCTGGGTCATGCCTTGCTGCATATGTCTGCCCGACCAATCAGGATACAGGATAGTCCAGAACGCCACTCAGGTTGGGAAGCTTTGTTTTTATACATTTGCTATCTTCTGGCTCTTTCAGCACTTCCACTAGAGGGCACTCAGGAAACTTTCCCTTTGTCAGAAAGCCTATCTTAGGAGCTTCTAAATCCTGGAATCAAAGACTCCTGGCTCTTAAACTCAGAGATAAACTCTCTCTCTCTCTCTCTCTCTCTCTCTCTCTCTCTCTCTCTCTCTCTGTGTCACACACACACACACACACACACACACACACACACACACACCCTGCAACATCTAAGTTTTAACTACAAAGGGTTTATACACAACTTTCCCTGTCTTTCTACACCTGGACCTTCTCCAGAAGTCCTCAGAATTTGTTTTCCCCCACCCATGGTTTACTTTCTGGGAGGAAAGCTGGCAGTTCAGAGCAGCAAGTGAGGGTAAACCAGGAAAGGCTATCTGAAGCAGGCCGCATTTGCACAGGAGTTTGAAGGATACTTCAGCAATAGGCAGGCTTCTTGGAGAACAGAAATGGCATGAACAAAGACGGGGACAGCTGGGGACGCGGTTCAGTGGCAGAGTGTTTGTCTAGCATGCATAAGCCCTGGGTTTGATCTCCAATACTGAAAAAGAACTAGACAAGAACATACAATTCCTGGCATATTTATGGACATAGAAGGGCTCCGCTAAGACTTTTGGCTCTGCAGAGAAGGGACACAAAAAGATTTATGAGTTAGAAATATGTATGCACATATACATACATTTGAGATAAATCATATGACTTCAGAATTAAAAAAAGAACCAGCTTAGCTCTCCCCCTTTCTCTCTCTCTCTCTCTCTCTCTCTCTCTCTCTCTCTCTCTCTCTGTCTCTCTGTGTGTATGAAATCAACGACATATCATACCTTTGAACCCCCACGCATAGCTCTTGTCTTTAAGCAGCTGGTTACTGGAATTGACTCTGACTTGCTCAATATTCTTGATCTCTAGAACGTTTATCTTTTTCATTGACAGCTTTTGCCAAGGTATTTTGATGTCTGTGCTCTACAAGCTCACAGAACTGACCCAGGGTCATTACGAAGTTGGGAATGTTAGAGCCAGCACTCATTTACATTTAATTAACCCCATGGACAGGAACTGTTAATGTTAGCAATGTTTAAAGACTGCATTTAGACTTAGAATTTCTCTGAGCTTCTACAGAATATAAAGTGTGAAGATAGATAGATAGTCAAGAAAGTGCTTCCAGCTGCTCTAACCATTCCAGATTAAGGTCAGAGTTCAGAACAGTCATTTCAGTGGAAAGGAAATCAAATCAAACCAACCCTAGAGGTTTTAAAATAGGATGGCATAAGCACTTTTAAGACGAGATTAATAACAAAAGAGAGAGGGGAAAGAGTGTCTGGCAGGGAAGTGAGCAGAATAAAAACAAGGGTATATACTGACTTCCTGATTCTCACTGAGGAGTTGCTCTACTAAAACAGATCGGACTCAGGTGAAGACATTCTTACTGAGCTTAATGATACTGCTGCTAATATGAATAACAACGAACATGTACTAAAACCTTGGACTTGTTTAGTATAGAATGTTATGCTCTCCCGTGTATCTGCTTTCCCATAATACTCTGAAGTCATTTCAGTGGAGGCTGTTGAAGTGTCCCCAGCTATCATTCAAAGCTGAAGGACTTTGCCTTCTATAGTCACCCCTCTTTGGAATTGCTTTGACAAAGAGTTGTCTCTTTCAAGGTCATGGGCTCATGTGAGGTACTCATATCCAGTGACGGTCAGTCAATATAGAGTATTGGAGTCAGGACCATTCTGTAAATGTATGGCAGCCTGAGCGCTCCTCACAGGGTCTGCTGAGTGTTCACGGAGGGTGGACTGCAGCCCCATTTTTTGCCTCTGCTTCATTCCATCTTTGAACCCCTTTGTCCCTTCCCTTCTCCTGATGATCCACACCAAAGAATCAAAGAATCTGCTTCCCAAGAAATGCAATGCAACTAGTCACATTGCTATCTCACTCGTACTTTTAAGAATATTATTATTTATTTCATGTGCATTAGTGTTTTGTCTGCATGTGTGTGTATGAAGGTATCCAATCACCTAGAACTGGAGTGACAAACAGCTGTGGATACTGGGAACTAAACTGGAGACCTCTGGAAGAGCAGCCAGGGCTCTTAGCCACTCAGCCATCTCTCCAGCCCTGCTCTTACTTGTGTTTCTGATGCTGATGACTGAACCCAGAGCCTTGCACAAGCTAGGTAAGCACTTGAGCCTGCGTTCCTTCTTTTGTCCTTTACCTCACCTTTAAAGTTGGGATACTACCATCTTAAGCAGTAAATTAGTTGATCAGAATTCATTATTTGATGTTAGATGATCAATGACTAGAGCTGAGCTCTGGAAAATGTCACTCAGTGGAAGATAGAATTTTAGGGTTGCTGGCAATGGAAAAAGGAATATGGCCTCCTGTCTGTGCTCACCACAGAGTGAGCAACACAGACACAGAAACAAACTGGAATGGTCACCATCAGAGGCACAGGTTTTAGGTATGAAGTTGAAGGAGGTAGGGGATGAGGATGTCACTAGGATGGGTGATTTGCATATGGAGGACCCTGAAGGAGATAATCGTGGAGACTTCAAGGAACACCAGAACCTGTCCCCTCTCCTCACTTGACCTCTACTACAGATAAGTGAGCAATTTTATCTACAAGGGGTTGTGAATGGACTGTGTAGTGGACTGGCTGTTCCATTCTCCCAGAAATCTTCAGGCTGTTTGATAGATCAAAGGTGTATCCTGGCTGTAGGTTAAGTCTTCTACCCTCTTTGTTCAGTCCCAGCTCTCCCTGGGACACTTACTCTGTAAGTGATCTTAGATTTTGATATCTATAAAATGGACTGGTTAATGTTTGCTAAGAGAATTACTTATACCTATTACACAGTTTTGCATATGGCAGTTCAGGGGTTAAAAAAGACATGATTCTGTGGTCCAAGCAATGCTTTGTAAATTCTAGCTTATAATGTCTTGACATTAATAGAATGTTACTACTCCACTCTATTATTCATAGCTGTTTTGCACATGTAACTGGTGCCCAAGAACATGTGTATGTTGTCTGTGAAATTATTATTATGACTACGACCATCACCATTACAACAGACATATTTGCATATACAAATTATATATGTGATACGTATGTATGTATATAATGTCAGCCAGTGTTCTAAGTACTCTGGGGATCCAGGGAGTGCCATGTGGTTATCTGAATAAGACTGGCCCCCATAGTCTCATATGTTTGAATATTTGGTCCCTAGCTGGTGGGACTATTTGGGAAGGATTACAAAGTGTGGCCTTGTTGGAGGGGATGTGTTACCTGGGGCAGGCTTTGAGGTATCAAAAGCCCTCACCATTACAATTAGTTCTCTCTGTGCCTCATGGTTGCACTTCTAGATGTAAGCTTGGTGCTCCAGCACCATGTCTGCCTGCCTACTGCCATACTCCCTGAAATGATAGTCACAGTCTCTAACTCTCTGAAACTATAAGCCCCAAATAAAAAGTCTTTCTTCTGTAAGTCATCTTGGTCAAGGTATCTTATCATGGTTACAGAAAAGTAACTAAGATGTTATATTTATAGTCAGTCAATGTTTTAAGTACTTAACAATTATAGTTCCATTTCATAGAAGGGGAAACTGAGGACTAGATACTAAAGAAATTGTATCAGCAATTTGCCTCTAAGTTGATGAAAGCTAGGATAGGGTTAGAATTCAAATGGTGGCACCTGGGCGAAGAAATAAGATCACCTTGAGGGTACAGGTTATAGAGGCTGACAACTCCCCAAATCCAAACTCAGTAAGACAGAGACCCAGGAGGGCTGGTGGTTTATTCCCTTCCTAATGTTAGCAGGCTTGGCACCTTGAAGGAAGGAAAGGACCAATTCCCTCACATAAAACAACTGGGCAAGAAAAGTTCACTCTTACTCTCAGGCTTTCAAATGATTGGTTACAGCCTATCCAAGTCGCCCTTATTTTACTTAGTTCTCTGATTCAAATGTGATTTTTACCCAAGACATCTCCCAAGATGTACACGAAGTAATGTTTGACCAGATATCTGGACACTCAGTGGCCCAGGAATGTTGACATGTAAATTAACCCTCATGCTTGCCCTGCTGTTGCCATGGAAGAGCTAGATGAGATGTAAAATGCTGTGCAAGTGAAGAGAGTGTCACCCTTGATTTGAAGGAGAAGATTGTTCCTTGATAACAGCTTACCCCATCCAGGACGTATTGTTTCCTGGGTACTACCATCATTTCACTAACTATCTTACTAACCCTCAAAGTAATCTTATCCCTTCTTCCAGGCTGCCACCCTTTGAATCCTAGCCATGTCCCCAGCTTTCATCAACCCAGTATCCAGAACATGAGGTGCTCACTGTATACCCATTACATAGTGAGGAATCTTTTTATCTCTGCTTTTGTTGCCTCCTGTACCTACACTGATGTAGGTACAGGAGTACCTACTACTCTCCTACACCCCGATGTCATCATCTGGAAGATTCCTATTTTATTTTTGAGAGTTGCATCATGCTCTTCTCTCTCTAAGGTTTTCAAGTCGCTCCCCCTGAGCTCCCACAGCTCAAGTGCACTGAACTCACCTTGATGCCTTTTATCTTTTGGGAATGTTCCTCAAAGTAATGGACTAGTTCCTTTCATTCCTGGAACCCCTGATGCATAGTCACTACATCTCAAACCAGTGGATGACTGTAAGCTAACATCTCATGTTAAGGTTTTATATATGTGTATGTTTTGTGTATATATGGCCACTGAAAGGCAAGGCGGTGCTTTGTCCTTAATTCATTTTTTGCATAAATATTTTATGTATATTATTGACTTTGTGCTGAAATGGTTCTGCAAAGCATTTTAGGTAGAATCCTTATTTAGCATCTTGCAGACCACAACATCCAGTAATAATAATTTTTTGCAAAAAGGAGAACATAGGGGTTTTTCTTTATTGTCGTTGTTACTTTGTTTTAAAAAGATCAATAGAGCATTTGTGGCCATGTTAAAGAATAAAATAGCCCTAGCTTCTTACTTAAGGTGTCTTTTGTTTAATAATAAAGAAGAATATGTCAAATATCTTTGCTTCTATCCATATAACTCCTATTTTTTTTTTTTTTTTTAAAGTTTAAACATGCAGAGGAAGAAAAATGGCCAAAGGTCTAGTTGAAGATCTGAATTATATCCTAATTGGACTATTTACTATGATGGGCTGCCAGACTGTCCTTGCCTCAGTAGATAAGTTTTCAATGGCATTGTTAGGCATTGTGAGCTACTGTGAGCTCCATGGGAGATTGTGTATCTGGGCACAGGGTAGGTAGAGTGCACAGGTAAGAGCATTTTCTTTTCTTTTAAAAAAGTATTTATTTTATGTAAATGAGTACACTGTCACTGTCTTCAGACACACCAGAAGAGAACATCTGATCCCATTACAGATGATTATGAGCTACCATGTGGCTGCTGGGAATTGAACTCAGGACCTCTAGAAGAGCAGTCAGTGCTCTTAAGCACTGAGCCATCTCTCCAGCCCCAGTAAAAGCATTTTCTATCTCACAATTCAAGAAACAGGCTTGAGCACCAACTGCTCAGAGTAGATTTCAAAATGTCATCACTGCACTAACTGAGCAGGTACCGAGCTAGACAAAGGTGAAGGAGATGGACCTCCCCCCCCCCACCACCCCCCCAAGGAAGTCAGAGTCTGGCTGAGGAAATAAAAAACTTTAGAGCAATGTGCATGCAGCACCGGCTCTAGAGTTAGATGACTTCAGCTAATGTCCCAGCTCTTCAACTCTCTAGCTGTGGTACTTTGGGAACATTCTCTCTCAAGCCCTCAGTTTCCTTGTGTACAAAGTAGTGATAAGCATAGTACCCACGTCTACTAAAATTGTGGAAGGACTGAGCATAATGCTTGGCATTTAGCAAAGAATCAACTTTTGTAGAAATATTACTCCTTCTAGGTGTAAATGCCTGAGATATGAAGGCCTTCCAGGTACATCAGTCTGACTACTGAGACAAGGAGGTTGTCAGGAGACAAATGTACCTTTCCAGGCCACTTGTCAAACAGTAATAATAAGAATTTTGAGGGGCTTTAAGAAAGATGGGCATTTTTTGTTTTATAAAGTGGCAGAAGGTGCAGTGATGCTGCATGGACCAAGTATGCTCATGTCTGCTACAGAAGAAGCACAAGGAGAGACACATTCATAATGAGGGTTTAAGAAGTGATTTGCCTGTTCAAACCACAGGTTCTTTCTCTCACCACTGGCCCTTTCTGCCACAGTGATGGGAAAAGGAAACAGAAGCTTGCTTGGGCTAAGATTAGGTTTTATCCTTAGTCCATTTGCTTATTCATTTATTCATTCACTTCAGAACATCAGCTCATTTTGTCTCACTCTAAAGTCTAGATTCTTAATCACTACACCCAAGGGCCTTCTCATGCTTATAAATGCAAAAAGAGGAACAGAAGACAAGGAAAATTAATCATTAACATCACCAAGACGCTCAAATCTTTACAAGTGTTTCAAATGATTTCCAAGTGATTTAATAGAGTTAATATAAATAGTAATAGGTACCAATTGTTGACTTTTTACCAGGTGCCAAGCACTTTCTATGCATTTATATCAATTTATGTGAATGCCAGTTGATGTAAATTGTTATTGCATACATTCTCTCGACAATTTTACAACAACCCTTATGTGGGAAGCAACTCCTTCCTCATAACCCTTCTCCACTTATGGACCTTGTTCTGCAAACAAGTCAACTGCAGCACAGTGGAAGAACTTGATCAGCCACACCAATAACAGGTCATCTGGCACTCTTTGTTTCTCTAGTTTGCTTATAGAGCCCATGAAATTCCAGACAAAGCTCTTGATGATCTCTTGGCATACTCAGGTTCAGCTCTCATTTTATTTTAATTTTTGCTACTTTTCTCAAGGTCTCCAGCCAGTAATAAGCTTGCATCTAACAACTGTTACATAGACAATTCCTAGTATTCATAGTAGACCTGATTTTGACTCCAAGTCTCTATAACCATATAATCCAAAAAACGTTCATTGGCTTAATCGATAAAAATAAGAGGTGTGTAACTTAGGGAGAAAAGATTGATATTAAGAACTCTACCCACCTTTTGTAGAATGGATTGTGCCATTTGCAGGGTTGGGGGTGCATAGAAACCAGAGAGATGAGGTCTCTTTCCTCATGGACTTCACTTTCAAGTGAGAGGAAAATGAACAAGTAATAATGAACTGAAATACTTGTAAGTAGAATAAGGAAAGTGCAGCAGGGTGGGGGCACACACAACCAAGGGGATGAGAGAAACTGTCTAGACTAGGGGTGAGAGGAGAGTCACAGTAGGGGTCCTTCACGCCAATGCCTGAGCTAAGTGAAGGAAGAAATCCACACCAGGGCCCGGAGGTCTAGGTTGAGTAGATGATGTCAAGGACTCAGCTGGGCATCCAAGAAGAAGAGCAAGAAGGTCAGCTAGGTTGGAGGTGGTGAGCAAGAGTTGATGGTGATCGCACATTAGGTGTGAAAGGCAGGCTGACTCAGACAATGCCAGATGTTGTGAGCTGTGTTAGGAATTTAAGCCTTGGCTGCTTCACTAAATGTCCTATGGCATTTGCAGTATTTATAGAGAAAGGCATCAGGGCCTAAAAGGTTATATAACTTTTTCTGTCCTCTGAAACCTCACCACTTAACAGCGGGGTTTTCATGCTCCATAGTCTTACCACCAAATGAAAGCACAGGCTAATTAAAAGGAAAGTTTAAATGATGGGCAAGGGAGTCCTACAGAAGGGTCCATGTGCCTCTTACCATAGTTCAGAATTGACTCTCAAATAGTAGTAAATGAGTAGAAGCCAAAGGAGAATTCAGGGAAGTAAATGCAGTCTTCGGCCCTCTCTGGCCTTTGTAATTTCATTGCTTCTCCTGAAACCCAGACACACTGCTCAAGAACTGCTGTCTCCTTCATTCCAGGAATGATGATTTAGAACCTGCACATGCTGTATTTAACACCATTAACCATGCTAAAAAAAAAAAAAAAAGCTCAGGAAAACCACTCCTATTGTCTTGCAAATACAATGATGTTTAGTCATCTAAGAAAAAAAAATTCTGCACTTAGCAAATGTACCTAGGATGAAAATGGAATTGTGGAATTTCATAGATGATATTAATAACTGACCCCCAAACAGAAAGGATTTGGGAACATTTAAAATGCTGAGGCATTCATACAAACAACCTTTACCAAAAACTTGTAAGGGATGATCCATGTAAGTTTACTGAACTTAGGGAAGAGTTACAAAAGTAATCTAGTAACAAGGTGAGGAAGATAGGCTATGGAGTTAGGCTGCCCATGTTTAAAGGCTTGATACATATCAAGTGGATTCACATAAAGTGCTTAATACAATATTCTCTACCTTAAGATGGAGTGATTGCTATTATTAGTACCATTATTGTAGAAACAAGCTGCAAACCTTACCTCAAGGATGGTGAGGTAAGCAACTCTTCAGAGGAATAGTAGCAAACAGAGTTGTCGAGGACAAACTCAAGGGTGCAGGGGAAGCATGAGCATGCTTCTTAGAAATTCCTAACTGAGCTACAACTCTGGCTCGGAGCTGGTAGGTAGCATTGCAAGGAAGGTTTATGACATGGTGGTTACTGCTCTGAAGGAGTTTGCTGTAACTCCTTTCAGTCGCATCTAGTGTTGGAGAAAATACTAATGAAACTTCTGGATTAAAAGAATATACGACAAATAGTCTTGGAAGACTATTTCATAAGCAATAAGACAATAAGCTAACTGTGAGAAGCATTAGTCAGTGTATAAACAACACTGTGAGTAATCAGAGATAGGAACAACAGTGAGGGGGTCAGTGGCTAGGGAGAGCTAGAAGGGCTTCGTTACCCAGAGATAGGTCATGAGGTAGCATACTGATCACAGTAGCTAGGTCTCCAACCATCCAGACGAGTCAGTCTCCTTGTCTAGTAAAATGATGCTGGTGTTGAAGAAATTGAAATATGACACAAAGATATGTCAACAAAGCTTGCATGAAATGAAATCTGTTTCATAGAAGATAGGGAAATGTAGCATGGACTTAGGGGCACAAGTCTCTGGGATTACTATCTGCGAATTCACTTATAAATTACCTACTCTAAGATAAATAAATGGTGGTGAATGAGTGAAATAAATAGAAATAAGATTGCTGTATCCTAGTACAGTTCTATCACCAACAAAACCAATTTGATCCTAGGAAGAGAAAATGCCTACAAAATGAAAGAAAGGTTGTTATTATTAATCCATTTCATCCAAGGATGGCAAAACCGAGTATTTCCTTTAAGGGGAAATTTAGCTCCATAACTGTCTCAGCCATATACTTGTAAGGAGATCCAAGGATTTCCCCCAACCAGACATGTGTGATATTCAGAAATGCAACTCAAAAATTAACTCATGATCACTGACTGTATCTCAGGCAGTGTGACAGGCAACAGGATAGCAACTATTATTTCGCAGGCAGTTAACCATGCTTGTTAAGTGATGGTACAAGTCCCAGGAGCTATTAGATTGCATAAGCCTTTAGACTTTTGCCCTGAAACCTCGAGCCATTTTCTCCAGGTTGCTCCAACTTTCTCCTTCTTATCTTTAATAGGAAAAGAATATCAAAGCTTACCAGCTATCCAGAGTCATATTGTCTCCTCACCTACCTTTATACCAGTTACAGTGGACAAATTTTCCCTAAACACCCTGCTTGTTTTTACGGAAGGCCTTTGTTTCTTGCCCACTACCTTCATATACACGTGGCCACCCACCAAATATCATCTTATCCATTGTCTTCCCATTTACCTACTCTACTTCCAATACAGCAGTCAATGATGAACAATGAAAACTAACTGCACTGTTTCATAGAATCAGGTTGCTATTTATGTTCCCTCCTGGAATGGAAACCTAATCTCCAGAGTGACAACACAAACTTCATACCACTTTGTAACCTTCTGACCATATTTTTTCATGGTAATATTTATACAGGTAAGTATGTCTTCTCCATGGTTGGGAAGTCTTTGAGGACTCATCTACATTTCATTTTCATATTTTTGGATGCCTAAGGGAGAAGATTTCTTGGTAAATGTCTATTGAATGAATAAATGATGTGGTCTCTTGGCTAATGCTTGTTTAATAAAAGATAAAATTTCATCCTTACCAGTCCCTTAGCCTTTTAAATCTTGTCTTTATTTTGATCCTAGAGAACATGAACATATTTGACCAGTAACACAGAAAAGTATTCATTTTAACCACATTACAGTTGCTTTTTTTTTTTAAAAAAAAGAACTAGTTCCTCGGTCACCAAGCTTAAAGGTTGTTTTTCTTCCTAGCCATCAATCTCCTTCTTGGTATAGTTTTTGCAAAAACTACCAGTTTCTTCAAGAGAAGCAGAGTGAATGCTACCTTTAAAAAAATGGTACACTCTTCCAGAGTGGATCAATCTCTGCTTGCTGTGGGTACAAGCTATTTTTATCAGGTGATACTGTGATATTCCTTTTCAACACACAATATTCACTCTTTCAAGCTGTTCGGCACTGTTCTATTTGGTTTCATGTTACATCAATGAGACAGTTTGAGGGAAAAGGAAAAATGGGACAGGCTATATTTAGTAACATCACTAAAACCCTAAATAAAAAACTCTGAAATCTCCTAAGCTCCCTGGCTGCCCAATTTATATTCAGGACCCTACTTACCAGTCCACAATTAAGGCAGGCGAGAAAAGCCTTTGTTCAGAGAATATTTCCATGAGAATCTTAATAACAGCAAGGCATTTTTCAGTGTCTCTAAAATTTTTAGGGGCTAAAACTCAAATGATTACACTATGTGTTTTGTATTTTTGCAGTATTTCAGGATGCTAATCATCAGCTTATTCTATAATTTCTATAAATTTAAAATTATATTTTTAAAGAATCATTACACATCTGGCTAAACATCTGGACATACCAAGGTCAAAGTAGCTATGTTTTAACTATTGGCCAAGAAACTGCTAGCTGCGGAAGACTTCAGGGAGTTTAGACTGCAATATCAATGTTCTTGCATATTATACAGCAGGAAAGCATAAAAGTAAATAGCATGCCACTTGAAGAGTCAGGAGAAAAGAAGGCTTACTCAAATGTTTTCAATCAATATAAGCTTAAAGATATGCCTAGGATAGCAACTAGCATATTATAAGGCCCTAATAACTCACAATATCTTGTAAGACTTGGTAGCTACAAGCCAAACAGCTTCGTCATCTGAAGACCATGATACAGATACCTGTTTCTATTATTTCTTGAGAGAATGTAAGGGTGTTGAGGTAGATCAGCTATAAAACTGTCCAGGCTCTTCATCCTGCCTTGTGTTCATGCCCTTCTGCAACATGATTGCATTTTCTTTGTACCAAAAGATGTGGTCTTTTTCTTCATTCCTATTATGGGACTGATCTTGTGGTCTCGTTTGGCCAGTGGATGATGTAGAAATCTCAGAGTCTGTTCCATTTTATTTTCACTGTCTCTTGAAGCCCTGGGCAGAAGCTGCCTTGTAAAAAAGTCCTAGAGTGGGAAAGAAGGGAGGGAGGCAGGCAGACAGGCAGACAGGCAGGCAGGTAGGCAACATCCACACATGTGACAACATTCAAGAGCAGCAAAGTCATGGGTATGCCCCAGAGCTTAGTACTGATGAATGACTGGTTCAACTGACTTGCATAATATTTACTGCATAAATATTATCTTCATCTTATCCTCATTCTGGGGTGCACAGAAGTAAGAGTAATCTGTTCTAGTGTTAGCTAACAAACAATGGGACCAATATCGAAACCCAGCATTTCAGCTTCCCAGAAACAGTTAGCTTAAGAAAGAAGACATTTTCTTAATCCAACAGATAAGGAACATTTCCAGTCTTCTCTCAGATTGATACTTTTAACTTTGCCTATACTTCCAGTAGTTCCAACTTAAAGAGCAATTTCTGTAAATAATTGTGCAACTGTGACTTTATTTATTGGTACATTATATCTTTTGGAACTTAAAATTATCTGAGTGTTACAATATGACCTATGTCTCACAGAAGAAAAGAGAGCGAATCTCAGGGAGACCACTGCCCCCACCTATGCCCCACCTAACCTGTAAGGAAGTAGCTTCTTTCTGCTGCAGCATCGGATCTGATAACTCCAGAGGCTACACCCTGAGCCGCTCAATTTACATCATGCATATTCTGCACAGGTGAGTTTTCATCCAACCCAAGTTGAAATTCCCCCTGCCTTCTTGCAGCTTACTTGCCAATCAAATCTTCTATTCGGCAAACATATAACAGATACCCTTTCTGTCTCTAGGTTTGGAAATGGCCCTTGAAGTCTCAAAAAAGTTAAACCCAAATTCTCTGCCATGAAGTGACTTAAGTTATTGCAGATTTAAGACTAACATATACAGAAACGATAAAGAATACATAGGCTTGTACCACACAGTGGTGTTTCTGTTATCAATGATGGGCCATATTTAGGAGGGTAGACTTCCATGATTACAGTGGAGCTGAAAATTTTCTACAGCTTAGTATCAGTGTATAATTCATATATACATATATGAGTCTATCTATCTATCTATCTATCACTCTTGTTTGTACTGACATTGATGTAATCAAACCTAGTATGTTTTTAGCCATACCAAAACAAAACAAAACAAAACAAAATAAAAAAACCCAGTGAAACATTTATATATAGTATATAATACTTGGCAATGATGAAATGACTTTTTGAACCTATACTATCTTTTTTCATGTTATTTTAGAGTCATTCTTAGAATAAAAAAACTTTCCTACAAGACATTTGCCATGTTACACTAGAAAGAGGTTGGTGCTTCCTGCAATCCTTGGTTGTTCTGGACGACACATTAAGTGATTGGCATACACCAGCTAGGTCGGTGTAAGTGTAATTGATGTTGATAGTGAAGCCACCTCACAGCACAATCCTTTAAGCATACCTCTGCCATTAATCAACACAAATCTCTGAAATAAAAAATGAAAATGTAAGAGGCTATAACTAGTTGCCAGATGAATGGAATTTGAGGGGGAAGTTAGGGAAACATGGGTTTGGGTCTGTCTGGCAAGGCTTTCCATGGGAAGGGATCTGAGGGCTGCACAGGGTAGAAGAGTTCCTGTAAGAACAGTCTTCTGTTGTTATAGGTGTATGATTTCGCTATAGGTTGTCATGGTGATTGTATCTTAAAGACATCCATGCAGTAACTATTTAAATCTAGTATATTTGGACAAGGCCAATTCCTTATATATAGGCAAAAGGGATTCATCTGAAAGTCCCAACACATCTAAAAATTACATCCTAAAATTTTGAAGCAACCACCAGGTCATGCCAATCAACAAAATCAGAAAACAGACAAGTTTGCAGCAAAAAATAATACTCGCTATTTACAAATGCAGTTTCTTGGGGTCAGCACAAAGAAAAGGCATGGAAAAAAGGAAGAAATGCAATCTATGCAAAATGTCAACCAAATATTAGAGACTGCTATTGTAGCACTTGGAGGCCAGAGGAAAATTAGTGTGATTGCACAGCTGTAAAAATTCAATCAGCTTCATTTTTTGATTTATTTTCTTTCTATTTTCAATATTCAGAAAAGATCTCCCTAATCTGATACAACCTAACTTCCCAAGGACTCCTCTTGCAACCTAAGTCTGCATCCTACAAGTAGAGCATGCAGAGTTTGCAGCTCCTAGGCCCATCCTTTTCAGACCCTCTTGTCACCACTGACCTCTGTGACACTGCTTAGAATGTTCTTTCTGCTGGCTGGCCTTCTCACTTTCTGTCAGTAGTGTACTCACACCCATGAATCCCATTTAGTTATTTTTTATGTTTTCTTTACCCTTTAGTATAAAAGTAATTTCAAGCCCTAAGAGGAAAAACAGGAACTCTGGAAAGGGACTAGCACCATAACTGAGGAAAATGATTGGTGGCCTGTCTTGAAAGAGATCAGTTATTCCAGTTACAATACAGAGTTGTAATTGACATCCACACTGAAAACTCTGAGGAAAGAAAGGTTATGTGATGAAGAATAAAATAACTATCACCAAGACTCGAGTCGCAATGCTATGGGATCCCCATGAAAGCAGATGCATGAAACCAAGTCTAAGTAATGATGCTGAAGAAAGAAACCCCTGAAACCAGGAGGTAGCAAGATGTCAACAAACCCCAAGTAGTCGGAATGAAAAAGAATCAGTGCTTTTGTTAAGAGGATGGTTAGCCAGAGAGATGAGTTCAGCAAAGTGTATCAGTACAAATAAAAGCTATCCATACACTGATCTGAAGGTAGTGGGCAGAGGACATTAACAAACCAACAGGGCACATCATGGAGGTGTTTCCAACACTGACAGTCCCACAATAGATAGGTGTGTAAGGTGTAGTTTTAAAGACACAAACAGAACTGCAGACAAGAGTCAGGAAATCCAGTAAAGGGAAAGAAATGCAAAAATGTAAGTACAAGGACACAAATTAATAATAATGTTCACTATTTACAAACGCTAATATGTTTTGTTTCAAGAACAAAAAAAGGCCTTTGAGGATACCCAAGGAAACCTCGGGAAGAAACAGAACTGACAGCATGCTATTTGGTAAATAGGAGCACACCTTACCAGAGTTAATGACAACCATTTAAAGAGACTGGGCCTGGATGTAAGAACTAGGGTCCTGAGGACATTCAGGATGCATTTGTTTAAGATGCAATAATTCTGCTAGAATAAAAGCTCCTTATTAAAGACACTGTACTTTTGTACATCACTACGTGAATACTACTCAGCACTGTGCTAGATACATAGAAGGCACCCCATAAATATGTTAGTAGATTTAATAAACAGGTGTATGTATGCAGGTGTAGATATGGATAAAAATATCAGATACATTGAAATAAGATGGAAATCATTTGCTAGTGTTTGAACCAAGATTTGAAAGGGTCAGGAAAACATTTCCTGCAACCAAGTCTGCCAATGACAGTGAGAAAGTCAGATGTTCTTAAGAGGAAGGTAAAAGCCATCTGCCCTCATCCCCCCCCCCCCACCTTGTGCGTTTACTTTCAAAGCTCTTTTCTGTCCATACTTTGGAGACTTGTAAATTAGTATATAAATAGGCTAATTAAATAAGTGGTTTTCTTTCACATATTCAAAAGAACCCTTCCTAGGCTCCTTCATTTAGTCAGCATGTAACAGGCCCTAGGCTCACAGATAGCCAAGGGATAGGTGGGCAGACATCCACTAAGGTGGTAAGCTATGGTAAATCCAGAGACTCCTATGAAAATACAGAGCAGTCATACCCAGCTAACCTTTTAAGAAGCCAGGGATCTAACAGGCAGCCCAGATGGGTGTGATGAAATCACTGATGGTGGGGGAAAGGGAGTGGAACAGTCAGAAGTCCATGCCACGAGTGGAGGAAAGGAGAAATTACTCAAGCTAGGTCCCCCTCTTATAGGCTTTCAGGATATCCTCTTCACTGTTGCTTAGAGCACAAATTGAAACTGTCTCCTTATTCTCCTTGGCTTCTCCAGACTGGAATCTTTGAGATCAGAAACTATATATCATTATATGGATTTGAGCAGAGTTCCCAGAATAGAAAGGCTACACAACTGGATGAACAAGAATTTTAGAACAAAGAGGTAACATGCCATTATAGTTAAGAACATACAAAGAATACTGAATCTGATTTGGCTACAAGGTCTCTACATTTGTAGTCCTGGTCTCAACATCTACAAAAAATGAGCTAATAATGGTCTTTACCTTTGTCAGTTGAATCTTCCAGAAATAGACCCTGGGACAGTTAGTAGTAAAAGAGATTCATTATTTTATTGAGAAAATACAAGGAATTAGGGATAGAAATGGAGAAGAATAGTCTTAGACAACTCAGATCATATGAAACCATGGCCCAAACTGTGGAGAGGTTTTCATGAGAAGAGTCCTTACACAAGGCAGAAATACCCAGGGCATAGTATATCATACCCAAACCCTTCTCAGTCATTGGCTATGGCTGCCCAATAAATGTAGCTTGCCCAGAGAGGAGTCCAGATGCTGCTGAAGATACTCAAGCTAAAAAGAAAAAGAAAAAAAAAAAAAACCAAAGAAACTAATCACTCTTCAAGTTTGGCTAAAACTCAAATTTTGATGCATAAAGTTGTACATAACTTTATGAATAAAACCAAACTATTACAAACTATTACTTAAGATATCTTCTCCAGCACTTTCAGTCACTTAGACTGAGGCAGAGCATCACATGGACTCTGCTTCAAGCACTCTACATATCCTGCTGAACGCGGCCTTTTAATTTGAGGATTGATATTACAATTTTAAGAGATACCAAGGGAGAGTGAGGTTTCTTCTGTATTGGGTGAACTTTTTAATGCATAGTGTTATTTTCTGCTGGTAATCAAACATGTTTATATGTCCCCTCTCCATTAAGAGAAACAGCAAATATTACCTTGAATGAGGTGTGTAAATCCTGTTTGAGTGCTCTAAGACCCTCAGAGTCTCTGTGAAGCTTGGTGTAGTCATTCTCCATAACACAGAACAGGTACGAGGAAGATGAGCTCCCAATTCACAAAGCATAGTGAGAGGAGTTCACTGTGCCAAAGGAGTTCTGCAATTTGTTTGAGATGCAGCAAATGGCAGTGTGTTTGAGAGGGAGTACTCTGGCAGGTGAGATCAGAAGGTGGCAGTGCAGTAGTTAGGACTCCATCTTGAACATTCTCAGTGGAAGACTGCACAGACTGGCCTCCACATGCTAAGTACGCAGACCACCCTCCACATGGTTATTAGTGGCAGCTTCTGCTTTACAAAGTCCGTAGCCTTAGCTCTGGATCTTGATCCTGAATCGACCCACAAGCACCTCACTGCTTAGTTATAAAGGGCAACATCGCTCAAGATTCCTAAGCGGGTCACATGATCACAGCTGCTTTTCTTAATTACATATAGTGAGAAAGCAGGGCAGCTTCTACTGTAAGTCAAGTTTTTGAAGTAGGTCAGGTGACTAGAAGACATTCTTTGGTGACGCATGAAAAGGGCAGACCAAACTCTCCTTAGAATGCCAAAATTCTAGGGTCTATATAGAAATTTGAAAAAGTATTTTTTTTAACTGATGCAATGTACACTCTTAAAACTTGAGGTGAAATTTACATTACATAAAATTAACCATTTTAAAGTGAACAATTCAGTGGCAGTTGGCATGTTCATGTCACTGCACAGCCATCATCTTTATCTAGTTCCAAACCACTTGCTTCATTCCAAAGTAAAGCCAGTTATTCACTAAGCAGTTTCTACCAGTTCTCTCTTTTCTCCCCCATGGCAAACACCGATCTGCCTCTGGTTGTCTGGTTTATCTGATCCAGGTACCAGAAGCCTCATAAATGGTCACATATAATCTGTGACCCTTTTCATTTAGTTTTTGTCACTAATGTGCCTTGGCAATTCATTCATCCCCTGCTATAGAACACATCACAACTCCGTTCCTTTGTCACCAAGGAATACTGTATTATGTGCTGATACCACTGTTTATCCATTCATCCACTGATAGTCATTTGGGGTGTTTCCAGTTTGCAAGTAGTGCTGCTGTGAACATGTGTGAACATGAACTCAAATGACTGTGGTCCAGTTTTTAGAATATGTACCTAGGGGTAGACCTATGAGCATCAGATGATAACGTATTTAAGCTTTGAAGAGCTGAGAGACTGGCTAAAGTGGCTACATTCCAACTATCACATGAGGGTTTCCACATCACCAATACTTGTTTTCATGTGTTTAGTTTTTAAAAATTATTACAGCCCCTCTAGTGGATATGAAGTGATAGATCACTATAGTCTTGATGTGCATTTCCCTATGATTAATGGCACTGAATATTTTCTAATGCCCTTTTTGGGCTACTTTTCAAAATAACAAGCAGAGATATAAATGTAAGCTAAAATTTAGTGGCATGCCAGGCTTTCAAATACAAATAACTCAACATGGCAGCTGGGGCAATACTTTGTATGAACGTCACAGTGATCATACATGGAAGTACAACTTATTCCTAAGTTTCCCTTCAGTTTGTTTTCCCAGTGGTGACTGAAAAACACATATATATTTCATAAATGTTATCTGAGAATCAGAAAAATATGATGCATAAGAAAATGTAGGTTGCATAAGGGCAAGACCAATAACTACAGGAATAGGATTCACTATATGGACCCAAAATAGAACTGCAGATAGGAAGGCAGAAGATTGGATCTAAGATAATTCTTCAAGATTCCTCTGCCTAGGGCTGGGTGAACTGTGAGGAGATTAGCCAGGATATTGAACTCGGAGACAAGAACATGGTGATAAAGGAATTGACTCAGAACTATTATTAATTCAGAGTTTCATTTTTACTTTTTAAAAAAAATTTTCATTTTTATGCTTCTTTTGTAACACCTGCCTACATGGAAAACTGTAAGAGAAAAAAATGGACAAGGTGATACACAAACAAAAGGTAATAAAGTTGCTACTTATGAGCATTTCTCAAGTTTCAGTGTTCCAGATTTTCTTCTTTTATGTTCTATCTTGGCCTTATCTCTGTGGCACATCAGTTCAGTACTGTCGGGTTTTCTCTGGGTATGGTGACAGTGCTTACATGCTGCTTACCTCAATTTGGTTGGCAAATTTATTAAGCTTGTTCTCTGGCTTAAAAATTAGAGCATGTTGTCCATTGAGCAGAATTAGCCATGGAAGCAGACTGTGATGTACTGTGACTCTTATTTAACACCACTTTGTGACTGGGGAAAAATCACTGACTTGTTTTTTACTCTGAATTCTCTCCCTTTGCAACCTCTGATTCTTCCATTTCAAACCTTAGCAAAGAAAATTAAGCTCACTTCAATTTGGTAAACTGTGTTGGGGCTACTCATCTCTTTAAATTAATTATAATACTATACCGCTGCATCATTATACCGCTAAAGAATAAATCATATTTTCAAAGGTGAGAGAGCTATTTCAATTTCTAAGAATGTTCCATATATTCATAGGTTTCTTAACCTCTGTTCTTCTGCCAAATGCCCTTATATAACATAATAATCCTAGCCAAATGATAAGATAGTGAGCTGTTTGTTTCTTGGATTTTTTTTGTTGTTGTTGTTATTTTTGTCTTTTTTGTTGTTGTTGTTAACTTGATGCAAACCTATTCATATTTTGGAAGAGGGCATCTTAACTGAGAAAATGCCTCTGTAAGATTGGCCTATAGGCAGGTGTGGGGGGTATTTTCTTAATTAATGAGGGCCCAGCACACTGGAGGTGGTGCCACTCCTGGGCAGGTGGTCTTGGGGTATATAAGAAGGTAAACTGAGCATGTTAAGGGGAGCAAGACAGTAAGCAGCTCCCTTTTGGCTTTAACTTCAGCTCCTATCTCTAGGTTCTTTCATTGAGTTCCAACTTTGGCTTCTTTCAGTGGATTGTGACTCAAGGTATGTAAGCCAAATAAACCCTTTCCTCCCCAAATTGGTTTTGGTCATGGTATTTTATCACAAAGACAGAAACCCTAACTAAGACAGTCATTATTGTGGTTATCATTCATTCTCCTGTCAAAAGTCATCATCTGATGAGACACAGAAACTCTTCCTCGGACACAAACTTGAAGCATGACTTTTGTTAATGCAGTCATAAACCAGGCACTGACAGAATGTTAATTACAATGACCCAATTAAGACCCTCAAAATAGCTACTACCCCAGTGATCTTTTAAAAACTAATGTCTTGAGACCTGGAAGAATATTATCATCCAACACATGAAGGTGAAGAAGAGGTCAACAAATAACAATCCCTTCTATAACAGCGGCAGAGCAAGAAAATACAAAGAAACTACAGGGTAGACAGGAGACCAGAGTTGCAGAGAGGTCCTAGTTTGATCTTCAGCAACAAACAAATGCCTCCACAGCATAGACTTAAAGCACTTGTTAGCTGATGACTTTCAAAATTATTACATTTTAAAAATGTCTTCTTTGATTTTAATTAAAATCAGTAAAAAAAAAACCAATGTAAATACTTCTTGTTTAGGCTTTGATAGACTCATACTGATACCTTTGGTCAATAAATAATTTATTAACTATCCACTAACTAAAGTCGAGGCCTAGTACAGGACTGGGGGCCTGGGACTCTAGGGGATACGATGACAAGAGCTAGTTTCTGTCCTCATGGATCTAAGTGTCTTTCTCCATCTCTGACAGCTCTGCCTATGGAGCCCCAAAGGGTTCATGTGGTATTTTCAACAGAACCGCTGTAGATCAGTAGTTTTCTTTAACAAATGGTGGGGCTAAGAACAAGGAAAGATATTATAGGTAGAAAAGTGGTAAATCTAAAAGGACAAAAGCAGATATACAGAATTTTTTTGTAAATTGCAAGTAATTTAACTTTAGGAGTATAGGATTTAAACGGGAGAAAGTGGCACGCCGTAGGTTAATTTAAGGGTGAAGAGGGATGAAGAAAGGCAAATCAATAAACTTGGGCATCATATTGTGGATAGAGTGTGGTCCAGAGAAATAAAGAGGTCAGATCTGTGTTTTAGGGATAGCATTTACTGTTTGTGATCAAAGAGAAGGAAAGGGACTTGAAAGCAGTACAGAGTAAAGAGGATTTTGTGGCAGAGCAACAGTGGGGCTTTAAAAAGGAAACTCAAAGATCGCTTACTGTTCAGCGTATCTACTATTCTGTGACTAACTAAAGCAGCCTAAATGAGTCCTAATTTTGCTTCCCTACTTCTCTTTTGGAGAGATGACATGCTTTACATTGGGGCTGATATGGTAAATGGCACCGATAAAGAGTCCTGCTCTTTACAACAGGGGCTCCTACATATAAATTATAATTTAATGTAACATGCTTTTATATAGGATATAAAATAACATACTTCCGAGACCAGGGTAGCAAGTTTTTTTCCCAATAGTAACTATCAGTTGGTTCAGGTTTCTTTGTGGAATATTCAAAATTGATTAAGACTATGAATTACAAAAACAGAATCCAAGCTCTTACCCTGTCATTTACCACATGTCAATGCTTGGGCAAATCACCCAACTTCTCTAGGTTGTCAAGAAGCTGTGAGTTAGGATTTCAACAATAAACAGAAGGCACATTCCCAAAGTGTCTTTGAATAAGATTTAGTGAAGAAAAATCATGAAGAGTTGAATAAGGACATTGGGGCTAGCAACAGGGAGACAATACTTGTCCTAGACCTTGAGCAACTCCAAAGAGAAAAGGCCATAGAAAAGCTATAGAGTGGACAGGTGTGTGGCTCCACACAACTCATTAACCAGACAAGCAGACAAGCAGAGAGCTCACCCCACCTCTTTCAACAAACATTTTTTCTTGTATTTCATATAGTCTCAACAGTGGATAGGCAGAATCTTTCTAGAAGCAAGAGAATACAAGAGCTCAGTGGCCATCCATGAAGGTCTATGACAAAAACAAACAAACAAACAAACAAAATTGTGGGCAAATGGAATATACTATGCCTCAAACAGAATGACTGTCTACCTTTCTCTCACATAGATTTGTTAAGAGGCTCAAACAAAATAACATGTAAAATTACACTGCAATTTTTTAAAAAAATGTGCAAATATAACCATCATGAGATCTATAAGGAGCAATAATAAGTAATGACACAAGACTCTTAAGGTTGACATGTCAATCTTTCAGAATAAGTGTTTCTTTTCTTTTAAATTATTTTTCTTTCTGGTCAAAAATTAACATTCAAGGACAATAGTGAAAGAGAAAAGGAAAATCTCTGGTACCAAATAGTTTGAGCCTAAATGAAAAAGTAGTTCCCCTAATGTGAAGTAACAGAGGCTAGGCAGGAGCTAGAGGTCTCTTTCTTTTGTGGTCTAGAACCAGCTTTTCCTATAAACATCATTTTACTTGAAAAAAAAAAAACTTTTAACCATCATTGACAGAGAAACACTATGCTCTTAGCATGTAAGCTAAGTATCTATTTAGTGATTGGTACACAATATTTTTGGGAAATTTTTACTCAGCACACAAGCCCTACAATCAATTTCAGACTCATATATTGCCTTCTTGCTCACTCCCTTTAGCCACACTGATTGCCTTGCTGTTCCTGGAACCACTGCTGTCTAAAAGCATTAGCTTTGAATATTCCCTCTGCTTATTTTTCAGAGATCCAGCCATACAGCTACATCCCTCACTCTCAGTAAATTCTGTTTAAATGTCATCATCTCAACGAGGTCTACTCTGTTCAGGATTGCAATTTCCTGTTTGAGTCCCTAAGTCTCTTGTCCTAGCCTACCTTTTTCCTCCAGTGCATTTGTAATTTTCTAACATGCTATGCACTGTACTTCATTATTATAGTTATCTTTAAGGTTTAGCTCCCTTTCC
This sequence comes from Rhynchomys soricoides, assembly GCA_019843965.1. NCBI lineage: Eukaryota > Metazoa > Chordata > Mammalia > Rodentia > Muridae > Rhynchomys > Rhynchomys soricoides. The sequence goes on from JADRCH010000114.1 coordinate 3,572,074, forward strand.
CCCTAGCTCACAGGGACAGCTGAGTTTTGAGTAAGCCCCTTCAGCCAGGCCTGACCCACCCTAGGCACTCAGTAAATACTCAGTTGGTTCAGCCAATCCATTACTTAGTCAGTTATATAAAATGGCTTCAGCAAGTTTATGGCCATGTAAATTTCAAAGACCCCTGAAAAGAAAGTTATTTTGATGTTATATTTTAAATCTCATAGCCTCATCTAAACTTTAATTTGTTTCCAAATTTTACTTATAGGTGAAACCTCATGGGAAGATTAATCCACATTTTAATTGCATGTAAAAGCACGACTGTTCTATTAAAGGAAACATGGGATTAAGCATGAATTAGTACTATAGACCATAAGAGTTTGCAACTGGAACTGGAAAGATGGCTCAGAAATTAAGAGCATTTGCTGCTTTTCCAGAGGACCAGGCTCGAAGTCCCTGTACTCCACCTGGCAGCCTATAACTCTCTGTAACTCCAGTCTCAGAGGAACTGACACCATCTCCTGGCCTCTGAAGGCACAGGCATTCAAGTATTGCACAGACATAAAATGTGGGCAAAAGGCTATCTATCTATCTATCTATCTACCCCTATCTCTCTATATATTAAACTTTATTTAAAAATTAATAAGAGCTTGCAATGAACATACTTTGGATAACTGCAAACTCTATCATTATACTAGTAAAATGTAAGGATTCCCCCACCAGCCAGCTCCTATGTGGCAGCTACAACGTCAACACTAGCTACTTTGACAGTGGCTCAGAGACTGTGCCAATGAACTCAAACTGGTCATAACATACATAAATGCATTTGCGGACCATTTCTGCCAAAGCAACAGAAGTTTATAGTTCTTCTACATTTTTCTTAAACAAAATATTATGTCCTGATGCATAAACATGTTGACTAAAGATGGATTTCAAACTGTAGGCAGTTTAGGTATCTCTGAATAAACCATTGTGAGGCTGCTTTGAGTGAACAAAGGTGGCTTGTATACCAAACTGTGTTCACAAACTCTTGGCTTGGACTTTAGGAAAAAACATTATCATTAACATTATTATTTAACATTATTAACATTATTATTTTGTTGCAGAGAGAAATAGAAAGTCAAATTAAGAGCTCACATGACAACTTGATATAAAACTATCTATCAAAAGGCTTCTTTTTAGAAAGTCAAACCTTCTACCTGTTACTACATGGCCAGAAAGATTATGAGGTCACTGCATGGCCATCTTTCTCTGTCAATGAAGGATATGATTAATAGTGGACTTTGTCACAGAGTAATCTCATTTTAGACTGGCTCTAACTCTTGTTTCAGTTGTAATTAGTGTGTATGTGTGTGCGTGTGTGTGTGTGTGTGCCTATGTGTGAGTGTGGCCATGCACTTTTTGGCACATGATAAATGTTTTAGAGTTTCTCACTGTAGCAACAAACTACAACATTTAAATTAAAATTGAACTGCTTCAAAACTAGAATCAATATGTGGCCTATTTTGTATATTACATACTGAACTATTTCAGAAGAAGAAATTTAGCTTTTATAGTAAATATTTATATCATGTGTGATAGGAAACTGTGTACTTCAGAAATCACATGTAGAATGAACATAACTTCCAATCACTTAAGAATGTGACTGGATTTTGAAATAATGGCCTTTAAAGAAGTCAAAAGATGAAATGAGTCATATTATGTGGGCCCTATTCAGAGAAGATGTATTTCTTTAAAACTGTGGAGACTAGATACAGGAAGAAGTAAGACAGAGAAACAAAGAAGATGATCAACCATTGTCCTAGGAAAGAAGTCCCCTAAAAACTTTGCTAATACCACTACCTTGAACTTCTGGCAGTGAAAACCATGTGGAGATGAATTGCTGTTTTAAGCCACCCATCGTATGGTATTTGTTATGGCACCAAGAGACCTTAGTCCACTCATAAAATAATGAACATAACCTTAAAACTTCAGTTCCTAATCCTAAATCACATGTATCAACAGTAATGGCTGCCTCAGTTATAAAATAAAATAGGTATGATTCTACAGTGAGTCAAGCGTCCAGGTACTGAGGCTTGCTTTTTAATAAACCAATGTTCATATTTGAAAACCTATGCTCGTTCTAAAACACAATACTATTCAATATTTCCCCCTTAAGTAGTTATTATCATAATTAAACCATTTTGAAGAATAGAGATTTCCCAAATTTCCTTAGTGACTTTATTTATTGCTTCTAAGATGTAAAATGATTTCTCAAATCTTTTATTTCTTATTGGTTCTCACCTTATTTCCACTGTGTAGTTTCTAACTACTGAGCCACCTCTCCACCCCTCCCCTCCCCCCCATTCTACACTTCGTGACATTTACCTTGTGCTATATTCTTTCTAGCAAAACTTTTGATTTAGGCTGAGAAACTAGGGAAATAAACATATTGTAGTTTTTGTCTGTATTCCCAAGAGTTAACATTCAAAGTTTATGACAATTATGTTTAGATAACTGAAATTTACTTCAGACATTTTATTGATAAATTTTGGCTAGTGTCTACTTCCAAAGCTTTTCAAAATGTCATTGTGGAGAGCTGACACCAAAATCAACCTGCTGTTAAGAATCCAAAGTTTATATTGTATTTATATTTTTTGATTTCCGATCTTCCAAAGAAGAAAAAAATACAAATATATAAAATTTAGTAACTGGCATGTATCAACAGTTACTATGTTCTAGGGTGAAGGCATTTTAACGTATCTCACTTAGCTGTAAATAAAGCAAAGAATTTCCTGAAAACAGGCAATGGGATACAAAGTCCCTGAGTTTTGGCCTTTTACTGGACACATATGCTGTACACACAAGGTCTGCTAGATTTAAAAACTTTACTGCGGTTTTAAGAAGGCTCCTCATAAAGTATGAGGATATGTAAGCTCCAAACTAAATATAATCACAAGGAAAACAACCATTCTTCTCCACGTAGCATCATTCATGATGTTGGCCTGAAACATCAAAGCTCCTCTCTCTACACCTCCAGACAAACTCAGAAGGAAAGCCTTAATGGGAAGCAACCTCTGGGAGTTAGTCACTAATTTGTACAGAAGTGTCTCCCAAAGATAGTACCCACCTTATCTGGAGGTTAATTTATTTTTCATTGTGTTTTTGAGATACAATCAAATTCACAGATCTTAATTCTAAATCTGATAAGCTCTGACAGAGATACACCATTGTGCCCATCATTCTAATCAAGATGGCACATTTTTCAATCCCCTCAGTGATTCCCTTCGTACCCCTTTCCAATTTAACTCTCCGAAACTAGATATGTGCATATGTGTGCATATAAGCACATTTATTCATCCATTTGTTTGAGACAGGGTCTGGCTATACAGCCAAGGCTGGTCTTGAACTCTCAGTCCCTCTCCACCTCTGCAGTGGATAGCTATTTTTAAATAGATAGTAGCAATGAGGACAAATAATGACCACGGTAGGAACAGTTAGTTTCCATATGGCAGCTGCTGAACATGTATGGTGTTCTATTTAATTCTCATATCAACTCTGTAAGATTTGTGTTTTAGCCAACCTTGTATCCCAGTCTATGAATAGTCTATGGCGGGGGGGGGTGTTAGGGGGGGACCAATATATTAATTATAACCACTGAGCGATGGATGATATGAGACCTGAACCAAGAATATGAGTCAGAATCACTTATTCAAATGTATAACCTATATATAAATGTTAGGGAGCAGTCCTGGTGCTTGTAATCTAGAGATTACAAACCCACACCGGGTTGTGGGTCAGACTGGGTGAGGACACCGGTCTCAGAACCAAGCAATCGAACAAACAAACCATACAAGGGCTGGAGTGTATTGTAGCTGGTTGGTGAAGTGGTTGTCTAACACTGAATGATGTGGTCGCTTTAAACCCCAGTACCTCAATCTCTCTCTCTCTCTCTCTCTCTCTCTCTCTCTCTCTCTCTCTCTCTTTCCCCTAAAGAATCTCTGTTAACCTCAAACACACACTAAATAGAGGAATTAAAGGCCAACTGATCTAACTCATAACCCCATCTTGACTAAAATCCACACCACATTACCTTATCTTAACAAGCAAGCGGAGGTTTCTGGGCTAATACAATAGGTAACTAAAGAGGATTACTTAAGAGTTCTTTAACTGAAAGCCTGCATGTAAATCCCTGGTATGTTTCTTGAGTAGTTAGGAAATGGGGGGAAATCGTCTAGAGAGGTAGGTAGGTCACAACCTTCTCAGCCCCAAGGGATTTTGTTAAGTGCTTTGAAAACTGTGTAGTTCATCCACAGTGTCACAGGCCACCCTGCCAGAGAGCCACCAGGTAAGGTGCTGTGAGCTTTGCATTGTCATTCTGTTAAGGGAGCAGGGAGGGAGACATCTGGATTGAACCTTTTGATTCCTCGTTACATTAATTTTATTCAGTGTTTTAAATTCAACCCACTCACATTTACAAAACACTTCACACAGACTACTTCCTCATGAATGGAGCTCCATTCACATCTCACCTAAAACATCAAACTTATTCTGAAATGACTGAGGTTAAAGCTTGTTCAGTGTCAATTTGCAAGTGTTATAAAATATGAAAAACTAGGCAGATGAATGCAGGAGGGTAATGCGAGCGCAATGCTTTACAAAAAACAAGGCAGCTAGGGTAAGGAACTCCAGGGCTTCCAGGAACCCATCCTGCTCCTAACAAACCATTGTGGGGGCGGGCATTTAATCCCTCAGAGGGAAGATTTTATGAGAATTATTGCCCATGAGCAGTATCTGCTAACAGCTTGGGAATCAATATGATTCATTTCCCCCACCCCCACCCCCGAACCTGGAGCTGTTTTCTAGAAGCTCCCCCTTTACCCCTGCTTCCCCCGTGGCCTTCTCAAGTCTCTTAATATATGTTGGGGGAGGGGAAGCTGTGTCGCTTTAACAGGTTCAGGTCTTCTGAGCCTGCGTTTACTAAATCTTAAATGTCTGACAACCTCCAGTTCAAAGAAAGACATTCATAACACACGGATACTCTACCCAACACCTGAGCCTCTTTTCTCCTTAAAAGGAGCACTGCTTAGGACAACAGACGTGCCGACTCCGTCTCATCTAGAAACACAAATCCCGGGTCTCAATCGGGAAGGGCACTCAGAGGGTGCACGCCTCCCTGCTCGACAATTAGCAAGAGTCACAAAGGCTGAGGGCCCCCTGAGAACCCGCGCTCGTGCGCCCTGCACCTTGGGGCTGGACTTTTCGGCGCCAACAGTTCAGCAAAAGCCACCCGGAGGCGGGGGAGTGGCGCGAGTCGCCCCCGGGTCGCCTAACTGGGGACCAGGGGAGGAGAGGCACCCACTCAAATTTCAGTGGTTCTCCCGGGTGGAAGTCGCGGGGGACACTGAGGGCATGGCTCGGAGTCCCCTGAAGGGGACTTGGACGCTCGTTCCCGACCCGGGAGTGCCGGTCAGTGATGCCTGGTCTACAGGCCGGTGGCGACCACGTGGCCGGCGGGCGCGGGCGCTGGTGACGGCGGGTGGGCGGGGCGTTGGGGGCGCTTTGCGGGCACTCAGGCTCCGCTACCTGGTTCTGGAGCCGCATCTTCGCAGAGGCGGGGTCCGGGGACGGCGGTGGAGGCCCCGGCAGGCGCGGCGGGCTGGAGGACGCCGGAGAAGTCGCTTCACACTGGGTCCCGCGCTGCACACTCGTCTCCCACTACGCCATCCCCGCTGCCGCCTCTAGGGGGCGCTGGACGTGGAGGCAGAGGACCCATCCTGAGACCCTGGTTCCCTTCAAGGGGTTGGGCTTGGAGGGTACTCGTGCTTAGAAAGCTAAAGGAACAATTTTTCAAACTGCGGCTTTTTCTGTTCTTGAGTTTTAAGCTCGACACTTTTTTCACGGTTCAAGTACATCAACACAACTTTGGCAAGACTGACAGACCCTCTTTCTGACAGGGAATGTAAGATCTTATGCTTCGAGCTATGTTAGGCTGTTTGCTGTGTTAAGATACTGTCTGTCCAAGTAAGGTGAGGAATGGGAATGCCTGACACCAGTAACACACCACCATCACCACCACCACACACATACAAATAAAATGACCAAGACTTTTGTGCACTGTGGTTTCAAGTAAAGATGTTTGCTAGCAACCTTCAGTTATTCTGTGGCCCCCTAGACCTATCAGAGGTTTGAATAATCCAGTATTACTAGCCCTGTAATAGGTGAGAGAATGGATGTCAAATTTGTGAAAGGGGCTTCTTTGACCCTTCCTGATTATTTTAAAATTATCACTTCCAGGATTCAGACTCTAATGAGAATGTCCACTATTTCCTGAAGAAAAATACAGGAAACAAAAACAAAACAAAAAGCAAAACTCCAAGTCTTAGTCTTACACACAAATTAAAATGCAAAACAAAAACAAAAGAATGGTACATGTGAGAAAGAATAGTTGGGCTAAAGTAAGCTTAGTGTGTAGTTAGAACACTGATCTTTATAGATAGATGAAGACTCTAAAGCTGAGATACCTACCCTGAGCCGCAAGGGATTCTGGGGAAAAAAGACTAGTTCTTTGCTTTACAGTTCTCAGTATTTTCACATTTCCCTTATTTTAAGACGTTTTACCTTGAAACAATTGCCCCAAATTGACGACACTGTGTAAGAAGTGTGACTACGTTGTGAAAGGAGTAAGGAGTAACAATGAATAAATTAGGTCTCATAACACTAAAATTGTATTATCTGTATTTTTCATCATATTCCATCCAGTTCAAGTTTTAAATGGCTACACGTAAAGCTGAGTGACCACGGCTAGTTGTAAGAGCTGTTTTGTAATGTAAGAATGTTGTTCTTTACACAAATGGGGATATACCAACTCAGAAATCTGCTAGTGCATAGCCTTTTGACTCACAATTTCCATTCTTATAAATTTGATAAACATTAATGTACCCAGTGATTGACCCTGTTATTGCTTACTGTCATAGTCTTTGAAATATGGAAAGAACACTATGGAAGACTGAATAGCCAACAAAAGAGATTTATCATCCACACAATAGAGTATTGTAGAGATATTAAAGATGAGACAGTCAGTGAACATTTATCAACATGGAAAGATGTTTGCAATATATTTTATAGTAAATACAGATAACAAAGTTGTATTCTTCATAGGATTCCTTATTTGAAAGAGTACTGGTTATTTTGGAAGGTGGAATTAGGAGTGATATTTTTTATTTTTCTCTTTAATTATTCATACTAATTTTAAAAAATCTTTATAAATGTTAAATATTTATTTAGAACTAAATTATTCCTGTCTTGATGTATCACTGATGATTATTAAAATGACTATAATGAACAAAGCCTCTTGGCAAGCTACAGGTAAAATCTTGGTGCCATTTAAAGCAGAAAAGAGCAAGATCTCAGGAAGGCACCATGGTTAGGGCATCAACCAGACATAGGTTCAAATCTGAGCTATGTCCTCTTTAGAGTATATCATCTGGAACAAGCTGTTTTTTCTAAAGCCTAATATTAGTAGTCATATTAATAGTAATAGTGAACATTAATTAAGAATTCATCTTGTACCATTGACAATGCTAAGCACACTCTACCATCTCATTCCATCATCAGCTGATGAGAAAATGGTCTTAAGGAGGGATGTTAAATAACTTGCCTGACTTTACACATCAAGATAAATACATCTGTGTGACTGAGGATTAAGCACAAGGGGACAATTTTAAGCACTTTCAAACTGCCAAGTATATATAAGAAGCAGTCATAGTAGTAAGTAGTTTGCATAACATTCTTATTACTCAAATCATCTATCTCTTCAGGGAATTTGATTTGACCATTTGGTGTGAGAATTAAGTGCCTGGCTCTAAAGTCAGTCTTGATTCGAGTTCAAACTCTGGCTCTGGTACAACTATAGTTTGGGGTAAGCTATATAAGCTTTTCTTATGCCCCAGTTTTCTATATAAAAGGGCATTAAAACAAGTTCTGAGGATTTGATGAGTTAATACACAGAAAATAGGAAAAATAAGTACCTCTATACTTAACTTCTAAGGTTATTTCAAGTTTAGAATTTTAAATTTCTAGTCATCTTCTAACAAAGATTTTAGTTCATACTTTTATGTGGATGTATAAGCATACTGTTTCCACATAAAAGAAAGCATGGCATTTACATGCTCACGTTACTAACCAGAAGTAAAATAAAGACACAGGGAATACAAAGACTAATCACTTCAGAACCTGTACTATTGTGAATTCTTCAAAATAAAGATAGACTATGGCATATTAGGAAGCGATTGTGCATTTTATCTATTGCATTTAAATGAGTCAATACATCTCCTAATCTTATATTATCTTTCAAAAACAGTTGAAAAATTCCAAAGATGTTAAAAGTACATCTCTAATTTTATAATTTGTTTCTTAGAAGTAACTGAAGAAAGGTCTATGAATCAAATATGAGAAAAATCACTCGTTGAAAATTTCATCAAAAAGAACATATCATAGAATAAGACAACTTGCAATAGGAAAATGTTTTTCACAAATTAAAATATCTTTTAGGCTAAACCATAAATATGACTACATACGTGCATGCATATTTAAAATATTAACTATCAAAACAATATTACCCAGTTTAACATTAAGTTTTTGGAATTACATCAAAATCTCCAAAGTGCAATGCTAATTTATATTTCTTTTCAATACAGATCATGAGTAGCACCTGGTTTGATTTTATAATTTAAATTACTCTTGTTTCTCTGGACCGGTTTACACAATACAACAAAACAATTAGTACAAGCATTGAAACTTACTTTTCTTCTGAAAGTCAATTCCTATTTTAAGGACAATGTTATTTTTCTTTACAAATCCAGATCCTTAGACAAAGGCACCACAAGCTCATTGTGCACCTTAATTATAAGGGCACCTGTGCCTCTTTGTTTATCTGGTTGGTTGGACCTGAGGATTTGATTTGCACACTCCCTTTCTGTCCCGCCTCCGTTCTCTCTTAATGAGAAGAACTTAACAATAGTATCCGTACAACCTTCTCAGCTCAAATAATGAATGGTGAGGGACAGTTATCAGGTGTCACATGGGCGCTTGTTGCCGAGTCCATATGCCGTGGTAGGCTCAGAGAGTCTTGGGGAATAGATCAGTCTGAACACAGGAATGATTTCAGATCACGAGAGCTCCCCAGTGCCTTGCTCCCACCATGGTTTTTCAGAAGTTGTATGCTCTTTAGCATAGTTCTTTATGTCTCTGAGCCCCAATTTCTGTAAAAATAGAGATGACAGTCCTTAAGGTTCACTGTGAAGACGGTGAATTTTACTGTTCTAGGGGAAGTATGAAAACTGATCACTTAGCTTAAATTGCTTCTTCTTCTCCCACCTCTGCCTTGGGCACACTCAAACCAGGCTGCGGCCGTGCACACCAACGAACAACAGGTGATAGAGGACAGAGAGCCCGTCAATCATTTTCATTACCAGCATCTCTTGCAAGGGTTCAGTGGGCCTATATGCTTCTTATGGTAGGACTGTCTCCCGTTTGGGGGACAGTTACAGCTTTGAGCAACCGCCGGCAAGGCAAGGAAAACAATAGTGACAATGATGTGCAGTCAATGCAAGCAAAGAAACACAAAAGTTTTCTAGAGCAAGGGGCATGTGCGTCCGGAGCAGCTTAGAGACGCTGGAGAAGGGAGTGATGTAGGTTCCAAGAGAGTTTGGGGGCAAGATTGTCTCCTGAGTTGGTAAATAAATAGCTGGGGTTAGCAGGGCAACACCAAAGCCTGGGAAGAGTGCCTACTCCACACAGCTATGAAGTAAATTTTTCTCAGATTAAGGCGGCTTTATTGAAATTTTGTGTCCATAAAAGAATTTGTGCATTCTAATGTTTTATCACGTGAACTTTCAATGTGAACAATGAATAAGTGCTATTTGCAAGTAAGCCTGGTAGCATATGTTCAGAAACAGCCTTTACCCTAACAGTTTTAACTATTCTCAGCCGCATCTTCACAGTCGCACTTTTCACTTAATAGATAATTAATTTCTTAGCAGTTAAAAAACAATACCTTGGCCAATCATGAGGTACATGGAATAATTGAAAAAAAAAAACAAAAGAGTACTCAGATTTCATGTAGGTTTTAGCACCAGAGAAAACCTTAAAGATTCTTGACATCATCTTAGTCCACTTATTAAGAAAGTCAGGTCCAGGGGAACCCAGAATTCAAATAGCTAATATGAAGCTGACCCAGGGATAGATCCCATTTGGCAATGGCTACCAGCCGGTAGACATTTTCAACTACCTGACAAATAACTAAAATTTCTAAATATTATTTCATTTATTGTCATTCTGAGTATAAGGTTTATCCCTTGAATCCTTTGTAAAAAGAAAATAACTACTTTCCAGAAAGGTAAATGTTTGTTGTATGACCACCAGCGTTGGTGCAGAACACAGCTCCGCCTCACAGGGAACGACAGAGGTGGTTCATTATGGAGCTGAATGTGAGTGATCCAGTTGGTTTTCATGTTCTTCCGTGACGAGAATTTCATGACGTGTTTATAGTTATAGGACTGAAGAAAGTCAGGCATCAAGGCGGTTCTCAAATTTGTTGGTAGAATAACAAGTAGCTGGGCTGCAGCAAAGCAGGGCCATCTCCACTGCACACTTCAGATGCTATCTGGTGACAATCTTAGTTTTTAGGTTAGTGGAAGTTATCGGTCTGTTAAAATAGCCCAGGAGGTGGGTGATTACCATGCTCGGTCAGACACAGAGTGGACAATGAGTGGGTATTAGGACTGTTGAGGGTAACCCAAGATAATTTTGCTCTAGAATTTCAGCACTCCAGTTCTAAAAATAAAAAAATAAAAAAATCACAGTTTCAATCGACCCTTGGAATCTTTAATATAGAAGTGCCTTGCTCTCCCATATACACAGCGGGAACTTCATTTTAGACCAATAAATGAAGAAACAGTGTCCACAGCTAAGTTGTTTCATATTTCTTCGAAAGCTAACTTTAATATGCACCTTTCAGATCTTGTTCTTAAGACTCTGCTCCAGGAGCCAAATTTAATTCAGATTGATTCAACTAATATGTATTGAGTTCTACTGATCATCAAGGTGAATCTTTTTCTTTTCCTTTTTCTGTTGCTTTCTAAAAGATAGGTTTCAAGAGTGCCTGGATCATACTGAGAAAGAGCGTAAGCTTGAGTGTCAAACGGCTGCAGGTTCACATCTCAGCTCCACAACTGTTATGGGAGACATTACCCAGTTTCTTTGCTTCTCTTATTATAAAATAAGGTTGTAATTTGAGCCTACCTTTGAGAGCTACTCTCTGAATTACACGGACCATTTGGTCTTCAGATCACTGACGCTTATTACAGTGAGCAGCAGTCTATCCGAGGCCACTTACTGTGTATACTTTCCTTTCATTTATTTATTTTTTTGTTCTTTTTGATGATTTCAAAAATGTGTATCATATTTAGAGCATCTCCAGCCCCCATTCTTCCCTTCCAACTTCTCCCATGCTCCCTCTACTCTTTTTCAAATTCATAACTGCTTTTTAAGTTAGCGTGCGTGCGCACATGTGTATGTGTGTGTGTATGTATTATAAATACAACCTAGTGAATCCACTGTGTGTGGCTTATAGGTACACACGCTTAGGGCTGACCACTTGGGATTGGATAATTTATGAGGACTTATCCCTGGAGAAAACTGATTCTCCCAGCCTCAGCATCTACTGTATCATATTTTCTAAATATGAGCACAAGAGTATTTTCTGATTATCTTGCTCTTCTGTAATGTGACCTTGCTATTCCCTCCCCAAAAGAGAATCCACCTCTCTTCTTAGATCTTGGTGACTCTGAGTCAAGCTATACAGATGCTCTGTCCCTTCCAGCTGACAGGAATGCAGGACCATGGTGGGAGCCGTATGGGGAACTGGAGTAAAAATTGTCAGGAGAACAAAGCAAGGGCGTGTCTGAAACTCTGATGGCTATGTGTGCTGTTACAACAGCCAAGGGGCGCATACCTAGGGTTTTTTATATGACAGAAGAATAAAGTTTTATTTATTTTACAGCTGCTTTGGATCTTCTGTCATAGCTTCCCAACCAATAAGACATTTAGAAATAATATAATGGAATTAAGTGGCCCAGCATAAGCAGCTCCCCAACAACAAATAGCTAAGGCTTTTTGAGCACAGAATATCTGTACTTCCCTTGCAGGCACACTCCTCCCATCTTTCTGGATATTCTCTCCAGTTCACTGATTTCTACTGCACTCAGACTTCCTTCTCTACCTGCCTAGGCCATCATGTAATCCTTCTGTGACCACTTCCTCCTTTGAAGTTCCAATGAATTTCATTGATGTTTCTTTGTGGTTGCTTTTGCAGTCAACTCAACTTCTGAGCATTTTATATTTCTATTGTCTATTTCACTGATTACCTACTCCTCATGTACAGTTAAGAATCTGTATTTTGCACATAGAAAATAAATCATTAAAGGATGAAATGATTCTGAAACAAACCTTACTGCTAAAATGTGAGAGGATCATGATTCAGGCCTAGGTCTGGCCTTGCATGCTAAACTGGGTTACTTAATAAATGTTTTGGAGCCACTAATGGTGACACATGCCTATAATCCCAGCAATTGGAAGGCCAAGGCAGACAACCAGGTGTTTGAGACTAGAAGTAAAAAACTCTCTCTAAATCAATGAATGGATGAATGAATGAATAAGTGAATTTGGATTTTCTTTCCTCATGTAAATGTCATACTCCTATTTATAAGCGCTGCAGGATGGGATTGTGATTTTTACCTTCACACCTCCTTTCATATCACACCATAAAATACTTGTTTGGGGGATTCCAGTAAATACCCACAAGACAACACATTCGGTCCTCTGTCCATTCCCATGTCCCTCTCCCTGAATTATGGGACTCAGCTGCCAGTGGGCTCACAACAGGTCCTGGGAGGAGCAGGTGCTAATTCAAAGACTCATTAACAATTGGTGGGGCCCCTGCACTAATTACTTCAACTAAATCCAGTCCATCGATTCAACAGCTTATCTTTGTAACACATCCTGGTGTGATCTAGGAGATGCACAGATGGGAATCTAGTGTTACCCAATGCTTCTCTCCCCAGTGTTCCTAAGAAAATGAAACCAAGGAAGCAGGAAAACACATGAAATCAGTGGAGCTGTGACTTATGCCTCATAGTTTATTGGTTCCTCCCTTCATATTATAGTTTTAAAAATCGAGGTAAACATTAAAAAGTGAAAATACACTAAGTACTATTGATCATGGTAGAATAGGTTTCTTTTCTCCAGCCTTGGGTTTCCCATGATCTGTCAATAGCTCTACATGTCTTACTTCCTAAATGCCACTCATCCCCTAGACAGTAGTATGTTGGTCGATGAAATTTAGTTTGGTTTTACAATCAGTTTCTTTTTTCCACTTCAATTCGAAGTTCTTCAGTCTGGAACAGTGTTTCTAGTGAGCCCCACTCTGCTGGACTGCATGCTTAGTACAGACCAGACAGGCTGAAGGTTGAGTGGATATCTAACATAGCTCAGTATTGCTTAACCTTCAAAAGACTCTCAGCCAAGATGAAGATACAGTTTACATTTTCTGGCTCTGACTGTATTTGTCTTTCATTGGAATGCAAATGTTATCAAGCAGTGCTTACCTATCTGTACTCCACCTTGAAGGTTTCTATGTAAATGCATGCTGTTCCATTATCTCATTTATTTTAAATGTGTTTTACTCAGCAAAATGTGTTTTTGTAAAATTTTTATTAAAACTGAAAGTGCGAACGATGAATGTGCATGGGTATACAGGGCACAGTGAACATGTGAGGTCAGAGGGCAACTCTGTGGAGTTGGTTCCCCCTTTCCACCTATATCTGGGTTGGAGTTTACCTGGCAAGCTATCTTGCTAGCCCTACAGTGGTTCTTCACAATTCTAAAGCACTTCAAAACTCTGATTTGAGGCATATTGGATTAGAACTATTCTTTATTTTGTGCATATGTTAATTTGTTCACTACCATGAATTTTTTTAGCACTTTTCATGTGTTAAGTAAGGACATAAATTAAAAATATACTCGAAGACATACTTTGCATAGAACAGACACTAACCATTTTCTTTAGGGTTACAAAGTATTTAAAGTTTGTCTTTTTGTCTTAGACAATCCACGAAGGCCTGAAGTTGTAATAAATCACCCATGCAATACTGTTTTCAAAAATGCATTTGTCCGTTATTCCCTGCACCAACAAGTAAGTAACAGTAACAGTGACATTTACTGACCACTTACTGATTTCTAGGTAATGTTCTTCAAGACTTTGTTTTTTAAGTCTATTATATTAATTTTGAAGTTAGTTTACAAAATAATGTATTTCATATGGCATTTCTATACATATATACCACTATACATTATTTCTGTCTCCTACTGACCTTCCCCATCCTTCTAACCCATCTTACTGATCCCCGCCAAACACTCCCCTTTCCTGTTTTCACATCAAATAGACTTCACTACTCTTTCTTTCTGAAGATTCCATCTTCTTCTCTCATTCTCCCTTCTCTACTTTCATGTTGAAAACACACACACACACACACACACACACACACACACACATTAGCAAAATTAAGGCAATTGTAGCTGTGGCAAGTTCCTTCTGAATCATTTCTCCTTCATTACTATACATGTCTGTTCCTCCACCCCACAAGTATCATATTGTTTTTGCTACTATGGCTCTATAGCATAATTTGAGAGCATGTATCATAACAATAAGCTTGAATTGTAGGCTTCACACAATCTAGAATCACCTAGAGAGAGAGAGAGAGAGAGAGAGAGAGAGAGAGAGAGAGAGAATCTCAGTGATTATGTCTATATCAGGTTGGCCTGTGGTTATGTCTGTGTGGGATTATCTTGTCTGCTTTAACCGATGTGGAAAGACTAGCCTTAAATATAGGTGGCACCTTCTAGTAGTGTGGAAAGAAGAGAGCTTTGTGTTTTTGCTTCTGTAGCTTCATTCTTGCTTATGAGTTCATCCATCCTGTTGCTGCTGATCCCATCACTGATGTCAGAATCAACTTCTTCAGGCTTTCAATTTGAACAAAAGATCCTACTGATTCATTTGCTGATATTAGCACTAGCATCTTTGGGCCTCAACGTGGACTGAGGAATAGAGTCTCTCTAGGACTCCTCCAGGCTTCCAGTGCTAGCCTTGGACTGCTGAAGTATATGGTCTTATAGGCTGGACAACCACTGGATTCTTGGCCTCCACAATGTGAGATGGCCATTGTTGAATTACTCTGACAGTAAGTATAACCCAATCTAATAAATCCTCCTTTAATATATTAAGTCTATAGATTTTATTTCTCTGGAGAATCTTGACGTAGAGATTATAGAACCAGGAGTGGGATTGTTGCTGTGATGGATTTGATCATTTTTTGTTTGTTTGCTTGTTTGTTTGAGTTGTTTAGATCAAGTTAGCCTGTGGGTATATCTGCAGCGGATACAGTCTTGATTGTTAATTAATATAGGAAGACCAAGCCTATTGTGGGTAGCATCATTATCTGGTGTTGAGACCTGGACTGTGTAAGAGAAGAGAGGCC
Source organism: Rhynchomys soricoides (assembly GCA_019843965.1). NCBI lineage: Eukaryota > Metazoa > Chordata > Mammalia > Rodentia > Muridae > Rhynchomys > Rhynchomys soricoides. The sequence goes on from JADRCH010000114.1 coordinate 3,587,628, forward strand.
AAAGCAGACAGCATGAGTATAATAATTTCTCTATGCTCTTGATTACGGATATGACATGATTAGATGCTTTAATTTCTGCTTAGGTTTTCAAAAATGATAGATTATAACCTTGAATTATAAGCTAAACAAATCCTTTCCTCCCTTATTTTTATTTTTTGTTAGACTATTTTATCTCAGCTATAGAAATAAAATTAGAACTTGTATTAACATTCAATAAGGGCTGGAGAGATGGTTCAGGGCTTAAGAGCACCAATTGCTCTTCCAGAGGTCTTGAGTTCAATTCCCAGCAACTACATGGTGGCTCACAACCATCTGTAATGGGATCTGATGCACACTTTCAGCCGGGCAGTGGTGGCACACACCTTTAATCCCAGCACTTGGGAGACAGAGACAGGCGGATTTCTGAGTTTGAGGCCAGCCTGGTCTACAGAGTGAGTTCCAGGACAGCCAGGGCTATACAGAGAAACCTTCTCTCAAGAAAAAAAAAAAAAAAAAATTCAATCAATAAATGTGAGATGGCACATTTCTAATTTTAAGGATATAATTCACATAATCAATCCAGTCAACTGAGAGAATACCTTCCACAAATTTCAATATCTATTCATGGTAAAATCGCCAAAGAAACCAGGAATAGGAGCAATATATGTCAACATAGTAAAGGCAATGTATGTCAAACATAAAACCATAATAATAGCAAATAATTAGAAAATCTGGACTAAGGCAAAGGTATCTACTTTCTTCACTCTTACTCAATATAGTTCTTGAACTCTAAGTAGAATAATAAGATAAGATAAAGAAATAAAATGGATACAAATAGGAAAGGAACAGTAATATTTTTATTTGCATAAAATATGGCAGTATACTTTTAAAAGACCTTGGAAACCTCACTAGAAAACTCTTAAACTTAATAAACACTTTTCAGCAAAGTAGCAGTAACATTCAAAATCAATAGTTCCTTTATGTACCAATAATTGACAAGAAAGAAGCCAAGAAAAAAAAAAAAAACCATTCTCAGTAGCATACACACACACACACACACACACACACTAAACATAACTAGGGAGATGAGAAATCTCTATAATGAAAATGTTAAGACACTGAAGAAGGAAATAGAAGATACTAGACTGTGGAAAGACCTACTTATGCTTATGAGTTGGCAGAATTAGCATTATAAAAAGAATACTACCTGAAGGTATCTACAGCTCCAATTGCTATGGAAATTACAGTGACATTCTTTGTAGAAATAGAAAAAGACATTTTAAAATTTACATCAAAGAATAAAAGATACCACATAGCCAAAGAATTTATATGTATTTCCAAAAAAAAAAAAATCACAAAAATCTACCTTCTTTAGATAAGAAATATTATCATTCCTATTATATAGGTAAGAAAACTGAGGCACAGACAGGTTCTCCTCTGATATTTGAGTGCAGGCATCCTAAGATGGCATGCATCGCATGAGCTGTGTTCATGTCTTGACCTGCCTCTTAATGATCATAAACTCTTGAACAAATTTCTTAATGTCTCTGTGTTTATGTTTTCTCTACTATAATAGGAAGCTGTGATAATAATAATAGTTACCACCTAAAAGATTTGTTGGGATGATTAAGGCAGTTTATATACAATGCTTAAAATAAATGCCTGCACATAACAAGTGCTTATTAAGTCTTTAAGGTTATTATTATAGCTTCAGTATCTGCACGACAAAACACTGCATTCAGTTGCCTTTAGAAGTTCGTAGATGTGTTTTCTTTTCTTTCTTTCTTTCTTTCTTTCTTTCTTTCTTTCTTTCTTTCTTTTTTTTATTGTTTTTCGAGACAGGGTTTCTCTGTGTAGCCCTGGCTGTCCTGGAACTCACTCTGTAGACCAGGCTGGCCTCGAACTTAGAAATCCACCTGCCTCTGCCTCCCGAGTGCTGGGATTAAAGGCGTGCGCCACCACTGCCCGGCACCGTAGATGTGTTTTCTATAGTGAAACATTTGTGCTAGATGGGAGCTAGCTGGAGATTAGCTAATTAAACTTGGTCATTGTACAGGAGGACATTGGTATAGGATGAAGGGTTTGTCTAACAATTGGTAGCAGAGATGGGACTCTAGGACATGGGCATATAATTTCCCATCTACTTTCTTTCTGCCAACCCCCTATCTTCCTTCCTGTAGTTAGTTTTTCAGTTTTTTATGAATGCTTCCATCCTTAGCACTCATGTTTTCTATGTAACTTTATTGATAGGAATAAACCGACATGCTTGATTACGGGGAAATTGTCTTACTAACCTGAAACACCTCTCTATCTACTCACTTTGGGCTTTTAGAATTCTATTATAGTATATGAGGGCTAAGAAACACAGCATTTAGAGAGAAAACTGATAACACCAAACTGATTCTAAATTTCCTAATCTTCTGGTGACTCCTCTATCTGCTTAACCAGTTGTCTTGGCATCTCTTTGAATCCCTGTGTCTTCTATCTTTATCTATTCTTGTAGTAGCCTTTCAACCTCTTGTTATTCTTAGGCTGACAGCTAAAGTACTTAAGTGGATATTACCCAAAAAGTTCAAAATATCCATGGCACAACTCATAAACTGTAGAAAACTTAACAAGAAGGAAGGCCCAAGTGTGGATATCTCAAACCCACTTAGAAGGGGGAACAAAATAATCATGGGAGGCAGAGTGAGGGAGGTATCTGGGAGGGAAAGGGATGGGGAAGGGGAAATGGGGGGCAGGACCATGTATGAGGGAAGACAGAAGAGAAGTCCAGAGGTCCAGTAGAATGAATCCTAATATGCAGAAGTAGAGGGGGCAGGAGGAAGCCATAGAAAGTCCCAGAGACCTGGATGTGAGAGGCTATCGGGACCAAATGGGGATGACCTTATCTAAAATGCCCAGCAGTGGGGAGATGGAACCTGAAGAGACCATGTCCAGTAGATAGACATGGCCCCCAAGTGAGGCATGGGGTTAACCACCTATCTTCAAAATATTTGACCCATAATTGTTCCTGCCTGAAGGAAAATGCAGAGACAAAAATGGAGCACAGAGTGAAAGAAAGGCCACCCAGTGACCGACCCAACTTGGGATCCATCCCATGAGAGTACACCAAACCCTGCCAGTATTACTTATGCCATATTGTGCTTGCCAACAGTGGCCTAGCATGGCTGTCCTCTGAGAGGCTCTACCAGCAGCTGACTGAGACAAATGCAGATACTTACAAACCAATCATTAGATTGAGGTCAGGGCCCCCATGGAAGAATTAGGGAAAGGACAGAAGGAGCTGAGGGGGATTACAACCCCATCAGAAGAACAACCCTGTCAACTAACCAGGACACCACAGAGCTCCCAGAGACTAAGCAGCCAACCAAGGAGCACACCTGGGCTGGTCTGTGGCCCCAGGCAATGTGTAACAGAGGACTGCCTTGTCTGGCCTCAGTGGAACAGGATGTGCTTAATCCCATGGAAACTTGATGTCCTGCTGGTGGGGGGGGGGGGGGGGGGGTAGGTGGGTGGCAGAGGACCCTTCAGAGGTGGGGGAAGATAGGGTGAAGAGCTCAGGAGGGGTGCCATGAAGAGGGTAACTTTTGGAATATAAATAAATAAAATAATTTAATTAAAAAATAAAGATTTGCATGCTTGACTCTTAACCTCCTGTCCTTCCTCACAGTCTTTCTCTGCACACCCCTTTCAGTTCGCTGGCAACACCATATCTCCCCCACCATAGTAACTGCATGCTCTTTTTCCTTTGTCTTGAGTTCTTTCTTCAGGGTTTGGCTTAGCTTTCTTTTCAGTTTACTCAATCATTTCCTAAGGAACACCTATACTTTTCCAAGTCTCTTTATACAATTTATTATTTTGATAATCTTATCTTACTTTGGTCATTTCTTGATTTATTTCTTCTCCTGGGTTATACATTATATGAAGACAGGAATGCTCCTTTCCTCTCTCTCTCTCCCAATATGTTTAATGAAACTCTTGGCTATGTGTATAATTTGTCTTGTCTCTGTTTGTCATGAAGACATACAAGCTATGTACTAGTAAGTCTACTTTACATACAATGAGACTGGTATGTAGAGAGATTAAGTAATTCATCCAAGGTCTTATAGCAAGTACCTACTAAATGAATAATTATAATTCAACTCCTTCTTGCTCCAAAATTAATATTCTGTCCTTTATACTTCATTGTCTACTACTAAGGAAACATTTAATCTTTGTTATTATTGTATTGTTGAAAACTCAAGTTGTCTTAATAATTTGTTAGCCAAATAAAAACTTTTCTGAATATCTACATTATTTTTCCAACAATTGAGATCAAATTCAGGTCCTTGCAAATGCTAAACAGACCCTCTGATATTGGATTATCTGCTGAACACAATGTGTGAATATTTTCTTTTATGGAAAAGTATATTGACATGAATATCTTTTAAAAATGTTGCCTACCTATATTTAGCCTTTACAATAAAACAACACATTATACACTCAGCTTCATCTGTTTAAATCCTTGTGTTGGCATTCACTGTGTATATTTATTCTATTTTCTTTCTGTCCCTGCAACTAGTTGCCTTTGGCTGGAAGTTGACAGGAAAAGCTGAATCGTAAGTTTGATATAGAAATATTTAACTATGTTGGCTGCCCCACATTGCTAAGGATTAGGAAAATGCAATTGTGAACCAAATAACCTTTTTTCATAACTTCATGGGTTTTTTTTCCTTCTCATTACAGCATCTTTATTATCAGTTTGAAACAGATTTTTTTCTTTTGTATCTTGTTAGTTTTATCTCCCCAGAATTTGTTGTAAGGAAGTAAATTGTAGATTTCTCTTTGATTCTGATGTTTCCCTGAACTTCAAAGGTAATATTCCCTCAGAGAGAAGCTTTGGATTCTAATTTTTTTATCTCAGAAAATTATACAGCCAATATATTTGAAATAGCATGGTAGAGAATTCTAAAAGAAGAAATGAATGCACACGTTATCTTTTGTAAAAGGTGCTGATAAGACAGTAGAAGGAAGAGAAAAGCAGGGCTGTATGAAAGCAGAGCCCCACAGCATTCAAGGGTAAACTGAACAATGCAAGCATTTCTCTTTAAGGTAAAATTATCTGGAAGGCAAAACAGGAGCTGACTGACTTTCAAGGCCAGAAAGAAAACTACCCTGATGGTAGTTTTTTCTTCTAGGAAGGAGTTAGCTTCTCTTGGCCCTTTGGGACTCTCTCCTGTCTCTCCTACACCTGATCCTGGCCCTCTATTCTCCTCCCTCTCCCTCCCAAGTCCCTTCCTCCCTTCCTCCCTCCACCTCTCATAACTATTCTGTCCCCCCTTTTAAGTGGGATTTAAGCATTCTCACCTAGGCCTTCCTACTTGCTTAACTTCTTAGGGTCTGTGGGATGTATCATGAGTATTCTGTACATTTTGGCTAATATCCATTAGTCAGTGAGTACATACCATACATGTCCTTTTGGATCTAGGTTCATCTCGCTCAGGGTATTTTCTAGTTCCATCCATTTGTCTGCAAAATTCATAATGTCCTCATTTTAAATAGCTGAATGACATTCCATTGTGTAAATGAACCACATTTTCTGTATCTATTTTTACATTGAGGGCCATCTTATTGCTCCCAGTTTCTGGCTATTATGAATAAGGCTACTGTAAATACAGTGGAGCATGTGTCCTTGTGATATTGTGGAACACCTTTTGGGTACATGTCCAGGAGCGGTATAGTTGAGTTTTAAGGTAGAACTATTTCTACCAGATTGATTTCCAGAGTGGTTGTACAACTTTGCAGTCCCACTAGCAATGGAGGAGTATTCTCCAATCTCCACATCCTCACAGCATGTGCTGTCATTTTGATTTTAACCATTCTGCTTGGTGTAAGGTGGAATCTCAGGGTCATTTTGACTTACTTTTCCCTGATGACTAAGGATGTTGAACATTTCTTTAAGTGCTTCTTGGCCATTGGAGATTCCTCTGTTATGAAATCTCTGCTTAGCTCTGTACCCTATTTTTAATAGGGTTATTTTATGAATCCAGCTTCTTGAGCTCTTTATATATTTTGAATATGTACCTGCAAGGGGTGGGGGATGAGAGGAATCTCTAGGAAGACTCAGAGACCTGGCATAAGGGAGGCTCCCAGGACACAGTGTAGGTGACTTTAGCCAAAATGCCCAACACTGGGGATATGGAACCTGAAGAGACCACCTCCAGCAGTCAGACAGGGCCCCAGTAGAGGGATGGGGACACTAAGCCACCTACAAAACTTTTGACCCCAAATTGCTCCCATTTAAAAGAAATGCAAGGACAAAAATGGAGAAGAGCCTGAAGAAATGGCTAACCAGTGACTAGCCCAACTTGGTCATGGTCCCATGGGTGGGCACCAATCCCTGACACTATTTATTACAGATACTGTGTTGTGCTTGCAGATAGGAACCTAGCATGACTGTCCTCTGAAAGGCTCTACCTAGTAGCTGACTGAGACAGATACAGATACTCATATCCAAGCATTGGACTGAGGTTGGGGATTCCTATGGAAGAGTTAGGGGAAGTGTCTTAGGGTTTTACTGCTGTGAACAGAAACCATGACCAAGGCAACTCTTTCTTTCTTTCTTTCTTTATTTATTTAAGATTTATTTATTTTATGTGAGAATAGCGTCACTGTCTTCAGACACAACAGAAGAAGGTATCAGATCCCATTACAGATGATTGTGAGCTACCATGTGGTTGCTGGGAATTGAACTCAGGACCTCTGGAAGAGCAGTCAGTGCTCTTAACCACTGAGCCAACTCTCCAGCCTCGCAAAGCAACTCTTATAAGGACAAAATTTAATTGAGGTTAGCTTACAGATTCAGAGGTTCAATTCATTATCATCAAGGCAGGAACATGGCAGCATCCAGGTAAGCATGGTACAGGAGGAGTTGAGAGTTCTATATATTCATCTGAAGGCTGCTAGCAGAATACTGACTTCCAGGCAGCTAGGATGAGGGTCTTATAGTCCACACCCACAGTGACACACCTACTCCAACAAGGCCACACCTACTCCAACTGGACCACGCCTTCTAACAGTGCCACTTCCTTGGCTGAGCATATTCAAACCACCACAGGAAGGACTGAAAGAACTGAAGGGGATGGCAACTCTATAGGAAGACCAACAATGCTAACTGAGCGCTGGGAGCTCTCAGAGACTGAGCCACCAACCTGAGGCCCAGGCACATATGTAGCAGAGGGCTTCATTGTTTGGCCTCAGTGGGGTCTTGTTGAGACTTGATGCCCTAGGATGGGAACATAGCTTGGGAGGGAGGATGGAGGAGAAGAACTCTGTGAGGGGGGCCTAGGAAGGGGGCAACATTTGGGACATAAATAAAATAATTATTTTTAAAATACATTTTAAAAATATTTATTAGAAATATCTTTTAACCTCAATATTCTATACTGCAAGTGGCCACGTTCTGACTTAAGGTATCAACAAAGTTAAAGAGGGGAGCATCTTTCTCTACTCCTTAAGTATGAGTTCCATTTAGTGACTAGCTTAACTCATAGTTTGGAAATGAGGGGAGAAATATATCTGTGGAGTAGAGAAACTGGACAAGCATACCTAAGTCAGGTGAATGACATTACAACCACAGATCATGTTGATATGATAGAAACAACACTTTATCTTTCTTTCTAAAACCCAAATATCCTAATATTAATGAGCAAAAGACCAGGTAACATGTAATAGAGAAAAATCCCACCAAATGTTTGAGTATCCTATATAATGCTTGAAAATTTTCTCCAACTCTATCAATATCTCTCTCTCTCTCTACCACACACACATATGTACATAAGCATGTACGTGTGCATGTGTATGCACTCACACACACACGAGAGAGATAGAGGGGAGGAGTGTTACTGCCAAGAGTAGCCTAAAAAATTGGGGGAACAAGCAATCAACCAGTGCTACACAATAAGCTCTAATGTTTATACGCAGTTTCCTGGCTTAGATAATACCTTAATTTACCTTATCTTATTAAAATGGTCAGGTGGAATAGACACAATTCTTTATTCCTATATTATACTTGGAAAAAATGGAGCTTACAAGAGTGAGATGGCGTGCTTATGTAAATCCATCAGGCAAGATGACTCAGATTCTAGTGATCTTTTTGCCATATCCCCTTTACACATATAGTTGGTGTTTCTAAACATTAGCAATAAAATAAGCAATAGCAACATCGGATTTTGATGACTGGCTTCATAAGCCATGTGAATAATTTCTAAATCCTCTCCCTAGACCAATTGCTCTCCCCAAGTAGTTATGACCTTTACTGAAGCATTAGCTAGCAGCACCTTATCAGAAAAAGACAACAGGAAATCATTACCCTTTAGGATCAAGAGCGTGTAACCAAGAATAGATGGCTCTGTACATGGACAGCAGCATATTGCTCATCAGAAAGCATTATTTTTTAGTCTGCACACTTTAGGAATATCATTCAAGGAGTTTACTGAAGAACTGTAAACATCTCACTCACTAAGAACTTGCTGGTAATATATGATTCTCTACATTTTGAACTGGGAAAGTGTTCAAAGACCAGTGGTGGTTTGGGATCATTTACAAAGTGTTCCAGCTGTGGTTAGCATATGCTTCTCCATCTGCCTGCATTATGTGGGTATTGTTTTGCTGTGTTCCAAAGCATGCCCATTCTTGTTTGGGGATTATAGAATCCTTAGAGTACATATATAGTTTTGTTGTTTAACCCAGTTTACCAGTTGCAAATTAGCACATACTTTCTTTTTTCTCCAAATATAGAGAACATATGACTTTTAAATTGTGAGGTGTATCAATGTGAGAAACTGTGGGTTTTGGTAGTGATTTTATTGTCAGTCTATTAGTCTCTAGTTGAGGAGTCATTGATACTTAAAGCATTTTCTATTAAACATACAGTGACAATACAATTTACTCTGAGAGAAGCTGACCCTACAGAACCTATATCTCATTCTACTAGAGAAGTTGGCTTATATTATGTAGTTGGTGTCATATAGCTTAAATTGTATAGTTGGATTATATAAATCGGTAGCTATTGCTAGATATGCTAGCAGGTAGTTGTCTTGACCTCTTAGATCTCATGTTGAGAATTGATGTGAGAGTAGAGTGGGCAAGGTATACGTATTGTATTTTTAAAGATGAATTCTTTCTCATTCAATATTTTTAACCCCCCTAATTATTGGAAATTCTAGGTGGAAAGACTGGATGATTTTGATTATCTTTGGAGAATATTTTTGTCATCTTTAGGACTCAAATTGTTTACAGGATTGAGACCATTGCTCAATGTCCCCAGTCACAGCTCTGCAGCTCACATCTCTTGCCATTTCTTTGGTTGCCCTTCAAAACCCTGTTCACATTCTCCCAGGAAACCTTTTTGATTGCACCCCATTTCAGCTGTAGGTTTAGTTATGTACTCCTTCTCTGTCCTCACCAGGTATCTGTTCATAGAACTACATATCATGCATTTGTTCATTTACCTATTCAATCAGTCATTTGGAAAATTTGTGAAATATCCATATGTGCCAGATGTTTTCATAGCTGTTGAAGATACAGCAGAGTAGAAAACAGATAAGGTTACTGCTCTCATCAAGCTCAAAGTTGAAAAGGCAGCCAATCAACTGGTAGATAAAGAAATAGAACTTATGAATTTATCTGGTAAAGAAGAAAGAACAAAGTAACACAGCTATGAGTGACTGCAGGTGGACGATACCTTGACTTTGTGATCAGGAAAGGTTTCTTTGAGGCTTGGCATTTGAATAGAGACCTGGATAAAACAAGAGAGCAGGTTGTGTAGGGAAATAGAACAGTCCAAGCAGAGGGAATAAGAAAGGCCAATAGGGAATATAGCATGGAGTGTTTGTGGAACAGCAAGGAGTCCTATGCAGGCAGAGATGAGTGAGAAGAAAATTGGATGAGATCAGAAAAACAGGCCTACATGGATCACACAGGCTTGTGAAGGCCAAGAAGAGAACTACTTGGGTTGATAGTGCTAGGGCTTAGGCATACTCATTTTCAAAACCAGTGCCTGTACTGAGCTATCTATGCATATCACATTCTATAGTGCTTTGATGTCAAATAAAACCTTTCTTTTTGTTTAAAAACAAGTAATGAATATCTAAGATGAATGCATTTTTGTAAAAATAGTTACGTTTATTTTGGGGGAAAGTAGCAAGTTTAAAAACCAAATTTTTTTGGTGAAGATGCTATTTTTTCAAACTATATTTTATAGCTGCTATGTATCAAATCAGAGGTCATATAGCATTAATTCTACATTCCTGTTACTGATAGTGATTGTAAGATTCCTTTTCGGATATATGACGACAGAAGTATAGCTTACTCTTTCATTCTGTAGCTATAACTTTCCAAGTAGTGTGACTATGCCAAATAAGTTAACTTTTGTATCAGTCATCTCCCTGTAAAATTAACAGGTGCTTATATATTTAGACATACCTTGCTATTTGTACTTCAATGGTAATTGAGCGATGTAAATTCATTGGTTTCTGCATATCTCTTCTAAAACTGCTGTAATAGTCCTTTTATTACAAAGATGAGCAGTCATTTGTGCACTGAAAGTGAAGTCCTACGGCCTTTTATCAACACGAATGTTTTCATTTTATTGAACAAGTCAGCAACAGCCATGGTTTATCTATTACTTTCATACTCGGTGTGTTTGCCTGTTTTGTCACATAAGGAACTCAATCTTAATGACACTGGGGGACATAACAAAACGGGGGTCTCAAAACCCTCCAACCCCAACTCCCTTATTGTACCCATTCATCGTTTAGGTAATTAAAACATCCACGTCATCAGAATAAACTGGGTTTATTGTCTTGTAAATACTCTCTGAAATACTCTGGATTCTTTTTAGATCAAATTAATCTTTCACCTTTTGTAAATACTCCATAGAGAAGTACAAGTCAAGTGCAAGAGAAGAGAATTAGGGATTTTTAATTTATTTATTAAGCTAGAGAAAACAAGGTAACCCAGTCCACACCCTAAACTCTTTCTGAAAGGCTTGGAGCTGGCAGTCTTCTCTCCCAATGGAAATAATGTGTTGAAAACAATTTCCCCCATTTTCTGCAGGCGTCCCATCTGTGACAAGTACAATCACATTTTGTATGTTTAAAGCAAACTTCTCAAATTACTTCTCAGCAGATGGCTAAGGTCTATCGGTTCACGTGACCTGGCTAATTGGGTAAAGCATTTTTTCTCTAAATATCACAGTTAGAATGTTGACATGAGTATCATGTGACAGGTACTTGCACTCCGCTAGTGGGAGCCGAAAGAGAGATGCTATCATTTGGAAAATAGTTTACCAGTATGTTGGGAAAAGGAAATTGTCCTAACCTGGTGATCTTTTGTATAGAATTCCAAACCAAGAAAAATGAGAAATGATGATGACCGGAAAATATGTAAGGGTGTTCACTGTGGTATTATAAGAGAAAATAATATGAGACAGCCTACACCCACACACACACACACACACACACACACACACTCACGCACACACACACATATATATGAAGGGAATGGCTCAGTTATGATGCTCTGTAAGATAGACACCAACTGGAATGATGTTTTCAAAGAACATTTATCATCTGAGAAGATTTCCATGAATTAACATTAACTAATGATATTAAGACAAAAGCAGTATATATTATAAAGTATCACCCTGCAGAAATTATGTCACATGGGCTGGAGAAAGGACTCAGTTGATAAAGCATCTGCCACACAAGCATGAAGATATGAGTTCAGACCCCTCTAAGTCTAAGTAAAAAGCCAGGGTAGTGGCTTATGACTATAACCTCAGCACCTTTGAAGACATATTGAGGCTCATTGGCTAAACAGGCTAGTGGAATCTCTCAGCACTGAATTTAGTGACAAGATATATATACATCTATATAGATATATATATAGAGAGAGCACCATCAAGAATAGACACCAGAGTGCCTTTGTCTTCTACATTAATGGTGCATGGGAATGTGTATGCATGTGCACACACACACACACTATACACAGATACAATGCATTTTCTGGTCCTATCTCCACCAGAGTCCTAGATACTAAAGGATTGGGGCAATATGGCCTGTCCTGCTAATCATACTCAAAAAACTGTATAAAGTTAAAACGTTCTTAATGAAATGACCTCTTTTTAAGGAGCAGGAAGAGTATTGTTAGAAAAACAGAGGCTGAAACTCATCCATGTTTGGAAATCTCTTTTGTGGAAAAAGGAAACTTTTCAGATTTGGGCCTTCAAAGGAGAAATGGGGATTCCTATCCTTGGGACCTCTTTCCCTTCTCAGTTTACCGCCTCAGTTTTATCACCTGACAAATCCCAGTCCCAGTACTCCTTCTCTGGGTGTAAATGCCAGTCCTCCTCTCTGAAGGTCATTCTTTTTTGATTCTTGAAATACATCTGGTTTGGCTCAGCTTCACTTTGGGGCCTTCTTTTCTTAGCCATTGCCTACTCTAAAGGATGTCTCTCATGTTTTCCTTACTGCTTCTTCTAAGCTATTATCACATCTCACCCAGGGGTGAGTAAGGCATTGATATTTGTACATAATTAAGATGGACCAAGGACACCCTTTCTGTTCTATACCATGAAATGATTCCCATTCCTTGCAGAACAGTAGCTCCTGTGCTATGAAGTCACTGGTACCTTTTGAACTATGAAGTCACTGGTCCCTTTTGAACTATGTATTTTACATGTACCCATCTTACTGAGTATGGTCGTCCCTCTGTCCTACTGAAAAAAGTAATGTCAGTGCCTAATAAATTCTCTTTCATGGTATGGATTACCATGAATGAAATATAGGGTCAAAGAAGTGGACAGATCTTTTTAGTCTAAATTTTTACAAAGTTTCTTAGACAGAGTCCTTAAGCCCATGGCAAGTCAGACTTGTACAGACTCACAGATCCCTGTTTCTGATGCAATACCACACCTAAAAAGGTAGGCTCCTGTGTTATAGATTCTATCTGAGAAGTTGATGGGGGAAAGCACTGGACTGTATCAATAAAGAATATGATCACTGGGATCAAGGTTGTTTTCAGACCTTAAGTCTCCAGTTTATTGTTTGTGTTACTTCAGGCATCTTCCAGTTTCCTGTCAGTAAACAGGGATAAAATCAATCCTATGGAGCCCTTGTGAACAAGAAAAAAGACAATGTGTGTAAGGTTCTTGGCTCATACCTAGTCTTATCAATTAGCATAAATTATCATTATAGTAAATAATAAACTATTTTAAGCCTGACATATTAACATGAAGAAAAGTGATTAGAATTATGTTGATCAACTGAAAGAATATATTTCTTGGGAGATTTTTTTTTTTGGAGAATAAACTTCATGCACAAAAGAATACTTTTGTGGTGACAAGCATTGGCATATTCTAGCACATCACCAGAACTGTCCCAGAACCCACAAAGCTTCTTCATATGCTATATTCTAATTTGTAGCTGTACTCTGCTTCATTTTATAGTAATTTCTTTTGTATATTTTTATGGCTTTACTATTTAAATATCCCTAAATATGGGAAGCACATCCAGAGTTAACTTTGGCTGACATCTTGCTTGTGATTAATCATGAATGAGTTTGCCAACATCTGTCCTTGTTTTTAGTTAAGATGTGCATTACATCCTGCAGAATTCCTCTGCTTACACATACGTAATTGAGAGACTGTCCATGCCTGAAGAAAATGGGCTTAGTCAAACATACATAATGTGTACCATAAACTTGCCATATAAGCATTTGTGGTCATTGTTTAACTTCCTGGAATTGGTCATACTTTCTGTTGCTTGCCTTTAAAAGACACTGAGAAAATGCACTCACTGCTGTCATGATATAGACCAGCAGCCCTCCCACAAGCTGGCTCTTGCATCTTCTTTCTGCCGTTCCTATAATCATCCTCATGCCTCCAGTCATGGTTTTCATATTGACAGACCAACAGGTTCTAGCACCGGAATACACTATAATCTAGTTATACTTAATGCTAGCTTTAGATAGCCCCACTATTGAACAAAGAAAATAATTCATAACACAAAGAGTAAGTTCAATGAAGTATAAATACAAAGTAGAATAGCTATCTATTTTAAGGATATGGAGCCCAAAAATAGTGAGCTTGGTTCATATATTAACTTGGTCAGTCAGCAATATTTAGAGCTTGCTCTTGCTATTGAATTTTCTGTACTTAGACTCTCACATATAAAATTATAATAACAACAATAATAACAATAACAACATAAGTACATGGAAGCAAATATAAAATCTTTTTTGAAAAAACACAAGTATGACAATTTTTTTGATACTTTATTTACATTTCAAATGTTTCTCCCTTTCCAAATCTCCCCATTGGAACCTCCATATTCCCTCCCCCTCCCCCTGTCTCTGTGGGGTATTCCCTCACCCACCCACCAACCCACTCTAGTCTTCACTCCTTGGCATTCTCCTATACTGGGGCATCTAACACCCTCAGGTCCAAGGGCCTCTCCTTCCCCTGATGGCTAACAATACCCTCCTCTGCCACATATGTGGCCAGCACCATGGGTCCCTCCATGTGTATTCTTTGGTTGGTGATCCAGTCTCCAGGAGCATCAGGAAGTCAGGCCAGTGGACACTGTTGCTCCCTCCATGGGGATCACAATTCCCTCAGCTCCTTCAGTCCCTTCTCCAACTCCTCCATCTGGGACCTCACAGCCCAATGGTTGCTGTGAAGTGACTCTTGGGTATTCTGAACTTTTGGGCTAATAACCACTTATCAGTGAGTACATACCATGTTCATTCCTTTGTGACTGACTTACCTCGCTCAGGATGATATCTATCCATTTGCCTAAGAATTTCATGAAGTCATTGTTTTTAATAGCTGAGTAGTATTCCATTGTGTAAATGTACCACATTTCCTATATCCATTCTTCTGTTGAGAGACATCTGGGTTGTTTCCAGTTTCTGGCTATTATAAATATGGCTGCTATGAACATAGTGGAGCATGTGTCTTTATTACATGTTGGAGCATCTTCTGGGTATATGCCCAGGAGTGGAATAGCTGGGTCCTCAGGTAGTATTATGTTCATTTTTCTGAGGGTCCGCCAAATTGATTTCCAGAGAGGTTGTATCAACTTGCATTCCCACCAGCAATGGAGGAGTGTTCTTCTTTCTCCACATCCTCGCCAACATCTGCTGTCACCTGAGTTTTTGATCATAGCCATTCTGACTGGTGTGAGGTGGAATCTCAGGGTTGTTTTGATTTGCATTTCCATGATGACTAAGGATGTTGAACATTTCTTTAGGTGTTTCTCAGCCATTTGAGTTTCCTCAGTTGAGAATTCTGTTTAGCTCTGTTTCCCATTTTTTGATAGGGTTATTTGGATCCTGGAGTCTAACTTCTTGAGTTATTTGTATATATTGGATATTAGCCCTCTATCAGACTGAGGATTGGTAAAGATCTTTTCCCAATCTGTAGTTTGCTGTTTTGTCCTATTTACAGTGTCCTTTGCCTTACAGAAGCTTTGTAATTTCATGAGGTCCCATTTGTCAATTCTTGATCTTAGAGCATAAGCCATTGGTGTTCTGTTCAGGAACTTTTCCCCTGTGCCCATGTGTTCGAGACTTTTCCCCACTTTCTCTTCTATTAGATTCGGTGTATCTGGTTTTAGGTGGAGGTCCTTGATCCACTTGGACTTGAACTTTGTACAGGGAGATAGGAATGAATTGATTTGCATTCTTCTACATGTAGACCACCAGTTGAACAAGAACCTTTTGTTGAAAATGCTGTCTTTTTTTCCACTGGATGGTTTTAGCTCCTTTGTGAAAGATCAAGTGACCATAAGTGTGTGGGTTCATTTCTGGGCCTTCAATTCTATTCATTTGAACTACCTGCCTGTCACTGTACTAATACCATGCAGTTTTTATCACTACTGCTCTGTAGTACAGCTTGAGCTCAGGGAGGCTGATTTGCCCAGAAGTCCTTTTATTCTTGAGAATAGTTTTTGCTCTCCTGGGTTTTTTTGTTATTTCATATGAATTTGAGAATTGCTCTTTCTAAGTCAATGAAGAATTGAGTTGGATTTTTGATGGGGATTGCATTGAATCTGTAGATTGTTTTCGGAAGGATGTCTATTTTAATGGCTATATTAATCCTTCCAATCCATGAGCATGAGAGATCTTTCCATCTTCTGAGGTTTTCTTTGATTTCTTTCTTCAGAGACTTGAAGTTCTTGTCATACAGATCTTTCACTTGTTTGGTTAGAGTCACACCAAGATACTTTATATTGTTTGTGACAATTGTGAAGGGTGTCATTTCCTTAATTTCTTTCTCAGCCTGTTTATCCTTCGAGTATAGGAAGGCTACTGATTAGCTTGAGTTAATTTTGTATCCGGCCACTTTGCTGAAGGTGTTTATCAGCTGTAGCAGATCTCTGGTGCAGTTGTTCAGGTAACTTAAGTATACTATCATATCATCTGCAAATAGTGATATTTTGATTTCTTCCTTTCCAATTTGCATCCCTTTGACCTCCTTTTGTTGTCTAATTGCTCTAGCTAGAACTTCAAGTACTCTATTGAATAGATAGGGAGAGAGAAAGCAGCTTTGCCTAGTCCCTGATTTTAGTGGGATTGCTTCGAGTTTCTCTCCATTTAGTTTGATGTTGGCCACTGATTTGCTGTACATCGCTTTTACTATGTTTAGGTATGCTCCTTGAATTCCTGATCTTTCCAAGACTTGTAACATGAAGGGATGTTGAATTTTGTCAGAGGCTTTTTCAGCATCTAATGAAATGACCATGTGGTTTTTTTGTTTGAGTTTGTTTATGTAGTGGATTACATTGATGGATTTCCGAGTATTGAACCTTTCCTGCATCCCTGTGATGAAGCCTATTTGATCATGGTGAATGATTGTTTTGATGTGTTCTTGGATTCGGTTTGCGAGAATTTTATTGAGTATTTCTGCATTGATATTCATAAGGGAAATTGGTCTGAAGTTTTCTTTTATTGTTGGTTCTTTGTGGGGTTTTGGTATCAGTGTAACTGTGGCCTCATAGAATGAATTGGGTAGTGTTCCTTCTGTTTCTATTTTGTGGAATAGATTGAAGAGTATTGGGATTAGGTCTTTGAAGGCCTGATAGAATTCTGAGCTAAACCCATCTGGTCCTGGGCTTTGTTTGGTTGGGAGACTTTTAATGACTGCTTCTATTTCCTTAGGGGTTATGGGACTGTTTTGATTATTTATCTGATCCTGACTTAACTTTAGTATTTGGTATCTGTCTAGAAACGTGTCCATTTCATCCAGATTTTCCAATTTTGTTGAGTATAAGTTTTTGTAGTAAGATCTGATGATTTTTTTTAATTTCCTCAGAATCTGTTGTTATATCTCTCTTTTCATTTATAATTTGTTAATTTGGATACTGTCTCTGTGCCCTCTGGTTAGTCTGGCTAAGAAGGGTTTATTTATCTTGTTGATTTTCTCAAAGAACCAGCTCCTGGTTTTGTTGATTCTTTGTATAGTTCTTTTAGTTTCTACTTGGTTGATTTCAGCCATTAATTTGATTATTTCCTGCCTTCTACTCCTCTTGGGTGTATTAGCTTCTTTTTGTTCTAGAGCTTTCAGGCATGCTGTTAAGCTGTTAGTATATGCTCTCACCAGTTTCTTTTTGGAGGCATTCAGAGCTATGAGTTTTCCTCTTAACACTTCTTTCATTGTGTCCCATAGGTTTGGATAAGTTGTACTTCCATTTTCATTAAATTCTAGGAATTCTTTAATTTCTTTCTTTATTCTTCCTTGACCAAGTTATCATTGAGTAGAGCATTGTTCAGCTTCCACGTGTATGTGGGCTTTCTGTTGCTGTTGCCATTGAAGACCAGCCTTATACTATAGTGATCTGATAGGAGTCATGGGATTATTTCAATCTTCTTATATCTGTTGAGGTTTGTTTTGTGACCAATTATATGATCAATTTTGGAGAAGGTATCGTGAGGTTCTGAGAAGAAGAAGGTATATTTTTTTTTGATTTAGGATGAAATGTTTATAGGTATCTATTAAATCCATTTGGTTTATAACATCTGTTAATTTCACTGTGTCTCTGTTTAGTTTATGTTTCCAAAATCTGTCCATTGATGATAGTGGGGTGTTGAAGTCTCCCACTATTATTGTATGAGGTACAATGTGTGCTTTGAGCTTTAGTAAAGTTTCTTTTATGAATGTGGGTGCCCTTGCATTCGGGGCATAGATGTTCAGAATTGAGAGTTCTTGGTAGATTTTCCTTTGATGAGTATGAAGTGTCTTTCCTTATCTTTTTTGATGACTTTTGGTTGAAAGTCAATTTTATCCGATATTAGAATGGCTACTCCAGCCTGTTTCTTGGAACCATTTGTCTGGAAAATTATTTTCCAGCCCTTTACTATGAGGTAGTGTTTAGTCTTTAACATGGAGGTGCGTTTCCTGGATGCAGCAAAATGCTGGGTGCCTGTTTATGGATCCAGTCTGTCAGTCTATGTCTTTTTATTGGGGAATTGAGTCCATTGATGTTAAGAGATATTATGGAATAGTGATTGTTGCTTCTTGTTATTTTCAACATTATTTTTATGTTTGTGTGGCTATCTTCTTTTGAGTTTGTTGAAATATTACTTTCTTGCTTTTTCTTGGGTGTAGTTTCCTTCCTTGAGATGGCTTTTTTCATCTATTATTTTTTTGTAGGGCTGGGTTTGTGGAAACGTACTGTGCAAATTTGGATTTTTCATAGAATATTTTGGTTTCACCATTTATGAATTGAGAGTTTTTCTGGGTATAGTAGCCTGGCCTGGCATTTGTGTTCTCTTAGAGTCTTTATGAGATCAGCCCAGGATCTTCTAGCTTTCATAGTCTCTGGTGAGAAGTCTGGTGTAATTCTGATAGGTCTGCCTTTATATGTTACTTGTCCTTTTTTCCTGACTGCTTTTAATATTCTTTCCTTATTTTGTGTATTTGGTGTTTTGACTATAATGTGACAGAAATTTCTTTTCTGGTCTAGTCTATTTGGAGTTCTATCGGCTTCTTGTTCATCTCTTTCTTTAGGTTAGGGAAGTTTTCTTCCATAATTTTGTTGAAGATATTTACTGGTCCTTTATGTTGGGAGTCTTCACTCTCTTCTATACCTATTATCCTCAGGTTCTGTCTTCTCATTGTATCCTGGATATCCTGGATGTTTTGGGTTAGGAGCTTTTTTCATTTTGTGTTTGCTTTGACAGTTGTGTCAATGTTTTCTATGGTATCTTCCGCACCTGAGATTCTCTCTTCCATTTCTTGTATTCTGTTGGTGATGCTTGCATCTATGACTCCTGATTTCTTTCCTAGGTTTTCTAACTCCAGGGTTGTCTCCCTTTGTGATTTCTTTATTGTTTCTATTTCTATTTTTAGTTCCTGGATGGTTTTGTTCATTCGTTTGATTGTGTTTTCCTGTAATCTTTAAGGGATTTTTGTGTTTTCTCTTTAAGGGCTTCTAGTTGTTTACCTGTGTTCTCTTGTATTTCTTTAAGGGAGTTATTTATTTCCTTCTTAAAATCTTCCATCATCCCCTTGAGATATGATTTTAAGTCTGAGTCTTCCTTTTTTGTTGTGTTGTGGTATCCAGGGCTGGTTGTGGTGGGAGAGCTGGGTTCTGATGATGCCAAGTAGCCTTGGTTTCTGTTCCTTGTGTTCTTGCCCTTGCCTTTTGCCATCTGGTTATCTCTGGTGTTAGCTGGTCTTACTCTCTCTGACTGTGGCTTGTCTTTCCTGCAAGCCTAGGTGTCAATACTCCTTAAAGACTAGTTCTCTCTGAGATGAATTTGGGTTTGGAGAGCTGTGGTGCAGGTTCAGCTTTGGGGTGCAGACAGAAACAAGAAGGATCTAATTCCCAGCTGTCCCTTGTTTCCTGTGTTCTGATGGTTCTGCAAGAGTTCCTTTTGGTCCAGTGAATTTGAAAAGAAGTGATGGTCTTGCCTGTGCTTGAAGGTATGTAGGCACTCCTGGGATACCAGCTCTTTCCTGGCACTATTTGAGTATGGAGCCCTGTGTCACAGGATCTGCTCCCCGTCCAGCTTAAGAAACCAGAAGCCCACTCCTCAGTACCTTTGTCCTGGGTATTCCAGGTGGGTTCCTCTGAGCTGATAGGCTTGCCCACCTTCCTGGGAAGCTATCTGTCTCCCAGCACTATTTGGCTATGGAACCCTGGTGGCCCAGGCAGAGGTCTCCCCCCACAGATGGAAACTGGAACACTCCTCCCTCCCGGCTGTTCCTCAGTCCCTGTGTCCTAAGGATTCTGGGTGTGTCCCACTGAGCAGTGTTACTCCTTTTACCTCTTCTCTTGGGCTTTTCCACACTCCTGGGAGGCTATCTTTCTCCCAGCGCTATTTGCCTATGGAGCCCTGGTGGCCCAGGCAGAAGTCTCCTGTCACAGATGGAAACTGCAATTATGACAATTTTTAACTGAGGATCTGTAAGAGAGGAACAGATTAAATACTAAAAAACAAGATAATAAGGGGAACACAAAAGTTATTAAACCAAGTGATTAGTCAGATTTCCATCTACTCCTAAAAGTTTGTTGTTTTTATTAATGGAGAATCCTGATTTTTAGAGAACTTGGCTACTCAAAAGGCATAGAACTTACAGGACCACAACTTTCTCTCATCTATTGTTACTTTAGAATTCTTAATAAGTTTTGAACTAGGAACTTGTTGTACTTGGGATCTGGAATGTCTCCCAAGGGCCTACATTTTGAAGACTTTATCTCTAGCCTAAATTACTGGGAAGTGGTGGACATCTTAGGAGGTGGGGTCTAGTAAAAGGAAATTAAGTGATTAGGTACATGCTTTTGGAGGGAGACATTGGGATTTGACCCCTTGCTGCCTCTGACTTTCCCTCCTGGCTGCCATGAGGCAGCCTCCTCTCCTCTCCTCTCCTCTCCTCTCCTCTCCTCTCCTCTCCTCT
>JADRCH010000114.1:3608563-3653370 GCA_019843965.1 Rhynchomys soricoides
CTCCTCTCCTCTCCTCTCCTCTCCTCTCCTCTCCTCTCCTCTCCTCTCCTCCCCTCCCCTCCCCTCCCCTACTCTCCTCTCATAATATACTATGTGACCACAAACCCAAAGACAACAGAAACAAACAACTGGATCACTGATCCTAAGTAACTTCTTTTAAGTTGATTACTTCGGGTGGGTTCATACAGTGCCAACCAGCACATGAACTTACATCTTCATTTTGCACTGGGCCCTACCAATTATGTAGCAGATCTTTGCCTGAGCACACAGATGTTCCAGATAGAATCAATACTTATTTATACATCTGCTATGAACAAGTTCTGTTCAGTGAGACTTAAGAAGAATTATGTTTTCTTTCTACGTTCTGCCTCCTTAAAAGTTATTTCTTCATGTGTTGGGGATATAAGTTAGTGGTAGAGTGCTTGCAAAGCATGCACAAGATACAATAAAAAGCACAATCTTTCTAGTTCTAATTGAAATGAACTCATATTGGCAGCCATCTTGCACCATGAAGTGGTGCCACCTATGTTAAGGTGAGTCTTCCCACTTCAATTAACCTAATATAGATTATCTCATAAGTTAACCTAGAGGATAATCTAGATAATCCTTGTCTCTTAGGGGATATAGATCCTGTCAGGTTGACAATCAAGAGTAGCTATCACAAATCACTATTTTGTTCCATGTCTGTGTCTGCTTTTAATGGGGTTTTGGCATTATTATGGCTTTGTAGAACATCTTCAAATAGATATTGTGATATCCCCAGATCTCTTCTTTTTGCTCAAGTTTTGACTAATATCTTTTGTGTTTTCATATAAACTTCATTAAGAGCCCTCTCATTTAGTTTTTATTGAACTCAAACTTATGACCTGCCTGCCTTAGCTACCAAGCGGTGGGACTGCAGGTATGAGTCATCATGCTTTATTGAATTTTAGATTTCCCCCTAGTTCTGTGGAGAATGTCATTGGTATTTTTCTAGAAATAGGTTGCTTTGGATATACATGGTATTGACATATTTTAATGATACTTTTATTTTCTAATCAAATGTAATACTAGAGGCCCTGGCAAAAGAGCAACACAAGAAAAACATGCAAGAGGACAAGAAGGGAAAAGGCAGTATTATGTTGCTGAGTAATTTGTATATTATAAAACAAAATTGACTTGCATAAGAGTCTTCAAGTAGCCCAACAATGGCATCCTCAACAAGTCGATGAAGCTTGATGCCTCAGAAGTCCTAATCAGAAGACTCCTGAGCAGACTGAGGTGCTCAGTCCACACTGTAAGACTAAAGAGACTGGAGTCTGATGTCAGCAGAGGATGGAAGCTGCAATGCATACACTCACCTGCAAGCAGCAAAGGCAGCCAGGGAGGCAATGCTACTCTTTCCTCAGACCCCTCTTATCTGAATCACTAGCCAAAAGGTGATACCCACACTGACAGGTGCTTCTGCCTTCTGGCAATCCCTCTGGAACTGCCCATCAGGAAGACAAAGATTAATTATCACAACATCTTATACAGTCAAGTGAATTCAGTACAACTCAAGACACGCTATAGTCTTTGATAGTCCAAACTCTATTCAAAACCCCAAGTCTCTTCTAAGATTCAATAACCTCTTTTTTTTTTTTTTTAAACTTGAGAACTTCACATAATGTGTTTTGATCATTTTCACCCTCTAACCCCTAACTCTTTTTCCCATCCAACTTTGTCTCCTTTTTATTTTTATTTTTCCTACCAAGGTCAATTGTGCTACCTTAATATTCTTGGACATGTGGCTTTCTACAAGAGTGGGTTAAATGATCAGAGGTTACACTTTTAGAGAAAACTGATCCTTCCTGTCCCAGCAACTAGGAACTGCCAACGTTCCTCTCCTGGTGCGGGGGTGGGGAGCTTTGAGCACGTCCACCTTTCCCATGCTGGGATTTGGTCTGGTTTAGGTTTGTACAGGTTTCGTGCACAGTATCACAAATGCTATGACTTCATATGTGAAGCTGTCCTGTTGTGTTCAAAAAACACCATTTCCTTGTAGTTTACTGCCTCTAGATCTTGCACTCTTTCTACCCTGTCTTCTGCAGTGACCCCTGAACATTTGGAGGATGGGTACAACATATATTTTGCTTTTAGAGCTGAACATTCTCCAGGCTCTTTGCCTCTATACCTGGGCCAGTTGGGGTTCTCCTGTAAACAGAAGCTTCTGTGATGAGGGTTGAGAGATGTGTTAAACTGTGTGTGTGATAGGTCATTAGGGGGTGGTTTAATACTATGTCCACTTAACAGGATAATAGTAGTTTCTCATTTAGGATCTATAATCTTTCTAGCTATATTCTTTTTTAAAACTTATTTCTCTTCTGCATTTATTTATTTATTTATTTATTTATTTATTTATTATTCAATTTACATCCCGCTCTTTGCCCACCTCTCAGTTATCCCTTCCCATAATCCTTCCCCTCTCCCCAGCCTCTTCTCCTCTAAGCAGGTAAAGACCCCCTTGTTACCCCCCTCCTTGGCACATCAAGTCTGCTAGGCTAGGCATATCCTTTCCCTCTCAGGCCATACAAGGCAGCCCAGGTAGAAGAACATATGCCATGTACAGGTAGCAGCTTTTGGGATAGCCCTTGCTGCATATGTTTGGGACTCACATTAAGACCAAGCTGTACATCTGCTACATATGTGTGGGGAGACCTAGGTCCAGTCCTTATATGCCCTTTAGTTGATGGTTCAGTCTCTGAGAGCTCCAAGGATCCAGTTTAGTTGAATCTGTTGGTCTTTCTGTGGAGTTCCTATCAACTTCTGGACCCCAAAATCCCTCTTATTTTTTCCATAAGTGTCCCCAAGCTCCATCTACTGTTTGGCTGTGGGTATCTACATCTGTCTAAGTCAGCTGCTGGGTGGAGTCTCTCAGGGGACAGCTATGCTAGGCTACTGTCTGCAAGCATAACAGAGTATCATTAATAGTGTCAGGGATTGGTGGTTGCCCATGGGATGAGTCTGAAATTGATCCAGTTATTGGTTGGCCATGCATTCCCTCAGTCTCTACTCCTCTTTGCCCCTACATTTCTTGTAGACAGGACAAATTTTGGGTGGAAAGTTTTGTGGGTAGGTTGGTGTCCTTGTCATTCTGCTGGGGATCCTGCCTGGCTACAGGAGGTGGCCTCTAAAATTTTCATATCCCCAATACTCTGAGTCTTAACTATGGTCACCCCACTGATTCTTGGGAGCCTTCCTTATTCCAGGTCTCTGTTTCATCCTGGAGATGCCCCCTACCTCCCCACCCCTGTAAGTCGCAGATTTCCATTCATTCACATGGACATCTGATCATCTCTCTTATCCCTCCTCATACCTAATTCTGAACCACTCTACATTCTTCTCTTCATCCCCCCTCCTACCCTGTTCTCTCCCTCCCTCTGCTTCTTATGACTGTTTTATTCCCCCTTCTAAGTGAGATTCAAACATCCTCACTTGGGCCTTCCTTCTTGTTTCACTTCTTTGTGTCTGTGGAGTGTAGCATGGCTATCCTGTATTTTATGGCTAATATCTGTTTATAAGTGAGTGTATACCATACATGCCCTTTCGGGATTGAGTTACCTCACTCAGGATGTTATTCTCAGGTTCTATCCATTTGCCTACAAAATTCATGATGTCTTTGTTTTTAATAGCTTAATAGTATTCCATTGTATAGATGCGCTGCATTTCCTTTATCCATTCATCAGTTGAGGGATATCTAGGTTGTTTCTAGTGTCTGGCTGTTATAAATAAAGCTGCTATGAACACAACTGAGCAAGCATCTTTGTAGGATGTTGGAGCATCTTTTAGGTATATGCCCAGGAGTGGTATAGCTGGGTCTTGAGGTAGAACTATTCCCAGTTTTCTGAGAAACTACCAAATTGATTTCCAACATAGTTGTACAAGTTTGCATTCCAACCAGCAATGGAGGAGTATTACTCTTGCTCCACATCTTTGCCGGCATGTACTGTCTCTTGAGATTTTGGTCTTAGTCATTCTGACTGATGTAGGATGGAAGTTCAGAGTTGTTTTGATTTGCATTTCCCTGATGACTCAGAACTTTGAACATTTCTTTAAGTGCGTCTTGGCCATTCGAGATTCTTCTGTTGAGAATTCTCTGCTAAGCTCTGTACCCAGTTTTTAATTGGGTTATTTAGTTTATTTGAGTCTAACTTTTTCAGTTCTTTATAAATTTCAGATATTAGCTCTCTGTCAGATGGAGGGTTGGTAAAGATTCTTTCCCGATCTAGGTTGATGTTTTGTCCTATTGAAAACATCCTTTGTCTTACAGAAGCTCTTCAGTTTCATGAGGTCGATTTAACAATTGTTGATCTTAGAGCCTGAGCCATTGGTGTTCTGTTCAGGAAAATGTCCCCTGTACCAGTGCATTCAAGGGTATTTCCCACTTTGTCTTCTATGAGATTTAGTGTATCTGGTTTTCTGTTGAGGTTCTCCATCTAATTGGACTTGAGTTTTGTGCAGGGTGATATAGACTTCTTTGCATTCTTTTACATGTAGACATCCAGTTAAACCAGCACCATTTGTTGAAAATACTTTCTTGTTTCCATTGTATGGTTCGGGCTTCTGTATTAGAAATCAACTGTCCATAGGTGTGTGGGTTTATTTATGGATCTTAGATTCAATTCCATTGATCATGTGTCTGTACCAATACCATGCAGTTTTTATCACTATTGTTCTGTAGTGGGTAATAGATCTTGAGGTCAGGGATGGTGATTCTTCCTGAAGTTCTTTTATCATTTAAGATTATTTTGGCTTATACATATTTTTTACATATGATGTTGATAATTGCTCTTTCAGTGTCAACAAAAATTGTGTTGGAATTTTGACAGGATTTGCATTGAATCTGTAGATTCCTTTTGATAAGATGGTCATTTTTACTATGTTAATCCTACCTATCTATGATCATGGGAGATCTTCCCATTTTCTCGTATCTTCATTTTTTTTTTCTTCATGGACTTGAAGTTCTTATCATTCAGGTCTTTCACTTGCTTAATTAGAGTTACACCAAGATAGTTTATTTTATTTGTGGCTATTGTAAACAATATTGTTCACCTAATTTCTTTCTCAACCCATTAATCATAAAGGATATAGTTATAAAGGAAGTCTACTGATTTTGAGTTAATTTTGTATCCAGCTACTTTGTTGAAGGTTTTTATCTGTAGGGGTTCTCTGATAGATCTTTTTGGGTCACTTATGTATACTATCATATCATCTGCAAACCATGATACTTTGACTTCTTCCTTTCCATTTTGTATCCCCTTGATCTTCTTTAGCTGTTTTATTGGTCTGGCTAGAACTTCAAGTGCTATATTGACTAGCTAGGGAGAGAAAGTGAGTAGACTTGTCTTGTTCCTGATTTTATGATATTGCTTTAAGTTTTGATTTAGTTTGATGTTGGCTATTGGCTTGCTTTATATTGTTTAATTATGTTTGGGTATGTTTCATGTATCCCTGATCTCTCTAGCACTTTTAACATAAAGGGTTGTTGAATTTTGTCAATGGCTTTTTCAGCATCGAATCAGATGATTATGTGACTTTTCTTCTTTCAGTTGGTTTATATGGTGGATTACATTGATGGATTTTCGTATATTGAACCATTCCTGCATCCCTGGGATGAAGCTTTCTTGATAATGATGGAAAATATCTTTGATGTGTTCCTGGATTCGATTTGTGATTATTTTATTGAGTATTTTTGCATCAATGTTCATAAGAGAAATTGGTGAAGTGGAAACTTCTGGTTTCTTTTGAAAGCCAGTTGTGTTGGATGATGCTTTGCTGAAGCAATCACATGAAAGAGTGTTTTCTTGAAGTGGACACAAGTAAGCAGTGAAAGGATGCATGATTAAGAATTTGTCACTAATGACACACATGTATTGGCTTGCCTTACATTGTGTAGCTGAGCTTTGTTTGTCATGACTTCATAGAGAGAAATGACCAAAAAACCTCTGGTTGTGCTCTGTCAGCTTCTTGCTGCTTCTGAGAACTTGGTCTCATTGGCAGGGTGATGGCAGCTGATATAGACTCTCATGAAATTTTGCTAAGACAGACTCACATGCTGAGGTAAGATACAGGGTGAGGCAAAATATGAGGAGATATGATGTTTGGAGGGAGTATAAATAGGACTCAATGGACAGTGATGAGGCTTGCATAGCTAGCTTTGCAATGCTTCGTGGTCTCTCGTCTTTGCTGATATTCAGTTCGTTGTGGGAGGCACAGTGAGAATTTCTCCTGGAGTCTCTGCTGGTTGATGTCATTCCTGCTGACTAGTGGCAATTTGGCTGAGGCTTGGCTGCATCTGCTAGGTCACTTCACCACTGCTGATTCATATCTGCTATCCTTACACTAGTAAACTGGACTGCTGGTATATTTGTGAAATGTTTGTGAGTGGATTGAGTTGCTCTTGTTGATTTCTGTGACCTGAAATTTTTTTTTCCTAACAAAGCAAATGGGATTTGCTCCAAAGAACAATTTCTAAACAGGTCCACTTCTTCTGTATTCTAATAACCTTTCTTTTCCACTACCTCTAGTGAACGATGGGCTAGAAGGGAGGTCAAAGCACATAAGAAGCCCTATCAAAAGTAGGGTTTGAAAAATTTAAGTTATAAATTGTTCTGAAGTTCTCTTTCTTTGTTGGGTCTTTGTGTGGTTTATGTATCAAGGTGACTGTGGCTTTATAGAGTGAGTTTGCCAGTGTTCCTTCTGATTCTATTTTGTGGAACAGTTTGATGAGTATTGGTATTAGTTCTTCTTGGGAAGTCTGGTATAATTTTGTACTAAAACAAGCTGGCCTTGGGCTTCTTCTTTTTTTTTTGGTTGGAGAGACTTTTAATGACTGCTTCTATTTCTTTAGAGGTTATAGGGCCTAACCATATTCTTAAATGTAAGACTCTATTTAAAAGAACCTCCATTCTCAATGAGAAACCGGCAGAAATGGGAGGATCATAAATTTGAGGTCAACTTGAGCTGAACTTTTGGGCTGTAGAGATGACTTTGAATAGGAGTATGTACTATTCATTCAGAGGACCCAAATTTAATTCTCAGTACCTGTGTTAAGCAATCATGTTTAAGTGGCATACCACTCGTAAAGTCCAAGGGATTTGACAGCTTTATCCTCCATGGGCACTAGTATTGACATATAGCCACTTTGGGACTGCAAAACTAGCACCAGGTAGTCTGTGCTGTCAAGTTCTATCACCATGCTAATTATTAGTCTAGCCCCATTCTACCACAAATACATTCTCTCTCTCTCTCTATCTCTCTCTCTCTTTCTCTCTCTCTCTCTCTCTCTCTCTCTCTCTCTCACACACACACACACACACACATACATACATGAACACACACAATTTAAAATGAAATGACATGCTTTAAATATATGATGGCATAGAGAAACATTTTAAATAGAAGCATGGGAAGATAGCAAGGGAAGAACAAGTAAAGAAAGACTAAAAACCAGGAGAGGCAAACACCAGAGGCTGCAGTTCCATATGTGGCATCTTGAGATCATCTGGGTTCTAGCATCATTGGGTAGTCTATCCCTTAAGGTCTGCCACCTACAGAACACATAGTCTCTTTCTTAAATCAGTTCCACCTTCATCTCTGCATCTCTCCTTTGTGTGTGTCTCATAGTACTGGCATCTCCAGCCTCCAGGAATCTACACTGTAACTTGGGCTTCACTTTTGCTGCTTGACACATGGCCATTTTGGGCCTGCAAAACTAGCACCAGGTATGCAGTTTTTCTACCATGTTGATTATTGGTCTGTCCATGTGGCTAGACCAGAGAAGACACTTTCCTAGGTGGTTGCATTTGAGCAGGGGACACTTTCAACAGAATGATTTTCATTTATTTATTGATTTATTTGTTTGTCTGTTTATTTATTTATTCTCTTTACATCCCAACATCATCCCCCTCTTCTCCCAGTATCCCCCTCACAGAACCTTCCTCCATTTCTCCCTCCTCTTCTTCTCTGAGAAGAGGGATACCTCCCTGGGTATTACCCCACCCTGGCACATCAAGTCACTGTAGGGTTAGGCACATCTTCTCCCACTGAGGCCAGACAAAACTGCCCAGTTAGGGGAACAGAATCCACAGGCAAGCAACAGCCTCAGGTACAGCCCCTGCTTCCAGTTGTTGGGGGACCCACATGAAGACCAAGCTGCACATCTGCTATGTATATGCAGGGATCCTAGGTCCAGCCCATGCTTGCTTTTTGGCTGGTGGTTCAGTCTGTGGGGACACCCAAGGTTTTGGGTTAGTTGATTCTATTGGTCTTCCTGTGGAGTCCCTGTCCTCTTTGGGTCCCTCAATCCTTTTCCCAGCTCTTCCTTAAGTTCCATCTAATGTTTGACAATGCCTTTGCACTGTTGTTTCTCCCGCTGACCCAGACAACTTTCTATCATTCCATGTCTAGCCAACTGTCATGTTTTAGAGTATTTTATCATGTATTTTTAATTAGCTTATAGTAGAGGAAGTAGTCTCATCAACTCCATCAGCCAAGTTCAGACACGATCATCTTCAAATTTCTTATTTTTGATATTTGGTATGCTATTCTTAGATCTGTCCATGTTGTATATGTTAAATACCATAAGTGACTCATAAACAATAGAATTTTTTTCTAAAGTTGGGAGTTTGTGACCAGTCTACCAGCAAGCTCTGATTCTGGTTAAGGGCCCCTTTCAAGGTGGCAAACTGCTGGTTTCTAGTATCCTTACAAAGTAGCTCTCTCCTGATTCTTGTAAATTCACCAATTCATTAAGACTCCACCCTGAAGAGATCATTTCCCTCCAAGTCTACTCCTATGAATGTCATCTTATTGGAATAAAGGTTTCAACATGTAGGTTTTGGATAAGCACAAACATTCAGTCCATAAAATGGAAATGCAAGTTTCATATGCCATTATACACAACCAGGATACTTTCAGATTACCAAATAGTTCTCTGGAATTGTGAATTTTAAACTCAGTATTGTGCTATATCCTATAGCTTCTGTTTTAGGTTTTTGTCTTGCTTTGAGATACCACCAACTTTTCTTGCATTTACTTTTGTATTGAATTTCCCATTTTTAGTGTGGCAAGTTTTACACATAGCTGTAGGATTGTTAGGTAAGATGTTAAGAGCTGCCAGCAACACATAAGAATTCTAATATTCTGTATTCTAATTAATACTTGATATTTTAAGGTTTATTTTAAAAATTTATTTTATTTTATTTATGTGAGTATACTGTAGTTGTATTCAGACACTCCAGAATAGGGCATCAGATCCCATTAGAGATGGTTGTGAGCCACCATGCTTGCTGGGAATTAAACTCAGGACCTCTTAACCACTGAGCCATCTTTTCAGCCCTCTTTTTTTTTTTTTTTTTTTTGGTTTTTCGAGACAGTGTTTTTCTGTGTAGACCTGGCTGTCCTGGAGCTCACCCTGTAGATCAGGCTGGCCTCGAACTCAGAAATCCGCCTGTCTCTGCTTCCCAAGTGCTGGGATTAAAGGCGTGCACCACCACTGCCCAGCTCTTCAGCCCTCTTTTAAGGTTTATAATTTTATGGGGTAGTGGGCTCTCATTGCAATTTTAAACTTGCATTTCTTTGATGTCTAAAGATGTTGAGTCTCTTTCTATATACTAAATTATACTTAATTTGTATTTGCACATATTATTGTGCAATTATTTTTCTATAATCAGGTTGTTTGCCTTAATATTGAGTTATAGAAATTCTGGATACTGATATATAAAAATTGTGTATGCTCTGAACATTAGTGTTCAATGTGTGTGTGTGTGTGTGTGTGTGTGTGTAGTATAAATATTTTCTCTTAGTCTATAACAGGTCTCTCCTTCTCCTTGTCTTTCTTCTCTTTTGTTATTGTTTTTGATTTTTGAGGTAATTTCTAAGTCTAAATCTGTAGAGCAGGCTTGTTTTGAACTCACTATGTAGCTCAGTCTCTCCTTCAACTTGAGGCAATCCTCCTGTTTCTGCCTCTGGAGCCCTGGAATTACAGGTGTGTGTCAGCATGCTCTGCTGTGTCATTAGTAATCTTAACAGTAACTTTTGAATAAGAGAGGTATTTAAATTTGGTTATGTCTGTTGTCTCAAATGTTATTTTATTGAATTTTTGTAACCTAATAACTCTGTATAGTATAGGTCAACAAAAATATTTGCTTATTTTTTTCCTTTAGATTTATAGTTTTTCGTTTTCCTTTTAGTTATAGGTTTAGGATCTATGTCAATATTTTTATGTTATGTAAACTATTGCTTTAATATAATATATTGATAAGGGTATTTTTTACATTGTATTTCTTTAGCTTTTTTGGTAAAATAATCAGATTATCACATATGTGGGGCTCATGCTGGATGCTACTCTGTTATATCAAATTATATATATATCTTTGGGTTAATAGCTTGCTCTTTTGATTACTGTAACATTTAGAAAGTCTTCAAGTGTATTTTTTCTTTTACATACTCTTTTAACTCAGCTAATTTGTGTATATATATATATATATATATATATTCAGATTTACCTTATAATTTTTAATAAAGTAGGATTTTGATTGAAATTGTACTGACTTGTTCAGTAGCTCTTTCTATAATGATGTTTTTTTAAAATCTGCTTTGTTCATTATTGTAGCCACTAGGCAGATGTGATTATTGAGAAATTTCAAGTTGGCTAGTGTAATTAAGAATTACTTTTCATTGCTTAATAAAAAAATAGTTTAAGTTACAATGTATGGCTAGTGGCTACTCATTGTACAACTAGCTACATATAAGGAGAACTGATCCCTGAAAGATACTGTTTTCTAGTCCATAAACATATCTTCATATATATATTAATCAGCCTTCTGATATGCTAATAAATACCTAATATGATCAAATGATATAGAGCAAAGTTTTATTTTGACACATAATTTTGGAGTTTTAGTCCATGATGAGGTAGAATTATTGCTTTCAGGTCATACATTTTGGAAACAGTGTTTAATTAGGTATATGAAGCAGGTGGCTGATAGTAATAACACACACACAGAAGAGGTGCAGATATCTTATTATCCCATATAAACTGCATTCTCCAGTCATGTGTGGAAGTGCATGCCTGGCATCCTAGCACTTGGAAGGCAGAGATAGGGAGGTTCAGAGCACATGGATAGGCCAGCTCTAAAGAGTTAACGACAATTAGATGTACATAATAAAATCCATTTTAGAAAATCTAGGATCTCTAGATATAGATCAATGATAGAGCATTTATCTAGCAAGGCCCTGGGTTTAATCCCTAGCATTAAAAAAAGATTCTCTACAAGATATACCAGGATGTTAAGATTTTCTTTAAATTTTCTCAAAAATAGTTTCTGGTTTCCCATGTCTAGCTCTTGTATGGATTTTATTAACTTATTTTATTTTACATTTAATTCATTTAGTTCTGGATATCATTTTCTTAACTGCAATTTTGAATTAACTTTTGCTAACATATAAGACTGCAATTGTCGTGTATGTGATTTTTTTATTTTGCATTGTGTAATCTTAAAAACATTTATTAGCTTCTTTTTGTCATTTATCTGTAGATTATCATTTCTCATTGCACCCTAGAGACAGCCAAGATTTTACATATTTCTCAGGGTTTTTCTAGTCTGACAATTATGCCTTATGTAAATATATACACTTTGTTGCATCATTTTAATCTGTCAAAATTCTATTTCATTTTTCCTTACCTTATTGCACTGGATTGTATGAACAATTGGGAGGCACTCTTTTCTTTCTAATTTAAGAAGAAAAATATTGTTTTAATTCTTTCTTATTTTCTTTTTTACTTGTCAAGTAGAGATTCATGCTCTCATGTCTGGGCTACTATGTGATGCCTGAAATGACAAATGATATTGAAATCAATTTATTAGTTGCATATATAGGAGAAGATGACATTAGACAACCCACAGGCCTGCACCATGGTCTTAGGAGTACAGGAACAGGGGAAAATAGTTGAGCATTCCCCTTATTCCTGTGGGAAGATGCAATTTATTTTCTGGAATTTTCTTGGGTTGGAAAGAAACTAAAGTCAGCTAGTCAATGATAAGAGGACTTACATGTAGTGTGTTTAATAAAGAGGCTTTTTGGCTAGGAGACCTTATTTGCTGGAGGTGAATATAGAGAGATACTCATAGTTAGGCCATTCCTTGCCCCTTTCCTTTAAAAATAAGATACAAAAATAGGGTGTCATGTTAATTTTATGTCCTTTATCACAAAACCAGTTATTTGTTGTTAAGAATAAGCTGATGTTGCTCCACTGCCACCACTACTGCTGCTATCTTCCCTTTGCTCTCCTGAGGTTAGGAGTGTTGCTTTAGCTTTCCAATATGGTAATAATATAATAGATTGATAATTATAAAAAAATAGATATTTACTTCTCTCATCTTTCTGTAGTCTCAGCATTACAAGAACAAAGGACTCCTCTTTGCTGAGGGCTGAATCATAATATAATGATATTGAAACCAAGCAGGTATGATCACAGACAGAGGATTGGTTTATTTTGTATTATTATCATATTTTTTATTATTTAAAGTAATTTATATTTTATTTTGGTAATATTCTTCCCATCCTCCACCTTTTTTCCAGACCTTCTTTTCTCTACCCAACTTTAAGTTCTTTCTTAAAAAACCAATACAGCATCAAATTCTCCCAAACCAAAGAAACAAAGTAAAACACACTAAAAACCAAACTAAACTCAAAACCAAACCCAAACCTAACCCAAACCAACCCCCCACACCCCAAAAAAGAAAATCAACAAAGAAACAAACCACCTTGGGGATAAGGGAAAGTCAGTTAACTGACCAGCTCAGCTACCACCCAGGCCCAGTTCCAGGGCCTTGAGTTGGCCCACTCCAAAATCTACACCATCTGTGAACTGAAGGGACTCGTGAAATGGTTGGTCTTGCTAATCCAAACCTGCAGGATCTCTAAGACACAGGGCAACAACAGGATAACCAGAAGGAGTCTCAATGAGGAGCCAGTATTGATGGTGTCACAGAAGCCAGAGACATCAAACCAGACTAATGACTCATTGCAATGAACATTCACAAGTGAAGATGTGTGGACAGAGGGTTATTGTTTGGTACACACTGTGACACATTACAGTTTCCTTGACAAGATGCTTTTCTATGCTTTGTGTTGTTTGTTTGTTTGTTTATATTTTTATTATTGGGAGGAGGTTGTAAGGGCAGAAGGTGGATACTAGGAGACACGAGGGGAATGGGACTGGGGTACACAAGGTTAAACTCAGAAAGAATCAATACAAAGTTAACAAAAACCCACCAAACTATAACCAAATAAAAGCACACAAAAACTGTGGAGTTTAACTATATGTTGATCAACTCTTCCTGAACATGAGGCCTGACCTGGATTGATTGATATATACAGGGTCACTCAATTCAAGAAAACTGATTTTCCCTCTCCCAGTCAGGTATACATGACACTTCAGTTAACCAGTTGCTAGATTTTCATTCACTCATTCTTTCACTCATTCACTAATTCATCCACTTTTAAAAAATATAACAAACTAAAATATAATAAGGTAAAACAAAAACTATCACATCAAAGTTGGATAACACAAGCAAACAGAAGGAAAAGAGTGCCAGAAAAGGCACAACAATCAGAGATTCACTAATTTGCACACTCAGGAATCCCATAAAAACACTCAACTGGAAGCTATAATACATGCAGAGGACCTGGTACAGATCTGTGCAGACCCTGTACACTCTGCTTCAGTCTCTATGAATTTGTACAAGTTTTGCTCTTGTTGATTTAGAGGGCCTTGTTTTCTTCCTGTCCTCTATTCTCTCTGGCTCTTACACTTTCCACCTCCTTTTCTTCAGAGTTCTCTGGGCTCTGAGGGGAGAGATTTGATGGAGACATCCCATTTAGGGCAGAGTGTTCCAAGGCCTTCACTTTCTGTATAACATCTTGCCATGGGTCTCTATATTTGTCTATGTCTGCTGCAGGAGGAAGCTTCCGTGATGATAGGCACAGCAGAATATCATCAGGAGTTGTTTTATCACTGCATTCTTTCCCCCCTTCTTTTAGACCAGTATTATTTGGCCCTTGGCTGTCTAGATTCATTTTCTTGGTAACCCAAGTAGGGTTGGTTATGGGCTCCATCTCTTTGAGTGAGCCTTACATCAGGTAAATTATTGGTTGGTTATTTCCACAAGCTACAAATCTTGCAGGCTGTATTCTATTGTATACAAATTGTTTGGGGGCCAGCTTTGTGTTTATGTTTTTCTTTTAAGAGTGTACAGAGTATGTTCCTGTACCAAAGATGATGGAATGTAGGGATGAAGGCTCTATGTAGGCACCCACTTGACATCTCCATCTTTAATGAGTTGTATAGGTGTTGTCTTCACAACCTATAGTCTTGGAAACATCCTGGCTTGGACAAAGTAAAGTAGGCTTAATCCATCCTTTTAAATTGTGAACTCATTACTGTGATTACTCTAGCAATAATGACATTAACCTATACCTATCACCTATTAAAGTTCTGAATTCTTAAAACTATTTAAATGGCAATAAAATTTTGCTCAAACCATAGCAACCAAATAATTTGAATAATTCTGGTGGAAATGGACTATAGGAGTTGGGATTCTAGTTGTTTGGTACCTAGTAGGCTAAGGGGAATACTGACTTGGTGCATTAGACTTAGATAAGACTGTGGTTGGAGTTGTAAACTCAAGTTAGATTGTGAAACCCCTAGACATCTCTAAGAAATACCTAAACCTGGGTGGACCAGTTTCTCCCAAGTTACTCTTCTTTTGAAGATGTCAAGATGCAATAAAATACGGAAAAATGATTAATTCGAAATGGGTCAGGTCAAGAAGACCTAATACCAATACTCTTCAAACTATTCCACAAAATAGAAACAGAAGGTACACTACCTAATTCATTCTGTGAGGTCACAGTTTCATTGATAACAAAACTTCACAAAGACCCAACAAAGAAAGAAAACTTCAGACCAATTTCCCTTATAAATATTGATACAAAAATACTCAATAAAATTCTCACAAACCAAATCCAAGAACGCATCAAAATGATCTTTCATCA
This sequence comes from Rhynchomys soricoides, assembly GCA_019843965.1. NCBI lineage: Eukaryota > Metazoa > Chordata > Mammalia > Rodentia > Muridae > Rhynchomys > Rhynchomys soricoides. The sequence goes on from JADRCH010000114.1 coordinate 3,623,645, forward strand.
CGATCAAGTAGGATTCATCCCAGGGAAGCAGGGATGGTTCAATACCCTGAAATCCATCAAAGTAATCCACTACATAAACAAACTCAAAGAAAAAACCACATGGTAATCTCATTAGTTGCTGAAAAATTTGACAAAATTAAAAATTCCTTCATTATAGAAGTCTTAGAAAGATCAGGAATTCAAGGCCCATACCTAAACATAGTAAAAGCAATATACAGCAAACCGGTAGCCAATGTAAAACTAAACAGGGAGAAACTTGAAGCAATCCCACTGAAATCAGGGTCTAGACAAGGCTGTCCATTCTCTCCCTATCTATTCAACATAGTACTTGAAGTTTTAGCTAGAGGAATTACACAACAAAAGGAGGTCAAAGGGATACAATTTGGAAAGGAAGAAATCAAAATATCTCTATTTGCAGATGATATGATCGTATACTTAAATGACCCAAAAAACTGCACCAGAGAACTGCTACAGCTGATAAACAACTTCAAAAAGTGGCTGGATATAAAATTAACTCAAACAAATCAGTAGCCTTCCTATACTCAAAGGATAAACAAGCTGAAAGAAAATTAGGGAAATAATACCCTTCAAAATAGTCACAAGTATCTTGGTGTGACTCTAAACAAACAAGTGAAAGATCTGCATGACAAGAACTTCAAGTCTCTGAAAAAAGAAATCGAAGAAGACCTCAGAAGATGGAAATATCTCCCATGCTCATGGATTGGCAGGATTAATATAGTAAGAATGGCAATCTTGCTGAAAACAATCTACAGATTCAAAGCAATCCCCATCAAAATTCCAACTCAATTCTTCATTGACTTAGAAAGAGCAATTCTCAAATTCATTTGGAATAACAAAAACCCAGGATAGCAAAAACTATTCTCAACAATAAAAGGACTTCTGGGGGAATCAGCCTCCCTGAGCTCAAGCTGTACTACAGAGCAGTAGTGATAAAAACTGCATGGTATTCATACAGTGACAGGTAAGTAGACCAATGGAATATAATTAAAGACCCAGAAATAAACCCACACACTTACAGTCACTTGATCTTTGACAAAGGAGCTAAAACCATCCAGTGGACAAAAGACAGCATTTTCAACAAATGGTGCTGGTTCAACTCTCGGTCAACATGGAGAAGAATGCAAATTGATCCATTCCTATCTCTCTGTACAAAGCTCAATTCCAAGTGGGTCAAAGACTCCACATAAAACCAGATATACTGAATCTAATAGAAGAGAAAGTGGGGAAGATCCTTGAACACATGGGCACAGGGGAAAAGTTCCTGAAGAGAACACCAATGGCTTATGCTCTAAGATCAAGAATCGACAAATAGGATCTCATAAAATTGCAAAGCTTCTGTAAGGCAAAGGACACTGTAAATAGGACAAAATGGCAACCAAGAATGGGAAAGGATCTTTACTAATCCTATGTCTTAAAGAGGGCTAATATCCAATACTTACAAAGAACTCAAGAAGATAGACTCCAGAGATCCAAATAACCCTATCAAAAAAATGGGGAACAGAGCTAAACAGAGAATTCTCAACTGAAAAATCATAGGGCTGAGAAGCATCGAAACAAATGTTCAACATCCTTAGTCATCAGGGAAATGCAAATCAAAACAACCCTGAGATTCCACCTCACACCAGTCAGAATGGCTAGGATCAAAAACTCAGGTGACAGCAGATGTTGGCGAGGATGTGGAGAAAGAGGAACACTCCTCCATTGCTAGTGGGATTGCAGGCTGGTACAAACCACTCTGAAAATCAGTTTGGAGGACCCTCAGAAAATTGGACATAATACTTCCTGAGGATCCAGGTATATCACTCCTGAGCATATACCCAGAAGATGCTCCAACATCTAATAAGGACACATGCTCCACTATGTTCGTAGCAGCTATATTTATAATATCCAGAAGCTGGAAACAACCAAGATGTCCCTCAACAGAGGAATGGATACAGAAAATGTGGTCCGTTTACACAATGGAATACTACTCAGCTATTAAAAACAATTACTTCATGAAATTCGCAGGCAAGTATATGGAACTTGAAAATATCATCCTGAGTGAGGTAACTCAGTCACAAAGGAATGAACACGATATGTACTCACTGATAGGCGGATATTAGCCCAAATGTTTGGAACACATGATTCAATTCCCAGCAACTGTTGGACTGAGCATGGGGTCCCAGGTAGAGGAGTTGAAGAAGGGACTGAAGGATCTGAGGTAGTTTGCAGCCCCATGGTGAGGGAGCAACAGTTTCAACTGGTCAGACCCCCTGGTTCTCCCAGAGACTTGATCACCAACCAAAGAATGCATATGAAGGGGCCCATGGTGCTGGCCACATATGTGGCTAAGGAGGGCCTTGTTGACTATCAGTGGGAGGAGAGGCCCTTGGGTCTGAAAGTGTTAGATGCCCCAGTATAGGGGAATGCCAGGGAGGGAAGATGGGAGTGGGTGGGTGTGTGTGGGAGCACCCTCATAGAGGCAAGGGGAGGGAGGATAGGATAGGTGGTTTTCAAAGGGGATACCTGGAAAGGGGAAAACTTTTGAAATGTAAATAAAGTTTTAAATAAAAAAATAAATAAATCAATAAAAAAGAAAAACAAAACAAAACAAAAAACCAAAATGGGTCAGGTCCTCCCTGAAATTAGAGAATGTCAAAATACCTTTAAAAATCAATGAATGCATGAATGCATGAATTCATATATTTGCTAATGAGATGGAATAAAAAGTTCAGCAATCAAAAGAAACACTGGAATTTAGCAAATTATTAAGATGACACCTCAAATCAGCAGAGGAACGAATTGCTTTATTTCAACAGGTTTTGTTTGGGCAATAGCATAGCCATATGGAAAAAAGTCTGGATCTATGTTTCCCAACTTAAATCAACATAAATTCCATTGGGTCAAAGATGTAAAATATAAAACTCTAAGACATTAAAAAGAATTCCACAAATAATTCTTTATGGCTTTAAAATTGGGTAGTTTTTAAAAAAATCTATATTGAAAAGCTAATTTAAGCCATTTCTACATGGCTAAACCAATATAAGTAAAGCAGATATAAATGACAAATTGGATTTAAAAGTGTTTTTTTTTTTTATTCCCATTTTATTCTTTACCTGGCTGTTCATACTTGTTATGGTTTGAATATGGAATTCTTCATAGGCTAATGTGCTGAAAACTCAGTGTCCAGATGGTGAGACATTTTGAGAGATCTTAGAAAATTTTGTGGAGCCAAGCTGGAGAAAGTAGGTCACTAAGGGTGTACCTCTGAAGGTTCTACCTGCAACCACATACAATGGAGAAAAGATAGCTCCTTCAGCATATGGTGCTGGGAATGCTGGATAGCTAAATATAGAAGAATGAAACTAGATCTGTATCTCTTACCTTAGGCAGAAATTAACTCAAGGTGGATTAAAAACAGCAATATAATATCTAAAACTGTTTGAATAAAATACTTACAGATACAGTCATGGGGAATGTGTTTCTGAAAAATGCCCTCATAACCCAGGAAACTAAACAAAATACTGAAAAGTGTATTTTGTGGAAATAAAAAGGTTTTGCACACCAATGGAAGTAAAGTGAGTGAGTAGACAATCTGAAGAATGGAAGACAGTTTTTGTTAGATATATACCTGGAAGAGTTTTAATATCTAGAATATATAAAGAATGTGAAAAGCTATAGAGCAGAAACTGAGTTAATTCAGTTGACAAATGGACTAGTGAAATGATAAAACATTTCCCCTAAGATGAAGTAGACATGACCAATAATCTGTTTAAAAAATGACAACATTCTTGGCCTCCAGAAGAATGGGTATAAAAAAATAATCTGAGATTATTTATCACCCTGTCGTCATGGCAACCACAAAGTTAACAAATGAGAAATGTTGAGGAGGATGTGGGGAGAGGCAGCCTATATATACTACTGTGGGAATAAATGTAAATTAGTTTAGCTACTATGGACGTAAGTATTGAGGATCCTTAAAATTCTAGAAATAGAATTACCAGATGAGTTATCTATATCATTTATGGATATAAAACTGAAGTTCAAGACATACTTGAACATTCATGCTTATTGCAGCACTATTCATGAAAGCCACACTGTGAAATCAACCTGTAACTGTCAACAGATATGGATCAAGAAGACATGTGTATCTAAATGATAGAATGCAGTTTGTTCATAAGGAAGAATGAAATTATGACATTTGCAGGAAATGGACATGCCTAAAGACTATCCTATTAAATGAAATCAGATTAAACAAGACAAATATAACATAATTGCTTTCATTTGCAGACTCTAGATTTTTATAGGTAAGTAAAACCATATATATGAAATATACATTCAACATACATATTTAATGTATATACATATACATATATGTGTGTATTATAAGAACATATAGGAGATTGGGATAAGAAGACGTGAAGAAGGATAGAAATTACCTTAATGAAATTCATTACTATGTACAGTCTATTAATTTACATGCCTTTAAATTACCAATAAGTATGAGTGTTATGTTTATTCATGAGTCTTTCTCTCTCTCTCTCTCTCTCTCTGCTTTCTAGGTACCATGAAGTTGGCAGGCTTGCTTCACCGAATGCTTTCTTTCATCATGATAAGCCAGTTTTCAGGCGTATAGAGGTGGGACCAACAACTAGAAGATGAAACCTCTGCAACTGTGCACCAAAACGAAGCTTCTTTTCCATTATAAGTTGCTCTTGTATTTCTCAAGTCTTAGCAATAATCGCCCCCTTTTGCTTTGCTCAAAGGGCCTTTTCTCACAGAAAGGAGGAAGTGAAGCCGCTGCTGCTGATTGGTGCTCTTACCTGTCTCTGAGCATTGTGCACATCAGTTCTTATCGCACTGGAATTGAACACTAGGTTTCTACATGTTAATCTTTTCTTCCCAACCAGTTTGTAAACTAAACAACATGGTATTTTTTGTGGGAAAATGACACAAGGCAACATTTCTTAGCCTAGTACTGGTACTAAACATGCCTGCTTACTGCTTCTGAATTTGCATAAGACACTTAAATTCTCTTCACCTCACCTTTATCTTTTATAAAATGATATTAATAGCAATTTTACAGTGTTGGCTTGCTAATAAAATGAACTTGCTTGTATAAAAATGTGAGCATAACTTGACTATTCTCATTCCATACCATATATAATTAAGTGCCTAAGCACACAGAAGGTGTCATTTTAATAAATGTTTACTGAGAGTGGGTGAATTCTATGTGGAATGCTTATTTGAAGAGAGGCACCCTAACTATGCAGTGGGAGGCTGCTGTTTGGATACAGAAACCACAGGATGCCCCTGGAAAGATAGACTACCAGGAACACTCTGAATGATATCATGGGGAAATTCATTTCTGGGACCCTCTGTGGGGTGCTCTTCTAAGCCACATTCCATGCTGTGCTATTTCATACAATAAATGTATGTAGTCTCTGGGAACTTCAATAAGAAAGAAGTGGTCTACATTTCCTCCTGAAATACTTCCCAAAGAGTATCTGACCCACAGGAGAACTGAATCTGGCAGTTAGCTAATTTTATAGGCATTTCATCCCTGCCTGCCTGACGTTTTTCTATCAACCCTGTCTAACAGAACCTTTTGTGTCGATGAAAGTGCTCTGAGCATATGCGGTCTGCCATGGTAGCCACTAGCTACATGAAATGAGCTAATGATCACTTGAAATGTGGCTAGTACAGTTAAATTACTAGGTTCTAAATAATATTTAAAATAATATTTGAGCAGTACAGCTCTGTCCTGTGTTGTATTTCCCTCTTTACTATTAGCATCTGCGTAGCATCTGGCTCTCAAGAAGCATCAGGAGATGTTTATTATTCTAAGCATACTAAGTTTTTAAAATTTTACTGGATTTGTATTAAGCAATGCAACCCTGTCCATCACACATGTGTGACAGGAACAGCACTCTGTGATAGGTAATGTCTTTTTCTCAGTTTGTTGAAAAGAATACCAAGGCTCAATGAGGTTAAGAGGGTTTTCCTAAGACTAAAGTGCTATAATAAGGTCAGGGTGTTAATGGAACCCAGGTCCTTCTCACTTTTTTTCTTTTCATCTCCTTATACTTAATGAAGTTCCTTTGTCTTGTTCAGCTCCAAATAACTGCTCTTACAAGGATGGCTCTTACTTGTCACTTTGCTGGTCCTGTAGATATGTTGTGAATTTTAAACTGCCTAAATGTCAAAGACATTTCTGATGAGTAGTTTCTATCCATATCTATCAATATTTTTTTAAGCCAACCAATTCTGAATGTTTATTCTTTCAGTAAAATATTCTTATGGTTCCCCATCTTATCCCATATTTTAGTGCAGGTGAATAAATGCATATGCCACATCGCTAGCATTTTACCTAAAAAGCTTAGCAGCCTCTTTTCTTTTCTGCATCAAGGCATTTTCTCAAACTCTGTAAGTCAGCTAGGCCCAAGAGAACAGAACTAGGAAATATGAGAGTTTCATTTAAGCAACAGAAAACAACCTACAGCCATTCTGATGGAAATTAAGAGACTAAAGTCCCAGTTGCAGAGGAGCCAGGAGCCAGGGTCCTTAGGACTTCTGTGTGCTTTGGTTGTGCTAATTACTCAATTAGTTCTCAATATTTGAAAGTTGAATATAGGTCACTCAGCATCTTCATGAAGGCAAGACCATTAAGGGAAGAAGCGCTGGGAAATTAAGAAACTTATCCCAAGTATCTAGAGTAATCACCAACCTTAGAAATGCCAACCCACCCAGGCATTTTGATTGGCACCGGGAGGGCAATAAAGTGTCATCCTTGGAGACTTAGTTTTGACAAGACAGAGGCGGCTGAGCATGCTCAATCCCCAGGTTACTGTGCCTTGTGTGCAGGGTGCATTTATGAGCTTGAGGGCGGTGCGCTCGTTCGGGGAGGTGGAGCCTCGGATGCACGCTCTCTTCTGCCCCGCCCCCTGCTCCCAGACGGCCGCTCAGGGGCCGCCGGTTTCCCTGGCAACCGCCGCGCAGCGTCTTCCGGAGGGAGCCTTTTTTGTCAGCTCGGGGATCCCACCGCTCGCTCCCCACTGCCCGGTGGTTTTTAGCGTGGGCTCATTGACTGACGGACAACAAAAATGGCGGAGCGGAGCCAGACGGCGCCAGAGGCAGGTCTGTGAGGGCCGTGGAGCAGGGGAAGGTTGAGGTGCCTGTCTTGGCCTGAGGGGACTGGGGACTCTTCACAGCCCTTTCCGGTGGAGGCGCCCTTGTAGGATACTGCGGTGGTTATTTCAGGGTCAGGGATCACTGGAGGTGTGTATCTCTCTGAGTGGCCAGCAGGGAATTTCAAAGTTCTGCTGATGGAGGGCTGTGGGGGGAGTGTGCACACTCTTGGGTGAGCATGGGCCCAGAAAGGGCTTGGAGAGAAGATATTGGACCCATACTATCTAGGGGCACTGTGATGGGGACTGAGTTAAAATCTGGATATTCAAACTCTTGTGGTACCTTGGAAAGCATCCCCTCTCCCCGATATGATTTGGAATTGGAGAGAAGAAGTAAGTTTATGTGGAAGATATATTACCTCCATATGGGCTCCACAGAAGTGGAGTTTATACAGAATATTTGTGTTTGAGAGAACTCTAAAGTCTTAAGGGCCACTAAGGACTCATACACAAAGTATATAAATCTTCCTGTATGTTCTTAAAAAGACAAGAGACTTGAAGAGTCTCCCAACCAAAGGAGGCTGTAAGCTGTGCATGAGTGTCTTTAGGGTCTTGAAGGTCATTCAAAATCACAAAGGGTTACGTGTCCTATCTCTGTGAGTATAAGATAGCCTTTAAGTAGCAGGGATTCTGACAGGAATGCAAACCCAGGATCCTGTTTCTAAGGGTATCCTTATGGGTTTGGTTGGACTTAGAGAATTAGTAACCAACGTGCTTTACAGGCTAATAGAAGAAAGCAAGAGTCCTTTTATATATAGGAGATTTGTAAAACAGGCAGAGGACTGAATAGCTGAAAATTTAAGGGTTAATATCAGTGTTTGCATAGGAAATCAGTGACTTTGGGATATACAGATTGGTGGGTAGTTAAAGTGGCCTATATATTACCTTATGTACATGTTAATAAGACATTATGAACTGTGGTTATAAGAGTGACCCACTTGATCTACTCCAGACCCCCATCACTGTATGTGTGTGCATGCGTACCTGGTATACATACATACACACACACACACACACATACACACACACATACACTAGTTATAAGACTGTGAAATACAGGAACAGTAACTATAAGCTATTTGAAATAATCAAGAATGGTTCCAGACACTAGTAGTTTTTAAGGCTTCTTATGATTTCTTTTTGATTGGTATCTCTATTTCTTCTATTAACTTTGTAGGTGTTGCTTTTTATGAAAAATTTTTTATGAGCATAAAAATTCCCTTATCTACCCATCCACTTAAAATGTTTATTAAATGCTAACTATATTTCAAATACCAAATTAGGCACTGCAAATATTTCCTCTTGATTCTCCTGATTTTTTTTTTTATCTTTTATCCCACTTGACTCAATTATATAAATAAATATATTATTTATTTTTATCATTAATAATAATTATCCCTCTCCTTTCACTAATATATAAAATCTACACAGGCTTGCTTTGCCTATTAATCTCATATGGTCTAGAACTAAATCTGGTGTTCTCAATGAATAAATGACTGGATTGAATGAAAGTGATAGAGATTCGATAAATGGAGAGAGCAAAGAGAAGTATAGGCAGAGGGGACCCAAGTGCAAAGACTTCAAGGCAAAAGTATTAATATACTTTGTAAGGATCTTAAAGGAGACAAATGTGGGTGGGAACCCATGAGACAGTGGGAGGAGAGAGGTGGAAAGCTGAAGCCAGGTCTTATAGTACTGTAAGCTTGTTCAAAATTCCCGAGGTTAATGGGAAACTACAACAGCTTTTAAGTGGAAATATAGAATCATTAGAATAATTGAAACTATTTCTGCGGTAGTAGAAAGTATCAATACAAGAGCATATATAGGAGAAACTGTTAGGAGATAATAGCAGGGATGTAGAAATGAGACACAGCAGATGAAATAGATAGAGCTCAGTGAAATAGGAGATATCAGAGATTAATCATTTTCTATCTTTTCCAAATGAGGATTGCTTGTACCACTACAAAGATAGGGAGCATTAAAATAGATCTTGGCTAAGTTCTAGAGGGAAGGCCACAAATTTAGTTTTTGATGTTTGGAGTTTGAGGTACCTTTAAGACACCCAAGTAAGTGGAGACATTGACAAAGCAGTAAAATTTATATCTGAGCTTGCATGGAGATAATTATTTGGAAATGAGACAGTTATGTTATGAATGTGGATGAAATTGTGTAAAGGGAGAAAAGACCCAGGGTCAACTGAGAAATTTTAGTACTTTCCAATGAGGCTGAGAAGGTATAACAAGGAAGAGTACATCAAAAGAATATTTCAATATAAATAGACTCCTCAGTAGACTAAATACTTCCAAGTGATATGTAATGGGGAGTAGGAGACTAGATTTACCAACAGTGGTCATCGATTAGTTTGATATGAGAACGCTGATGATGGAAAATCCAGGTTACCTATCTTCTTCTTCTTTTTGCCTTTTCAATCCCTATTTAGTGGTTAATTTTAATTGTCAGTCTGATATAATCTAGCTTCTAGCTTCTAGAATAAACTGGGAAAGATCACTAATGAGGAATTTTCTAGATAATGTGAGCATGCATGTCATTAGGAATTGGTTTGATATGATGTCCATGTAGCAAAAGAATAGTAGTAGATTATTCCCAATGGAAGTAGCACAAATTGGTCTTGATGGGTGAAAAAGGGACACAAAGTTGGGTGAATGGGTGAGGGGAGAAGGATGTGGGAAGCGCTGGGAGAACAGAAGAAAATATGATCAAAATACATTGTATAGCATGTCAAGCAACACATCCTAGAGCAACTGTAAACCCCTGGAACATAAAAAGGGGCCATTGCTATGCATGTCATGGAGCACTAGAGAGAGGAATATCAGGGTATGAATGATCTGATGGAGAAAATAGGAAAAACAATGGGTTTTTAGGGATGAAAGAAGGACATAAATAATGAGAATGTCTGAAAAAGTCATAATTATATGCCTAAAAATCCTATAACATACAATATCTTTAGTATATATATAATAGAATGTGTGTGTATGTTTTAATTGCATTATTTTCCTTCTGGACTAACAATGCTCCTTCCAAGATGCAAAGACCAGCATTTAAACCAGTTTCAGGCATGAGAAGCCCTCTTTTGAGTTGTTGGTTAGGGTCATCCAATAGACTCCAAGAACATTACAGGCTTTTGCAATTGACCTTTGTTGCCCTCCAGAGGTAGAAAGTAAGTCCCTATTGCTAAAGATATGCATTTCAATCAGAGGGCCAAGAGGCCCATGAGCTGGAACTGACCCAAATGCTTCCTCCATGAGGACTATCTTAGATGCTTCAAGAAAGTACTATGCTAGCTGCCAACGAGGGAAGCAGCCAACAGTCCTATACAGCTATGATGCTTATGAACCAAACAAAGACCCCAGTGGCATGATAACCTGAAGAGTGAAATAGTGACATGCATATCTTGGTAGTAACCAACAGCTCTCTAGTTGGACTTAAAACCTTCTCAACAAAAGGGAAATCATGCCTGGTACTGGAAATCTAGCCAACAACCCAGGACTTGTAAAGTCACAAATTTTGAAGGAGAGCCTACAACCACCACTTAATTAAACCAACTACATTCTACATATCTGTCCTTATACCCACAGATAAGTGTGGTCCTCACCCCTCATTAAGGAAACTTCTATCTGCAACAGATAGAGACCAGTTGGAAAGACCAGTCCTAACTGTTACATCTACAATACAACTCCTACACCAAAGGCTCAGGGATCATTTTGGAAGAGGAGAGAGAAAGATTGTAAGAACCAGAGGATAAAGAAGTTTCTGTGAGATTGTGTCTTCTAGTTATGCTAGAAGCTACACCCATAAAGTCTCACCAATATGACCAATCTGACTGCCTTAGCATAATCTGAACAGGACAACAACAAACATACTAAAGTGGATGGGGAAGATCTCAGCTCTATACAAAGAATTACAGACAACTAAGGAATGCTGAGAACAGGAGAAAAAGTATCCTCTAGGGAAGAGCAACCAATAGGTTATTCAATATCAAATAGCCCTGAAACCATACATACAAGGATGAGCAGGTTGCATTTATGTATTTGTTAATACACACAAACACATGTGTGTGCGTGCCTCTGTGTGTGTGTGTGTGTGTGTGTGTGTGTGTGTACGAAATAGCAATTAATGAACAAAGAGACTATGAATTTGTAAAAGAGAAAAGAGGGGCATATGGGAGAGTTTGGTGGGAGGAAAGGGAAGGGGGAAATGATAGGATCTCAAAGATAAAAGGAAGTTCAAAAGAAAGTAGCAATATAGACAAACCTAAAGAGTAATGTAGATAATATTATGAAAATGAACCAGTAGAGCAAAAAGTAAATCTCAGATCCTTAAAAATACTTCCTTTTAGGTCCCTCCTATAATAAAGAGATGCTTTATACCAATACAAATGATGATGCATTTTGTCTAATGGGCTTATTTTTACCAATGAAAAGACACTCATTGAGCCCATAAGAATGTGGCCCAGCAGGGTTTGCACAGTATTCTTCCTCTTATTGATAAATAACAGGCTTTTTAGAAGCTTTGTGGATCCTCCAGGTTAAAATGACAAGAAATGGCTAGCCATAAATAGAAAAAAAAAGTCTGTGTTCTGTCTAAAATACAAAACAAAAACCCCTATGTTTTACAAAATTCTTAATTAATGAAAATAAAAAGTCCTCCAAATTCCTTAAAAAACCCTATTTTTATAGCAAATAAAAGAATTGTATTACTGGCAGAAAAGTAAACTTTTATTAATATTAGTTATATAAATTTAAGAACATTGCTGTTCATGAGAAGTAAGACAATTTTTGAAAGCATTTGAAAAAATCACTAAATTCACTAATTCTAAAATCATTTTTTTCTGTTACTTGAAAGTGTTATTCATTTTGAAAAAATGTAATAATTAAAATTTAAATAAATGTTCGATGTTGCTCATATAGTCTTCTTTGAAGTTCAAGGACAATTTTTTATCATTGTTGAAGAGAAAATATCGTATAGGGTAGATGGAAATCCTGGGAACTGTCAGGAGAAAATGGAGAGAAAGCAATGCTTTTAAATTAGAACTAGAAATAGACTGCTTATTGAGAAAGAAAGGAAGGAAGGAAGAAAGAAAGGCATCCCCCAAGAGTGGAAGTTGGCTATGAGCTGAGGAAAGGGCCCCGGAAGCTTATTCATGTATTTTTAGAACCATATTGTCCTAATTTTTCATGAACATCTTTCTCAGTTTTGCAAATTTTATTGCTATGAATTTCTAAGCAAATTTATCTTAGGCACAAAGTGATGTTGGATGAGTGAATGTCTGACTGCACTTGCCAGTCTTCCATTCACTACCACATTGACTTTCATACACATCCAGAATCTATTATTTCTAGATTATATGATTTTTAATTTTTTTAAATTTTTATGGGTTATTTTATTTATTTACATTTTAAATGTTATCCCCTTCCCAATTTTCCCTCCACAAACTTCCTCCCTCCTCCCCCTGCCTCTATGAGGATGCTTCCCCACCCTCCCACTGGCTTCTGCCTCAGCACCCTAACTTTCCCCTACCCTGGGTCATTGAACCTCCAAGGACCAAGGGGTTCCCCTCCCAGTGATACCTGATTATAAGGTTTTTAAAATATACATTTAGAAATTATATGGAAATTATAAAGGAACAAGAGAGATGCTGTAGCTCAGTCTGAGTTCTGGAAAGAAGAGAAAACTTTTAACTAAAATGATCATTACCTAAATATATTTAGCTCCCTTCACAATGCCCAAGCCATAGCTTTACAGTTACACATTGAGATATCAATAGATTTAGAACTATAGAAAAAAAGTAGGAACATAAACAATACAACAGTCTTTCCTTTCTTTAGTGTATATCATTTTAGTAAAAAAAAAAAAAAATAGGAGCAGGAAGTTAAAAGGATTGTACTAGTCTTTCCATTTGTAGTCCATCATTGTTAACCCTCACTCTGGATGGTCTCTGTGGTCACAAGTAGGATACATTCTTTGGAAAGTACATATTAGCAAACTGGCACTTTCTGAACTAACTTTAGGGAATTACATATACAAGCAAAATATGGGGCCAGTTAACTAAGCTTAGTTGTGCCTATCTGTCCTAGTCAGCCTTAACTGTAAACTTAGTATAGCTTAGAGTCACTGAAAAGCCAGTCTCAATTGAAGGATTGCCCAGATTAGATTAACCTGTGAGCATGTTTGTTGAGGATTGCTTTGATTGTTAATATTATAGATTGCAGCCTAGTATGGGCAACATTATTCCCTCCAGGGGTGGTTCACAGCTGTGTAAGAAAGCTGGCTAAGTATGAGCCTCTAAGACAGAAGAAAGTCTTCTTTTATAGTTTCTGCTTCAAGTTTCTGCTTGACTTCCTTGATGGTAGGTTGTGATCCAAAAGCATAGGCCAAATAAATCATTTATTCCCCTAAATTGCTTTTGGTCAGAATCTTTTAGCATAGCAACAGAAAGGGAACCATAACACTATTTAAGCTGAAATTTATAATTACTCATTCAGTATAATTTAGCAGAATAGTGTAAGGCAACTTTCTAGTAGGACTAATGACAAGAACTTTAAGTCTCTGAAGAAAGAAATCAAAGATCTCAGAAGATGGAAAGATCTCCCATGCTCATGGGTAAATATGACCATCTTGCCAAAAGCAGTCTACAGATTCAATGCAATTTCCATCAAAATTCAACTCAATTCTTCATAGACATAGAAAGAACAATTTGCAAATTCATTTGGAAAACCAACAACAACAAAAAACTAGGATAGTGAAAACTATTTTCAACAATAAAAGAACTTCTGGGAGAATTACCCTCCCTGACCTCAAGCTGTATTTATTACCAGCAATGGTGATAAAAACTATATGGTATTGGTACAGCTACAGGCAGGTAGATCAATGGAATAGAATTGAAGATCCAGAAATGAACCCACACACGTACGATCACTTGATCTATGACAAAGGAGCTAAAACCATCCAATGGAAAAAAGACAGCATTTTCAACAAACGGTGCTAGTTCAACTGGAGGTCAGCATGTAGAAGAATGCAAATCGATCCATTCTTATCTCCTTGTACCAAGCTCAAGTCCAAGTGGATCAAGGACCTCCACATAAAACCAGATACACTGAAACTAATAGAAGAGAAAGTGGGGAAGATCCTCAAACACATGGGCACAGGGGGATATTTCCTGAACAGAACACCAGTGGCTTATGCTTTAAGATCAAGAATCGACAAATGGGACCTCATAAAATTGCAAAGCTTCTGTAAGGTAAAGGATACTGTCAATAGGACAAAATGGCAACCAACAGATTGGGAAAAGAGCTTTACCAATCCTATATCCGATAGAAGGCTAACATCTAATACATACAAAGAACTCAAGAAGTTAGACTCCAGAGAACCAAATAACCCTATTAAAAAATGGGGAACAGAGCTAAACAGAGAATTCTCTACTGAGGAATCTCGAAGGGCTGAGAAGCACCTAAAGAAATGTTCAACATCCTTAGTCATCAGGGAAATGCAAATCAAAACAACCCTGAGATTTCACCTCACACCAGTCAGAATGGCTAAGATCAAAAACTCAGGTGACAGCAGATGCTGGTGTGGATGTGGAGAAAGAGGAACACTCCTCCATTGCTGGTGGGATTGAAAGCTGGTACAACCACTCTGGAAATCAGTTTGGCACATCCTCAGAAAATTGGACATAGTACTACCTGAGGACCCAGCTATTCCACTCCTGGGCATATACCCAGAAGACGCTCTAACAAGTAATAAGGACACGTGCTCCACTGTGTTCATAGAAGCCTGATTTATAATAGCCAGAAGCTGGAGAGGACCCTGATGTCCTTTAACAGAGGAATGGATACAGAAAATGTGGTACATTTACACAATGGAGTACTACTCGGCTATTAAAAACAATGGCTTCATGAAATTCTTAGGTCAATGGCTGGAACTAGAAAATATCAGGCCTCATGGGTCAATGGTTCCTAAAGGCCGTACCTCTGAACATTGTGTTGGGGAGGCCAAAACGGTAAGCCTGGGAGACATTGTAGCTCAAAACCGTAATGAAGTATGAATTTTCATGATACATTTGAGAGTTATCAGAAATAGAAAAATTATAATGTCTTTGTAGAATAGAGATTGTAAAATTTAAAGTACAGAAGATATCAACTCATATTCAACTAACTTCTTAATACACTGAAGGCTTAGACTTCTGGCCTGAAAAAGGTGGAATGCAAAGTTCTATTTAATTTCTGTCTAGGAGAAATACACCATGAACTATAGATGTAATCTACATAGATAATTTTAAATCTGCTGGTAGCTCCATTAACATATGAAGACAGACAAAATAAATTTTAGTGTACATTTTAAAATTCAATGTATCTTATTCAATATTCTTGTGGGATGGCATAGTGCGTGGATAGAGCAATTGATTGCAGTATCCTGTTATATTTGTTGTATTTATCATTGTGCCCAGCACCTAGTAAAAAAGTTACAAGAATTTTTAGAGCAGTTCATTACAGTCAGGGCAGCCATAGGTTGGTATTAAGGCTTGTCCTCCAAAACAGAATACTTAACAAAGAACAGTAATGATTTAAAAGGAAGTGTGAAACTGAGAATACTAGACCTCAATTCTCCTGGAGAAACTAGAGGGCAAAGAAATAACATACAGCCACCTTTAAAGATGACAGAAAGGCAATTAGTGTCCTGTGGGAGGAGCCAGAACGTTAACTGAAGATGCTATTGGAATATTGGGATAAGAAAAATAATAGGATATTAGGTAGGTTTAAAGAAGACACATTTCCTCTGGACAGAACAATCAGATGAACATAATAAAGAAGGTGGTGGAGTGCTGAAGATTTTATACCAAAGTCTCTCAAAGAATCCTAAAGTAAATCATAGAGGTCTTGTGGATGGGACTTAGGCACCAGGAGCTTGGGTGAAGGCATTTATGGATTAGAAATTAATGCAAAGCAGTTTCTGTGCTACTGGAAGCTACCATGCTGGGTAAGAATAGGACTCTGAAAACTCTGGCTGCTTTGTGGTTGTTGCCTTAAGTGGGTGGGGGTTAAATGATACCTGAAAGCAGAGGACTTAAGAGAGAGTCCGAGAATAAGAAATGATAATGAGGACATTTTCAAAGAAAGTATCTGTAGTTTTTGATAACTATGATGAAGGAAGAGAAATTGCTTTGACAGCATTTCTGAATATCCATGATTTTTTAAGTGCCTTGTATAGCTTGCTTTTAGGCTTTAAAACTGATGTAAGATTAGTTTGTTTGGTTTCTAATGCTTTTAGACGTGGAACTTAATTTTAGAATAGTATGGTAGCTTGTTTAAGCTCACATAGCTGATGAATAGCAACAAGAGTTTGCAAGATCTGGTTAACTCCAAAAGACTTTTTGTTCCTTTTATGTATCTTTCAAAAGATGCAGAAGAACAAGATAAACTGTGATTAAACTTTGGCTTTCATTGACAGAAACAGGAGACTCATGTGGAAGTGGTTTCATTGGAGAAAGGATAGATTTGTTTTAGGTACTTAAAATTTCAGGTAACAATGAGGTAGATGGGTGGACATGATGGTGCTCTTAGAAACATGAACTTGAACTCTGAAAGAGAGCCTGGAGAAGAAAGAAAACCAATAAAATATGTTAAGTTGAATGTATAAATATGAATACATGCTATCTAAAGATTAAGTTGGGTATAAAAAATCAATATTTATTTAAATATTTTGAAAAATTGAGAAATGAAAAATTATATAAAAAACTGAATATTAAAACATTACAATGTTTATCTTTATAAAATAATTTTTCTTATAAATATTAAAATTGTAAAATTAAATATACTGAAACTAACATACATGTATACACACACTCAAAACTATATATTTGTTTATATATACTAAAAGTTATGCACTACAGGGGTAATTCTCATTATATTGCTTCTAATAACATTGTATGAGGGTCTTTGGTCTCAAAACATGAATAATTGATAATTTTAATATACAGTATAATATTCTGTCTTATAAATGAAAGGTCATTATATGTAAATATTATAGACATTTAGTAGTCTTGAATAGGTAGTACATAAAGTCTCTGAGGCTTCATTGAGAATTCCAGTTTTACATTTTTAAACATTTATCGAGAGCTTGCATTGGTCAAATACTGTTCACAGATACTATGCTGTTTATTTCTCTAATGAATATATTAGACTTATTTTTCAGATAGTCAAGACTTTGTACAAGATCTTTATGTGGTATGTTAGTGATTACTAAAGTATCATTTTTATAACACTTTAAATATACCCATAAATTTTGTGTGCATGATTTGCATTAGTGCTAATGTTGTGTGAAATGTCTCCTCTAAATTCTAAAACTTATTTAATATCCAGTGATAAAGGTACCATCATAATGATCATTCTTTTTACAATGAAGAATGAGACTCATGCATTTATGTGGCTTGTCTAGTTACTCAAGGCTATATATGATTAAGACACTGACAGATCATAAAGAATTTAAAGTCTGCCACTATGATTAGTACCACAGTCAGCCTAAGCCTTGATAAAAATTAGAGCAGTAAAAAGTGTAAAAATATGAAAAACAAATGTTTTGCTTTTTCACTATGACCAAAAATAACTGGTGAAGGTAACTGAAAGGAGGAAGGACTTACTTTATCTCAAGGCTTCAGATGCTCCATTTTTTTTTTAAGTAGGAGGAAGAACGGGGTAGAGCAGGTTAAATGATGGCTAGCCAGGAAGCAGAGAGAAAGCCCAATTTTTATTATTTGTCATTTGCTGCATTTATGATTGTCTCCTCAATTTTCTAGAGCTTTGAGGTAAACCATTAGGTTATTTATTTGGGAGTTCTCTGATTTTTAAAGATATACCTAAATATTTTGAATTTTTTAAATGAACAAGACCTCAGATTTTTTTAAAAAAATTTTTGTTATATTATGAGGATTTTGCCTGCATGTATGTATGTGCACGATGTATTTGGTTAGTGCTAGTGGAGGTCAGAAAAGGATTGGAGCTACAGATGGTTGTTAGCTACCGCATGAGTGCTGAGAACCCAACCCTAGCCCCTTAACTGCAGAGCCCTAGAGTCTCTCTCTCTCTCTCTCTCTCTCTCTCTCTCTCTCTCTCTCTCTCGCTCTCTCTCTCTCTCAAGTATACCCTTCCCCCCTCCCCCGTAGTCCCTGGGTCTCTGATTGTTTAAATGTGAGTGCTTATAGGTATAGAGGTATAGGCTTATGGTAGGACTGGCTTTGCTATATTCCAGAGTTTCTGATAGTTGTTTGCACTTTCATTTTCTGTAGGAATTAAAAATTTCCTCACTCGTCTTCAGTGACATTAAGTAGTTCATTAAGTAGTGTATTGTTTTATGTATATGTATGGTTTCCTGGGGGGTAGTCTTATTGATTTCTAGTTTTATTCCATTGTGGTTTGCTAGAATGCAGGGAATAAGTTTGTTTATAAAATTATTGGTGCTTGCCTTGTGGCTTATAATGTAATAAATTTTGGAGAAAGTTCTACACAGTATTGAGAATAATGAGTTTTATTTATCTGTTGGGTGAAATATGTGTTCATTCCAGTTGATCTTTAGTGTAATTTATCTCTGAAGTTTCTTTGCTGCATTTCAGTTTGGCAGATATGAGGATGTGAGGGTAAAGTGTTGAAATCTCTCATTATTACTATCACACACACACACACACACACACACAAAGAGAGAGAGAGAGAGAGAGAGAGAGAGAGAGAGAGAGAGACAGAGAGAGAGAGACAGAGAGACGGAGAGACAGAGAGAGACTTTTTAAATCTTTCTGTCTTGGGTATTTGTGTGTGCAACAGCTTTTCTTCATCCTCTGTGTATAACATCCTGAACAAGGATTACATAAGAACAGCACCAGTTAACATGCTAGTGAGAGGGAGGGAGGATCAATTTTCTTCAGGGATGAGCTTCTATGTAGGTTGTCTAGTCTCAAGCGGTCACCCCTGGACACATGTATGTATGATCAATGCTAAATGGATTCTGTAGTTATCAATATTTAAAGAAGAGGTCATGGGTTTGAGAGCAAGTAGGAGAACACAGGGAGCATTGGAGGGGATGTGAATGGTCGTCGTTGTAAATATTTAATCTCAATTGGCAGTTTCTACCCCACCTTAGTTCATTCAGCTCCCAGCTAAAAGACACACAACTTTATTATTATTATTATTATTATTATTATTATTATTATTATTATTTTATAGCCCAGTAGTTAGCCCCTGCCCATTCTGCCCTCCAACAGTTCCTCATCCCATTCCTCCTCCCCTGTCTCCAAGAGGATGTCCCCTCCCCTTTTCCCTAACCCCCCTATCCCACTAATCCCCCCAACCCCCACACCACATCAGGCCTCCCCATTCCCTGAGGCCTCAAGTCTCTCAAGGGTTAGGGACACACAACTTTTATATTTATGGTAAGCCTTTAATGTACTAGAGCTGGGCAGATATCTAAGTTATTAGAATATACTTCCCCATCAATAAACTCATCTGGATAGCTCTTAACTCTAATTGGCAGCTCTCACGGCTGTGATTTCCATGTCTCTCATACCTCATGGTGTCTTCTCTCTCCACCTTCTCTCTTCTCTTCTTCTCCCCTCATGGTTCTCCTCAGACTCCAAGTCCAGGAGCCAAAACCCTGCCTATCTCTCTTCTGCCCAGCTGTAAGCTATATGCATCTTTATTTGACCAATATTTTTAAATTTAGGAGCAAGGTCACATAGCATTACTTGATGCAAAGTGGGATTCTCTTGTCCCTGGCTCAATCCAATCTTGGGGGCCAGTTTTAGCATTATTATACATAGCAAAAAGACCAAACCTCAACAAGTGAGAACTGATGTAGATGCAGTATTCATGTTTGAAGTTTTTAAAAACAAAATAAAACAAACAAACAAACAAACAAACATAAGAATTAATACTTTTATGTAGTGCTGGCTTAGTTACCACAATTTTCTTAATCTCAGTTTGTTTTGAAATAGTCATATTTCTCCATATGTATGTTTATTTATATTTCATCTATCTATCTATCTATCTATGTATCTATCTATCTATCTATCTATCTATCTATCTATCTATCTTCCTGGGCATAGCAATCTTGGTTGACAATAATTTACATTCATGACCAGGAATGTATCATTTAATTCTTTCCTAGCTTTTAGGGTTGCTAACAACATATCTCCTATTCTGATGTTTCAACCTCTGTGTGATGTTTGGCATTTTTCCTTTACACCTTGTAGAATTGCTTCTTTGCCCTTTTTTTGACATCTTGACTATGATGTTTCACAGGGAGTTTCTTTAGGTCTTGGATGTCTATTTCTTTCTCCAGGTCTGGAAAAGTTTGTCCAAGTCATTAGCTTTTATTTCGTATCTTTCTTGTATTAATTTTGTTACCTTTGTTATTGTAAGTGGATCCCAGACTTCTTAGACTTTTTAGAATTTTCTGCTTGGGTTTCTTGATTCTTTTTCTCTATTCACACCTATATGTGTTCTTGCCTCAACCCTGTCCTCCACCCCTGATGTTGATTCCTGTGCTTGCTCTTGGCTGTTGATAATGTTTCTCATGTTATTTATTTGATTGATTGGTACTTTCACTTCCAGAACTCATGTTTTCTTGTTTTTCAGGATCTTCAGTTTCTTGCTGAATTTTGCTGTCCACTGATTGTTTTGTTCATTCTTGGTAACCTTTTGCCTGTGTTTTGAATTGATTCCATTACTTTATTTCCCATGTTTCATATTAATTTCCCTGTATGTTATTTGAGTTTTCCAATTGGTCTTTGAATCTTTTTGACAATAGTATTCTAAACTCTCTCCTTTTTTTTTTTTTTTTCCAGTTTGGATACCTGCATTTTTTAAAATTTTTATTCAATCTTTTTACAGTCCAGATTTTATCTCCCTCCCAGTCCACCCTCTGACTGTTCCTTATCCCATTCCACCTCCTCCCCCTAACCCCCATTTCCACGAGGATGTTCCCACCATCTTTGGAGGTGGGAGGTGGGAGGACCTTCTAGAGTGTACCAGAGACCTGGGAGGTGAGAGACTCTCAGGACTCAAAGGGAGGGACCTTAGATGAAATGCCCTACAGTGGGGAGAGGGAACTTGTAGAGCCTGCCTCCAGCAGAAAGACAGGGCATCAAGTGGAGGGATAAGGTTGCCACTCACAGTCAAAAACTCTGACCCAGAATTGACCCTGTCTAAAAAAACTTCAGGGAAAAAATGGAGAAGAGCCTGAGGAAAAGAAGGTCCAGTTACAGACCCAAATTGGGATCTAGCTCAGGGGGAGGCCCCAAGGCCTAACACTATTACTGATGCTAATAATGCTCACAAAAATGGGCCTATCATGACTGTCCTCTGAAAGTATTCTGAGCTCTTGTCCCAGCATTTCAGTTACCTCATCACCTTCACTTTGTGGGGCTGAGTGGCTGTTGGTTTGTGGAATCATCACTATTCTTTGTTATGCTTGCTGGGGTAGATGTGTCTTCTGGCTCATGGTTTTGTTTTATCTGAGTCCTTCTAGTGGGTTATGTTCACTTGGTTTATGTTCAGGGAGAAAGTCCACTACAGTAATAATTGTGGTGGCTTACTAAGTGTCTTGGTAACCGCTAGTAAAAATAGTTTGCACTGTCCTTACATGTCCAAGTCTAACGACAGGACGAGTGCTGTTAGGCAATATGCTGGATGCTGCCTCTTGTAGAAGATTTCTGCTCTTCAGAATACTTTGCCCTGGTGTGCTTAAGAATACAGCTCACAGAGATTCCACAGCTTACCAGAAGTCATTTGGAGGTGGGATCGCACTTCTTAAATTTGAAAAACTCCTTCTTGAGCCTTGCTTACAGTCACCTATTTTTCAGTCTCCCATACTGCCCTTGGAGACCCAGTCTTTGCCTGGGGTTTTTCTCAGACCTATGCTTCACATCAGTGGGCCTGTGCTACTCTGCTGCCTCACTGGAGCCAGTCCATGCTCTTCCTAAGACGTGCATTTATTTAATGTTTTCAACCAGATAAGCAATGTCTTTTGTTTAAAAACCAAGGAGAAGTTATGATACTCCTTTAAATGTCTAAGTAGAAACAGCCACCTCACTGATCTCATTTTTGGACGAGTTTGACCAAGTTCTAAAATTATGAGAAGATTATCTGTTCTTTCTTTCCTATGCTGTGTGGAAAAGAAATGAGCTTGTTAACTGGTGGAAATTGAACCTATTCCATTAAATGTATGTAAATACCACAAGCATGCAGGAGAAATGGCAAAGCCTATGTTTGTCACATCCCTCTCCTAATGTTCTTACATATCTGGACTATTTTTAACAGAGGAGTAAAATAACACAATTAAGTTGTTTGAGGAGAAGGTTCTTTTAGAAAGAATCTTACTATCTACTAGTTAGGAGCAAATGGCTTTCCTTTAATCCTAAAGTATTCATCAGTAAAAGAAAACAATCTGAAAAGATCAACAGAATAGTTGATTTTAAGTATTGCAACATATTGCAAAGTTACAACTGTTGTATTAAGTGAACAAGGGAAGTATTGCAATCATTCATAAGGCTGAGTCTCTGGAAGTAGAGTAGATAGTTAAACAAGCGATTTTAAATAGGAAAGCAGAAAGTAAACCCGAGAGTTGTTGGAAAAAGGAAACCCAGGAATTGTTGGAAGGTTGAGCCGGAAGGACAGCTCTACTCATCGTTCTAATCTGCAAGCATCCTTAACTCATGTACAGCACAAGTCATTCCTCCAGGTAAGCATTCCCTCTAGCTAGTGCCTTATAATTAAGCTTTTGAAACAGTCTATAGTTGAACTTTCTTTTTCTTCACTTCACTCACTCAACAAGAATTCTTCCAACCCAGGTTTTCCTTTGTAGAAAGGATTGAAACCTTTTAATCTTCCTAGTAGCAGTAAGGTTTTTCTGCCTGATTTTTAGAAAATGTTTTATTAGCTAATATTACTTATGAATAGTAGTGAATTTTCATTATTCCATTTCATACCTGTATATAATACATTTTAGTCATATTTATTTCTCATTGTCCTCTCTTATCATTTTTCTCCTGCTAATCCTTTTTCTTTTCTCTACTAGTCTCTTTTCTATTTTCAAGTCTTGTGTGTGTTTGTGTGTGTGTGTGTGTGTGTGTGGTGTGGTGTGTGTGTGTGGTGTGTGTATGTGTGTATGTGTGTGTGTGTGTGGTGTGGTGTGTGTGTGTGGTGTGTGTGTGTGTGTATGTGTGTGTGTGTGGTGTGTATGTGTGTGTGTGTGTGTATGTGTGTGTGTGTGTGTCTGTGTGTGCGTGTAGAGATCTTCACAGGAGAGTGGATGAAGGGTTATTTGTAGGAGCATGGCCACCTTTTTGGTAGCAGTGGCCCTGAACAAAATGTCTTCCCTTCCCCCAGCAACATTAATTTATAGCTCCTCAGTGAAGGTGGATCATCCATGTGATCTCATTCCATTTCAATGGGCCTAGCCTTGTGTAAGCCTTGTGTAAGCCTTGTGTAGGTATTCATAGCTACTGTGAGTTCTAGAGCGCAGCAGCCATATCATGCCCAGAAGACAGCATTCTGTGACACTCAACCCTTCTTCAGCTTCTTACATTCTCTCTGCTGTTTCTTTTTTAATGTTCTCTGAGCATGGGAGAGGTGATATCAGATGTCTCATTTATGGCTGGGTTTCCAACACCCACTTATTCTCATTACTTTAACAAGTTTGCAGTTGGCAGCTGTAACTGCATAGAATTATAATTGTCTGATGGTTTCTAGTTTAAAATACAGTGCCCTAAACATTATAGCTTTAAACAGATATTTCTGTTTCTAATGCTTCATTTTAAAGTTAAATGTGCCCACGTGGTATGTCTTAACTAATGATAATCAAGAGGAAGTGATGTGAGTTACATCTGATTCCTGGTGTCATACTTACTCCTGTCTATGACAGTTCTGAGAAGCATGCACGTGAAGATGCAGAACACTACTACGCTGTAGAGCTGAATGCCTGAATGAGAAGTAAGATATAACCATATCAAGGTTTTATGTGTATAATCGAAACTTGCAAGTACAGTATAAGTTCCATGAAAGGTACTTCTTGTCTTTTGCCACAATAAAGAAGGGCAGTTATACAGTGTGCCATGTAGTGGAGGTGATCTGGGGAATGGAAATTTTCCCCAGTCTCTCAACTAGACCTTCCCCTTTTAGCTTTATGTGCACTTCCATTTTCAGGGGTATTGGACTTCTTTGGTGAGACTCCCCATGCCTCTAGAATCCACCTCGTTACACCACAGGATTAAAAGATATTATCAGTTCCCATTTGATAGCTTTCCAATTTCCATAATTTTGTGTCATATCCTTTTCTACTTTTCCCATGTGACTTTTTTCATTTTATTGTCATTTTAATGACTTGGTCA
The DNA here is from genome assembly GCA_019843965.1 of Rhynchomys soricoides. NCBI lineage: Eukaryota > Metazoa > Chordata > Mammalia > Rodentia > Muridae > Rhynchomys > Rhynchomys soricoides. The sequence goes on from JADRCH010000114.1 coordinate 3,648,221, forward strand.
AGTTATTTCACATGTATTATTAATACATTATTTGGAGCATTTCTAGTACATGGTTAGCCCTAAACTTTCCAATATTCTTGATCAAATTCTTTTATAAACTGTACTGGCTAGTTTTGTGTGTCAACTTGACACAAGCTGGAGTTATCACCAAGAAAACAGCTTCAGTTGAGAAAATGCCTCCATGAGATCCAGGTGTAAGGCATTTTCTCAATTAGTGATCAAGGGTGGAGGGCCCCTTGTGGGTGGTACCATCCCTGGGCTGGTAGTCTTTGGTTATATAAGAAAGCAAGCTGAGCAAGCCAGGAGAGGCAAATAAGCCAGTAAGCAGTATTCCTCCATGACCTCTGCATCAGCTCCTGCTCCTTGACCAGCTTGAGTTCCATCCTGACTTCCTTTGGTGATGAACAGCAGCATGGAAGTGTAAGCTCAATAAACCCTTTCCTCCCTAACTTGCATCTTGGTCATGATGTTTGTACAGGAATAGAAACCCTGACTAAGACATAAACTAAAGACAATAAAAGAACATTTTTTAAGACTTCATATACTGACCCAAAAACTTTCAGGCATTAATATGAACAAACATTCCTCATTAATGACAAATGCATTGAATGTTTATGATAGTTTACAAAATCTTGAAAGCTTAGATTATAGATTGTATAATTTTAGTTTATTCAATGCTTTTGGTATTTCATGTATTTTGATATCGTAAATAAATGTTTAGTGCTGTGTTGTCTGATTTAAGATATTTTCCCAATTTGTTTATCATTTATGCATTACTTTGAAGTTTAGTAGAATAAGGCTTTGGGATATTGTTATTGAGGATTTCTAGCATGCTGTTTGCAATAAGATTTGTTATTAAATCTTTTAAAAACGATTTTCTATGAGTCATAATATTGTTCACTGAAAATTTAGATATGCTTTTATAAATGTAAAAACACTGTCAAGGAATCTATTAAGCACAGTTTTATGATTTCAGAAGTATTTGAACTTTACCTGCTGTTCATGTGTTTTAGAATACATTTTGATTTTTAAGAATGGGAATGATATTGAAGTACATGCTGAAAAATTAGTGGAGGTTACTGTTTGTCCTAGTTAGGGTTTCATTGCTGTGCAGAAACACCATGAACAAAGCAATTTTTATAAAGGACAACATTCAATTGGGGCTAACTTATATTTTCAGAGGTTCAGTCCATTATTCTTATGGCAGGAAACATAGCATCCTCTAGGCAGACATGTACTGGAAGATTCGAAAGTTCTACATCTTGATCTGAAGGCAGCCAGGCAGAGACTATCTTCTGCAGGCAGCCAAGAGGAGGGTCTCTATCACACTGGGTGGAGCCTGGGAGTCAGAGGAGCCCTCAAACACCACCTACAGAATGATACACTTCCTTCAACAAGGTCACACCTGTTCTAACAAGGCCACATCTCCTAAGTACCACTTCCCATGGGCCAAGCATATTCAAACCACCACACTGATCTTAGATCTGTTAATGCCATTTCTCTACAAACTTTCATAAATCTGAAAAAAATATAAGTGGTTAATTAGGCACTCAAAATGTTGATTAAATTCTAATATTGTTAAACTTCATGTTTAGTTTCCCAGATGGTTTTGAACACATCCTAATTATTACTATTCAGTCATGTGCACTATTGTTAGACATCTTTTTATTAAAAGTTGATCCTGGTGAAGTCTCTAAATAATGGGTGAAGCACAGTTATAACTGGCCATCTCTTGTCAACTAAACAGAACTTCTAGTACTGGGACTGGGTTCAATCCAATTCAATTGTTGTCTAAAGGGGTCCCATGTAAACTTCCAAACAATCCAGGATATTGTAAAGCCAATAGGTTGCTCTCCACAAACTGAGCAAGACTCCATTGCTAACAGCAATGCTCACACAATTCATTGAACATGGAGAGGTTGAGATGGTGCTTAGATAGAACCTTTCACCCCTATGCTCTAGTGCAGTAGTTCTCAACCTTCTTCATGCTGTGACCCTTTAATACAATTCTTCACGTTGTGGTGACCTGTGAAAGGGTTGTTGAATCTCAAAGGGGTTGTGACCCCAGGTTGAGAACCATAGCTCTAGTGTCTTTGGTACACGAATGTACTCTGCAGGCTACCAAAAGAGAAATGTATACACCAATGCAGACACAAAATATATGATACTGTTTTTTTTTGTTTTTTTTTTTTTTTTGTGCAAGCTATGCTAGGGCAGTGGTAGCACAAACCTTGCTGGAGTATCAACAAAAGTTCGATTCGATTTAAGGCTCACTCCATGAGATGGAACCTGTACCCAAAACTGCTTGTGTCACCAAAACTATATAGCTCAGAGGAAAAACAGCCAAGTATTTCTGGTCTTAAAATAATTTAGTGTTAAATGACCCCTAATGATATTCTTTTATACTTATAAATGAGTGTCTTATTCAGGCATTATCAGAGAAGCTTCCTCCTGAAGCAGATGGAACCAAATACAGAGACTCACAACCAGACATTACATAGGGAGAGAGAATGATTGTCATGGGATGTATTCATCAAATCCTCCCCTCAGAGCTCACGAAACCCCTAAGAAGAGGAAGTGGAAAGTGTAAGATCCAGAGGGGATGGCGGACACCAGGAGAATGGAGACCTCTAAGTCAACTGAGTGAAGCTCACATGGATTTAGAGACCAAAGCAGCAAGCGCAGGGCCTGCACTGGTCTGCATTAGGTCCTTTGTATAGATTATTCAGTTTTGTGTTTTTATGTGACTTGAGTGTGTGAGTGAGTGTGTGAGTGATTGGCTCTCGGATTCTTGTGTCTTCTCTTGTGCTTTATTCCTTCTTGCCATTTGCCTTGTTCAACTCTGATATAATGTGTTTCATCTTATGATACTTATATTTTATTATTTTTTAAATCTCTTAGAAGTCTATTCTTTTCTAATGAGAGATAGAAAGGGAATGAATCTGGACAGGAGGGAAAGTAGGGAGGAACTGGGAGAAGTAGAGGGAGGCAAATTTATAATCAAGATATATTGTATGAGAAAATAATCTATTTTCAATTAAAGAGGGAAATTGTATTATGTGGAAATACCAACATTAGATACAATATAATATCTTCAATGGGGAAGTTGCTGGACTGTGGCGACCTTATCAAATTCAGTAAATTAATGCTTGAAAGAATATTGAACAAACTATTTTAAATTATAAAAAGAGAGCTATATAAGCTATTACTTAGGAGGGTTAGGAGTTCAAGACTAACCTAGATGGTAGTTTGAGGGAAGCATTAATTACATAAAACTCTGTCCAACAACCTGTTCTACTGTAGAAGGTAGATTATTTCAGAGGTTCAGCAAGAAAAAAGCCTTTCCTAAGATTATAAAATAAAGAGGCAAAGTACAGAATCCATTTCTTAATTTATGCTTATGACACAGATTTTTTTCCCAATTAGAGAACTGGTCTTAAAGGCTTAATTATAATAGCATACATTTATTACATGTCTGGCACAAGCCTCCCAAACAAACACTGTTATTATCTTTATGAGAAAAACTAGAGCACAGAAATGTTAAATATGTAAAATTTCTATAACATGTGTCTGTATGAATGAGTGTGTGATTGTTTTTGATACATTATATCACTTTGTAGTTGGACAGGTTAGCCTTGAATTCATGGTAGTCCTGCCTCAGCCTCCTGAGTGCTGGGATTATATACATATGCCCATCAAGGATAACAGTTTTATATGCTACTACTTTGATACTTATATGTATAAAAGAATCAAAAGCAGGATCTGGAAGATATTTGCACATTGGTGTTTATTGCCGCATTGAACACATATCCATTGGTGAATGAATGGGTAAACAGAATGTGGGCTCATAATACCATCATACATCATGAAATATTGTTCAGTCATGAAAAATAATCCCATCAAATGCTATATAGCCTGGGGTATCTTGAAGAATGCATATTAAATGATATAAGCCAGCCATAAAGTGACAATTTATATAATTCTATTTATATCAGGAATGTGGGATAGTCCAATTCATAATGAAAGTAGAATGATAGTTACTACAGAGTGAGTGTAGAATTTCAGTGTATACAGATATACAAAATTGGGCTAGAAAACAGTTGAATAATATCTCCAAAGTTCCAAAAGAAATTATCTGTACATTGAAATTTTATGTCCTGCAACATTTTCAGTGAAATATCAGCACAGATTAAAGTCATTTTCAGACACACAGGAAATCATAATGTATATTTCTGAGGCTTCCGTTTTCAAAAGTTACTTAGGGATATAAACCAATGAAATTGAGGAGAATATGCAGAAAGAGAAAATGTGTCCAATTTTAGATGACAGTAAGGGAAAACAGAAGGTGACTGTCAATCAGCAAGTTTAGATATTGGCTAGTTTAGATTAAAGTAACAGGATATTAATAGTACATTCTTGGAGGAATACTTCTAGAGAAAGTCCAGTACCTTTAACCATTTTTTTTTTTTTTAGCAGTGCATGCATGGCTAGGTAGGCTGAAGCTTGTTTATTCACCTATCAAGTAAGAAAAAGAAAACCAATTAAAATAATAGAAAAACTGAAACAGCGCAGATGATTTTGAAAATAAGGTGAAATAAAATATGGTTCAAGTTAAAGCAGCTGACAGGGTGAGAGAAGATAACACGTTTATCTTGGTGCAAAGAATATTTTCTTCAGATGGACTCTGGATTGTGGCACTGGACTCATGAAAAGGAAATGCAATCCCAAGTCCATCTGGCACTGTAGATTTTATGTGCTAAGTGGTGTTAACTTACTTACAATTGACTTTTAGAACACAGCAGTCACAGTACCATGTCTACAGAAAATGATGTAAAAAAAAAGCGTAAAACTGATAGCTTGAAACTAATGCTATAGAGCATGGGAAGTGTACAAAAGGTACAGAAATAAATAGAGATGTACCTTTATTTGACAACAGTGTTGAAAATTAACTAACATTAAGACAAGGATTACAAATGAGTTATATATACACATGTTTATAAAGGTAAGTTACAAATTACAAAATTATTGGTAAAAGATCTGCTTGTCTATTAATTCTAATGTTAACTGTAATTGCTTAAGGTTTGAAAATGCATCAAGCATTTTGTCTTTGTCAAACAGTGGCATCAGATGATATAAGAAAGCTGAGATGA